>OZ024741.1:83010214-83080214 GCA_964016885.1 Eledone cirrhosa | reverse complement strand
GTTCGACTGATGGCAAATGAGCTGGGCATGTATCCGTACAGCGTCTGAAAGATTCTCACTGAAGATTTAGTCATGCGGAAAGTCTGCGCGAAGATGGTGCCAAAACTGCTGAACGATGACCAGAAGGGTCGACGCATGCAAGTGTGCCAGGACATCCTCGAGCGTCTTGAAACCGAACCAGACTTGCTAGGGATAGTCATCACCGGTGATGAGTCATGGCTCTTCGAGTACGACCCGAAGGGGACTCGTTTTGAAGACGTGGACGACATCAAAAAGGCCGTAACTGTGGAGGATCCAGGCAGAATCTTTCCAGGAGTGCATGCAAGCGTGGCAAAAATGATGGAAAAGTGCATTACACTCCAGGGGATTACTTTGAAGGAGAACACTCTTAGTGTGAAGTTTGGGTTTTAAATAAATCTTTTGTGACATCAGTCCTTCCTGGATATTTTCTGACACCTCGTATTCATCTTATTGAGTCCCTCGTCAACTAGTATGAATATCCTCGCTCCAATTTTCCAGCTAACATAAAAATGGCTCTCTCCACATAATTCGCAGTTGAATTGTTCGTAATAGGAAAGCTATCCATCTGTAAATATGGTAAATGATTTCAACCATGATTTCAACGAAGTTGCAAATTAAAATGAATGTCAAAAACATAATATAAAACGCAATTTTCAGTATATATTTTTGTCGTGGACGTTTATACCATTATTAACAGAATAATATTTATCTGAGAAGATGTATGTATGTATGTATGTATGTATGTATGTATGTATGTATGTATGTATGTATGTATGTATGTATGTATGCATGCATGTTTGTATGTATGTATGTTATCTCTTTCTCTTAATTTCGAGTATATTTGTTTGACCGGCCACCTTCCTGGTGGCAAGGTTATAAAAGAAAAAGAAATTGTCATACCTTGAATCGCAAGAATGTTTTGCAAATTTTGAAGGTGCCAGCTATCCCAGCCATTTGTAGATTATGAATTAGGGAGCTGCGCTCTTTGTCCGCAAATCCAAGCTCAGTCATACTTTGGTCTAAGCGGGTTGGTATATTACCCGTAGCTTCAATAATGATGGGTATGAAGCTAAAGGTGTATCTTGGATACTGGATTTGTAAACTCCTCATCAATGGTCCGTAGATGTCCACCTTCTCCTGTATTTTTCTGACAACGTTTACATCAAGTGGGCAGCTGATTTCCACAACAGAACACGTTTTCAATGTATGGTCCCAAACAACAATATTAGGCCGGTTGTGCTTTAATTTTGTGGCAGTTTTTATTTTCAGGTTCCACCAGTATTCCTTAGTGCCATCTGTCTCAATATATTCTTCCTCGTTTGTTGTTAATTTTGTTTTCCGAAGTGCGTTCCAGATGATTCTAGCTATCCCATCGTGTCTCATGGGGAGGTAGTAGCGAGATGACAATCTTTCGCAGCTGGCAACAATGTGGCTTACATCCTCGATCTTTGTTTTACATAGCCTACATTTATTGTCAGCTGGTAGCCCTCCCCTTTTGTGCAGCAGATATTTTGTAGGGAGTTCTTGTTCCTGTATTGCATAGAGATATCCCTGAAGGTGTGATGTCATAAACTTCTCGGAACTCCATACCAGGCTTTTTGAGTGGTTTATCCGCTCTATGGTCTGTGTTTTATGTCTCAAGTATCCATGCACAACTTTTTCTGTAAATTGGTCAATTTTTTCATCTTGTTTGAACATTGAATAGGATCTTCCGATTTCTCTCGGTGAGAGATTTATATCAGACCTTATTCCATATCTCTCCTCCAGATCATTGGCTATTCTAATCATATTTTTTATGCTCATAAACCTGGGTATGATGGTTGCCAACCTTTTTCCTCTGATGAAGATGTTGCTTCAGTGTTACTATCCGGGTCTCATATGATGTTAATATGGATTGTAGACCCCGGCCACCTTCCTTGCGTGAGAAGTATAGCCTTTCCACATCACCATTGATGTTAAAGTTCCCAGTAACACTGAGAAGTCTGCGAGTTCTAACATCCATCTCACTTTGTTCTTGCAATAACCAGTTCAGCAGGATTTAGTGAGAGAACGAAGAGTAGCACTGACAAGCTATCACCCTCAAAGATACCCTTCTGGTAATGTATCTTATCAGTCTTAACTTGCTCCTTCTCACCTCTAAGGATAAAATTGGTGTACCAGTTATTGGTCAGACGTTCAACAGCAGCTTCCAGTGGTTGTGGGACTTTGGCTAACTGTAAAGCCTTAACAATCCACCCATGAGGTATACTATCAAATGCTTTTTGATAGTCCAGCCACACCACAGTCATGTTTCTGCGATTCTTTGTTGTTTTTTCTTGAATCATTTTATTAGTTAGTAGGTGATCTATGCAACCCCACACCTCCCTCTGTCCACCAGCTTGCTCAGGTGTTATGATGTTGTTGGTAGCACAGTGAACCTTTCAGAACAGGTTAAGGCATGTATGTATGTATGTAGTGTGAATGTATCTGCATGCATATGTGTAATGTAAATTTGTATGTATGTGGATGTACGGGTGTGTATATATGTATGTGTGTATATATGTATGTGTGTATGTATTTATGTATATATGTATGTATAAATATATAAATATACACATATATATTTGTGTTGCGAGTGTGTGTGTGTTTGGGAATGTGTGTCTGTATGTATTTGTCAGCTTGTACGTATGTCCTGGGTTTTAAGTACGAGGAAATTCATATAATGTGAAGTCATCTGGCAGTTTCACATTTACAAAATTCATATTTGTTTTGCATGATTCTTGACGTGGAATCGTGTGTTGGAGCAGGTACTTTAAAATGTTGGTGTGTTAAGCTATTAATAAAAGCACGCACACCGTTTCAATTCCACTTCAGCTTTTATTATTAGTCGTAGAATTACGGCGAATGGTGAAAAAGTAGCACAGACGTTACAGCATAGTATAGAATTCTTTGTGGTATGTGTTACCATTCGCTGCACTTTGTGTTCAAATACTGCCAAGGTAAGCTTTGACCTTTCAAGGTCGATAAATGAAGTACCAATCTACTACTGGAGTCGATTATTCCTTTCTATCTCCTTCTGATTCACTCTCTGCCTCTCATTCTCTGGAAACAAAAATCAGCTGACTTTGAGATTGATTCACCCCCACCCCCTCCCTCTCAAAGAAGTTATATGTTACTTCTGCGCACTAAGTAATAATATGGGTTTCAAACAAAAAAGAAAAGGTGTCAGAAAAAATATGCCGATTTATTGGTAGTGAGCATCGCATAAAATGCTTTGCGGTATTTAATTATGATTTTCTACGTTCTGAATCCAAAACATGTCGAGGTCAACTTTGCTTTTCAACCTTTCGGGGTTGATAAAATATAGTGCAAGTAACGTATTGAGGTTGATATAATCGGCTTTCAACTCACCATATTGCTGGGCTAATGTTTAAATTAGAAATGATTATTCGTTATGCATTTAGTCCATTTATCAGTTTGATAAGCAGCCTTTTACATATTTGTCAAATCTTTCTTCACGCAGTCTTATGAATATTGTCCTTGCCATTTCAAAACAGAACAAGTATAGAGCAAATTGAAGTCACGTCGAGACCGGGAGAAATCACAGAAATCATAGTGTGCGCGATGAAAGAGCTTTGGCAATTACACAAATAACAAATTCGTTAATTAACGAACTGATAGATGTATTAATTACATAACTAATAATAGAAATTGAAGAGAATCTCAACCGGTGTGCATGCTTATCTTTATATCATATAACAATACAAATGTAGCAATATCGTTAAGCTATTTTATAAGTGATATTCTATTTGAAAAATATCTTCAGCAAATCCGATACTATTCCCCTTAATATTTTCTATTACTAGAACTAGCAGAAAAACCGCCCGACGGCCGGTTTTCTGCTAGCAAATGTAGTGTGCATATTGGTATTATACGCAAATACAAATATATGTAAATTGAAAAGTAAATTGACAATATCTTCTTCTTCGCCCACTTATTTCTGAGAGGGTCGTGGGGGCAGAGTCCTTCTCAAACACTCCTTCCAGCGAGTCTGTCAGAAGCAAACATCTCTAACTGATGCAGCTGGATCCCAAAGTGTGATCAGCCAAGCTCATAGATGTTATCCAACTATCTTGCTCAGGGTCTAACTCTGGGGCTCTTGACGGTTGGTTTAGCCTGTGAAATGTGTCCTGCGATTCTTTACTGAGACATTCTAACAACATGCTCATAATATCGAAGTTGTGATCTCTCAATTCGGAGAAGTAGCGGCTCTACCAGGAGTGACTCTCTTGTCTCTGAGCTATGCAGTTTATCTAGTAACGTTACTCCAAAGACCCTTCGGAGGAATCCCATTTCTGCCGCTTTTATTTGCAATTGTATTCTTTTGTATTCTTTTGGTCATTACTCAAGATTCACGATCTTCGGTAAGAGTTGGCAGGAATACCAGGAAGACAGCGGGTTTGGCTTTTACACCTACCCCCTTCTTCTCATTGCTGAATGCTGAGGCTGGCACATTACTGCATCAGCTGTTGCAATTCTCGCACTTAATTCAACCTTCTGCATTCCATCACTGATGAACACGGCGGCAAGATATTTGAACTTCTCTAACTGCTTCAGTAGAACTACATTTACATGTATATACATTTGAGGAATTTCTGTCCACCCGTCCATCACACAATGTGTTTGTGTGAATGTATGTGTGTGTAAAAGGAAGGAAAGGGATACACACATATATGTCTCTAACTTAAAAACAGTGACACACACACACACACGTCTCAAATTTAAGAACACCGACAAACTCGCGCGAGCACATACACACAATGTCCTATTACCACTCAAGAGTTTTGGCCCGGGCAAACATCCTCTCAATTTTGGAACTGTCTGGGTTATCCAGAATTGATGCGAAAAGACTTGACGGTCTTACTATGTGCTCCTGGTCAAGAGGCAGGTACCTTACCTGGGACGTCACAGTTAGTGACACTTTTTCTTCTTCCCACATCCTGGATGCAGCGGTAAGGGCGAGAGCTACAGCATCCGCAGCTGAACGGAACAAAATACTAAAATACCGTGTTCTGTCAGCTAACTACATTATCCAGCCTGTGGCGTTCGAGGCGTTTGGGGTAGTCGGGCTACTGACTGACAGCGAGATTAATATCTTCACTAGCGGCTCGCCAAACAGAGGTAACTGGTGATGCTTTTGAGGGGACTTGGTTTTTCCAGCACCTCAGCCTCGCCATCACCCCAGGTAACACCGCGAACGTGCTGGCTTGCCTCAAAAATTATTAGAGAGGTGTCCTAGTGCTCCTCGCTATATTGTTATCTATTGTTCTGGTAGCGTCTCGTTTTTTCATTCTTTCGCCTGCATATTGTTCTATGGGGTCTACTTTTTCTCTTTCTTTTTTCATTTCCCTTTCCTTTGTATATATTATATTTGTTAGTGTTTTCGTTCTGTAATCATTAATTTAAATTTGTATACAAATGAGTTTTTAAAAAAAGAGTTAAACTGTGTTGTTAATAAATAAATAAAACGTTGTACATTTACCCTCCCATTTCCAATTCACCGAACGCTATCATGACTGTATGTGTGTGTTTGTGTAAATGTATGTATGTGTTTGTGTGAAAGTATGAGTATTTGTGTGAATGGGACGTCACAGTTAGTGATCTTGCTTCTTCCCACATCCTGGCTGGATGCAGCGGTAAGGGTGAAAGCTACAGCATATATATTATATTTGTTAGTGTTTTCTTTCTGTAATCATTATTTGAAATTTTTATACAAATGAGTTTTTAAAAAAAAGAGTTAAACTGTGTTGTTAATAAAAAAATAAAACGTTATGCTTGTTTTACCCTCCCGTATCCAATTCACTGAACACTATCATGTCTGCACGTGTGTGTTTGTGTAAATGTATCTGAGAATGTTTTTGTGTGAAAGTATGTGTATTTATCTGCATGTTTGTCTGTGAGGGTGTATTTTTATAAGTTTGTGTTTGCGCGATTATACTGATACATATAGATTATGTATGTGCACAATCATACGCGTCAGCGTTTAGGAAGTCATAATCACTCTATCGCTCTCATCACAAACTCTCTCTTTTTATATGTATGGTAGTTGAAGTTGTGGTGATGGCGATGATATACCGGAAGTCTAGAAATGTGTAGCTTTGAAAAGAAGTCAATTTTAAATCATAATCTATAAAGCTCAGTGTGTGGTCATGCTCCTTTCTTATAGAAATCTACGATATAGAATTTCTTCAATTGAAATTACAATTCAGTATTCGAAATAGCTTCGATTGCGTCTTGGCACAGATAATTTTTTCAATTTCACCCACAATTACGCAAAAAATAGATAAAACTCAATATTTTACGATTTTTCTCAGTCATTTAAACTGCTAAACTCTTTCCACTACCATTCAAAATCTATACAACTTCATACTTTCTGCTACTTTCTCTTTCCAAGCTTGATGGTGATACTGTCCGTTTTACTCTCTCATATCATCTGCTTACCTCTATCTACAACCCACATATTTTGCTACTTTCTCTTTTATACTTCAAACTTACTGATTTATTTCCAAACGCATACAAACACACACTCACTTCAAATGATAAAAAAACATTTACCACACCCCTCCCTAATGTCCTAAATTTAGAAAACATATCTTCTATGAGGTCACTAAACCTGCTAGAAACAGCAGCTAACTCTCCCCCATATCACACCACTCCCTACTGTCTTAAATTTAGAAAACACATATCCTCTATGAGGTCACTAAACCTGCTAGAAACAACAGCTAACTCTCCCTCATATCACAATCCACCCTACTGTCTTAAATTTAGAAAACACACAGACAACCATGCAGAACAATTCCATTGCAGCTCTGTTGTTCGGCTGGCATCGTCTACGCGCGTGTTGCGCAAGTACTGTGAAACAATAAATGTCAACACTTTTTTTGCACAGAGATAATATCCATAGGCGAAACTACAATTGTCACTGCTGGCGCAGCTCCTGCTTCCAGATCTGCAATTCATTCGCCCAGTGCCTGGCAGACAAAAGAGTGCTGCCATAAAATGGGTGGTGCAACCTAACTTTGGTAACTTAATGACCCCGAGCAACGCCGGGCTTTAATGCTAGTTATTTATAAATACGAAATTTAGTTACGAAATTTAGTACATAAATTATGTAATATTCATTCATTATTTATTCAATCTAATCGAACTTATTTTACAAACGGAATAACATTTTTTTATTCTGGATGCAGTGCCGCATTCCTTACTTTATTATAGTTTAGATTCACTTATATAAGTCTTCAGGTTGAGCGAATTGTGATGCGAACCACACGACGGATTTGTCTAGATTTTTCCTTGCTATAAATATGGTGGTGATCAGGAGAGTAGGAGCTTCTCCCGGAGAAGCCGCTGTTGCTTAGGTGTGATTTGTAATGCTTGGGGGGGGGGGTAGCCCTATCAAAGATGGCTTTGATAGAAGAGAGGTTTGAGACCCAATTGCTGATATTATTAATGGTATTTTAAAAACTAGAATCCTTATGAATATACCTGAATTTATCACTGTTTTTAGGGAATGGGCTGTATGGAAATGTACATAGGTCTATGTTAACATCTAAGAAGTTAACGCTGGTGAGATTGGTAGAGAATTGTAATTATTAATCCTAGATCGTTGAAGGTGGTAACCAGAATTTCTCTAAATGTGTCAAGCCAACTATATTGTTCGATAGTACTACACAATCAACAGGAAAGTATGAGATTTCACATATGTTGCTGGTAATCATTTGTAACACGTTTTTCGTTATTGACCAGCTCGAAACCTTAATCGATGAGCATATTTATACCAGTGTCATGTCTCATTTAACCGATTTAGGCTCGGAGTCTGTCATTCTCGACACGAGTTACGTATATAATTACGTATAAAATATATTAGAATGAAACTTCAATCTCTCTTTCTTATTATAAACATTCTGCCAATAACAAACAAATGTCAGTTTCAATACATAATTTTAACACTAAATAATTATTTCAGTAAGTTACAAAATTCAAATCATTGCTGCACCCAGTGAAATACTATTACTCTCCAACACACACACACACACACACACACACACACACACACACACACACACACACACACACACACACACACACATGTATATATATATATATATATATATATATATATATATATATATATATATATATGGGTAGTGGGTACTTGTGTGCATATATATATATACATATGGGTAGTGAGTACCTGTGTGCATATATATATATATATATATATATATATATATATATATATATTGTTATACTTTGGGAGGGTCATGTTGCCAATAAGAAACACACGCACCAGTTGCTTTCACTTCAATTTATTATATATTTATAAATTTATAAATTTACAAATTTACAAACTTATAAATTTCTGGTTGGTTGGTTGGTTGGTTGGTTCCACAATCAGATAGTTGTTTATATATAGTCATAGTCCTTTCGTCACACACTCTGTGACCTCTTCAGTGACTGGGGATTCCTTTCCTTTGTTTCTGTGCCTTTCCTTTCTTCTATCCTACGCCATTTTGTTTCTGTGTGTGTGTTGTGTGCTCAGTTTGCGCATGCGCCACATCCGGGTGTCTGTGTGTGTTTGTGTTCATTTATCTATTTGTTTATTTATTTATTTATTTATTGTTGGTTGGTTGTTTGTTCTATGTGTGTGTGTGTTTTCATTTTGTCCTGTGTGTGTTTTCATTTTGTCCTTAATTGTAAGTTGTTTGTTCTATGTGTGTGTGGGTTTTTCATTTTGTCCTGTGTGCGTTTTCATGTATGATTCCTTAATTGTAAGTTGTGATGTTGCTGTTCCACTCATATTTTCTATTGGCAACATGACCCTCCCAAAGTATAACAATATCGGTTTCAACACACGATTTCAGATAAAGAATCTTGCTAAACAAATTCAGAAACGAAATATATATATATATATATATATATATATATATATATATATATATATATATGGGTAGTGGGTACTTGTGTGAATATATATATGTATATATATATATACATATGGGCAGTGAGTACCTGTGTGCATATATATATATATATATATCGGTAGTGCGTACTTGTGTGCATATATATATATATATATATATATATATATATATATATATATATATATATATATATGTATATATATATATATATATATATATATATATATATATATATATATATATATATATATATATATTTATATATATATCTATATATATATATATATATATATATATAGCCAGAAGGCGAGTAATATTATTTCAGTGGGTGCGGCAAATTCTTGAGTTCTCTAACTTTACCTGTATTAAATATTGAGTGTAAAAAGTTTGTATTAAACTGATATTTGATCGTTGTTGGCATAATATGCAGAATGTTTATATTGAGAAATAGAGATTGAAGTTTCAGTCTAACATATGAATATGTATGGATGGATGGATAGGAGGCTGTTTTCATGTGTGCATTTGTGTTTATGCACCATAATTTAGTGGTTCGAGAGAAAGCATTTGATAAAAAAATATCAGTTAAACATATAAGTGCTATGGTTTGCATGATCCATTATGACATCATTACTGCAATTTAAATGGCTGAAAGCTGTAAAAAAATTATGGAATAATGATTACTCTCATATGCTCCGTGACTAAAAGAGCTATTCTAAACAGGTATTGTAATATCAACGCGTAGTTTATATTTAACTTGATTTGAAACCAATCACCAAACTTTATTATACTTGAATTATTTCTTTTCCCTTCTAGGCATTTAGATTGAAAACTATATCCGATAATATACAAAGCTGAGTGTGTAAATATTCATGCCATACACACATCATTTGAAAGAAAAAAACAGCAAGCGTTCTAAAGACATTTACATTACATTATTAGGGATTAGCGTCATCATGTGTTCCATCTTGAACCAATAGTTTTTATATTTTAAATTTTAACACAAATGATGTATTCATTGAAACAAAAGCTGGTCACGTAAAAAAGGAACACACACATAATCATTTCTGGACGCACAAACAATGCTAACAACACTTACAAACAATATAACACTTTTCGCACAAAGAGAAATATTATATAAAACTGAAAAGTAACCAAATCTAGGCATTATTTTAAGCCAGACACCTAATATTTCTCCCATATATCTTGGTGTATTAGTATGGTTTCTCAAACGTTGACGCTAATAAAACATGCTAATATTTTGAATAAAGTGTTATATGAAAATATAAAAATAATATAGACATTCGCTGAGATTCGATATATCACACACCATTCCTGACGTCTCGATACATTATTAAGTTTTCTTATAAGATTTACAATATTCCAACATTCGAAATTAGGCCATGCTAACATTTTAAAACAAATATGATTTGAGGAAATAAAGAAATAGGTAGTTATAGGCTTGGACTCGAAATCAGCATTGTCTTCTTGAATTTTGGGTGTAATATTATGTTTTCTTATAATAAAATATTCGGACATACCTGCCGGAAATTTTCCCCCGAGACAAATGAGTACTTCTATGAAAAGGAAAAGAGAATTGTATGAATCCGTTCAGATTTCAATTCTTACTTGATGTCTCTGTAGATTATAATTTCTCAACAAAGTCTACAATAACCGGTATTATTAAGACGGTGGATACAACCAACCGGCAAGGTAGAGCTCGGGCAAGATGGTTAGATAATATCCATGAGGTCAGCTGGTCTCACTTAGGGATACAGCCCAATCAATTGGAGAGGGATGCTTCTGAAAGGACCTGCTGGAAGGAGTGTTTGAGGACTCTGCACCCACGACCCACTCACTGAGTAAGTGGAAGAAGAAGAAGAAGAAGAAGAATATGGAGTAGGGGAGGGGGAGCGGAAGGGGAGGTTTAGTATAAAGAGGAGGAGAAGCATAAGAAGAAAAACACCTTTACAATAATTGAAAATAAAAATGAAGGCTTCTGTTAAGACGAGAACCCCAATATTCTTTTCTCATATCTTCGTTCATAACTATGATTTTCTTATTAAATCTAGACACTATGACATTATTAATATATCGTTTCCTTTTCAACACAAAAATCTGAATAAAAATATAATCATCCATCGACAAACGAATCCTAAAATACAATTCCAATAATCTGATAATTTCGTACATAACTATGGTTTCTTATATCAACAATAGAAAATAATTGTTTCTACTTTTGGCACAAGGCCAGCAATTATTCCAGTGCATTACTGGTACTTTATTTTATCGACCCCGTAAGGATGAAAGGCAAAGTTAACTTCGGCGAGATTTGAACTCAGTCTGTAAAGCGACGTAACTGTGCTGCAAAGCATGGCGTCCGACCCTCTACCGATACTGCCAATTCACCGAGAAAATAATAAATCATGCTTCTTCTTCGTCTTGCGTATGCATTGGTCTAGGGTTGTTGTCCTTCGCCTGGTTGAAATCAGTTTCTAGCGCCCAACACGAAGAGGGTGACAAACGTGGAATTCATAAATCATGCTAATATTTTTTAAGAAAGCATAATTAGATGAAACAGTTTTCTTGTATGAAAATTAAAAAATAAGAACAGAAAAAAACCCAGCATGTAGGCATTCGTTCAACCTCGAAAACTTTTGTTCGGCGTCTTGGGGCATTGGTAGTTTTTTTTGTTTGTTTTTTCATATAAGATCAAATTATCAAGTCGTGCTAACATTTTGAAAAACAAATCATAATTTATTGAAAGAACGCTTGATATATGAACATTGAAAACCAAACATTATAGCCATATACTTAGGCTCAAATACCATATGTGAATCTGGTGTGTCGATGATTTAGTATAGTTTCTGATATAAAAACTTGAATATTCAAAATTATTAAACCGTATTACAATATTAAACAATGAATTATTCCCCGAAACAAATGAGTATTTCTCTGAAAAGGAACCAAAAATCTAAGCATCCGTTCAGACTAGGAATCGACAATCCTTACCTGACGTCTCGGTACATTATTATGTTTTCTCATAATAAAATCTAGAAAACTTTAAAATTATGAAACAAACAACATTCTTTTTAAAATAAAATTCTTGAACATTTCTTTTGTTTGAAACCAGGATGTTGGCAGTAATATCGATTTCTCATCAATGTAAGATAAAATAAAGAATTATTGATATTGAGAAATAAATCCTGCAAAATGATAAAATGAATCAATGAGTAAAAATATGAATGAATGAATACAAATATCACAAAAAAGGCAGAAACATACAAATCAGAATGTTAATTGAAAGTAAAGTAGCATCTTTTGTGTTGAATTTTTAGCTCTTTAAATGCATGTTAACGAAACATTTTTATTGAAATCATAGTCATTTGTTTGAGTTATTTTCAAACATATAAAGACACCATTCCCCAATATATACTCTACCCCTGCTCAAACAACCACCACTAACATTAACCAAACCACGAAGAACAACAACACCACCACCAGCATCTTCAACATCGTATACAATACCAAAACCGACACCAACACTATAACCAACATTTTCGCCACAAGTATAAAGAGAAAAACGCAACCATCAACCACCAACTAAACAACTGCGATATTAACACACCCAAGCCCCTAAAAAAGTGCAACAACGATAATAATGTCATTCTCTTCATTACCACTGACACCACGACGAACTTCAACAACTATAAAACTGGGTCCCTACCACCATCAATAGAAAATACAAAAACGGCGTCCTTACCAACACTAACAACAATTATTACTACAAAATCTACTACTACTACTAACACTGCTGCTGTTGCTATTACTAGTACTACAACTACTACTACTACTACTACTACTACTACTACTACTACTACAAAAAAAATAATTGTTTCTACTTCAGGCACAAGGCCAGCAATTACCCAGTGCATTAATGGTACTTTATGTTATCGACCCCGTAAGGATGAAAGGCAAAGTCAACCTCGGCGGGATATTTCATTTATTGGCCACAAGGACCGACATATAGGGGACCATACAAAAGACTGGGACAGTGGGGGTTTTACAGAAAAATCGAGTAAACAATATGAATAACAGTAACAAAGTAACAATAAAAATACAAGATAAATTCCCTAATAGGGGGAATTACCACCCAGGGTTCACTCAAGTACCCCACCAATCCTGAACGACCCGACGCTTCGAGGGCACCCTGGAAAGGCATCCCTCTCCTCCTCAAATTTACCCACCTACAGGCACATGACCAGAGTAGGCCCACTCATACGAGCCATTCTCGCCACATTGACCCACCTTTCAGCAAATGTACTGAGGGGCAGCACTTCTCTCTCCCATTCACATTCCTTTCAAAGTGAAACTTGAAAAAGTTAATGAGGGATTGGTCGAAGAGAACACTGTCTGTCTTCAGTCCTTTCAACCTCATCCACAATACAATCTCTTTCGCTCCTGCCGCCAGACAGAGGAAAATTGCCTGCCCTTCCTGGCTAAAGGCAGGCGGCTGGTCGATGTTCACTATGGACTGGGCCGATAGCCGGATCCGTTCTACACGCGACAACTGTTCGACATTTACTCCACAAGTCGGTAATGCACGGACACTAGACGAGTGCGTGCAGAATGGTTTCGTCGCTCCGCGCGTATCTTGGGCAGGTCCATCTGACAGCACTTCCGTGCCTGTAGAGTTTATCTCCCCCCGGTAGCACTGCCAAGCGAGGGATTTTTGGAATTTATCCATCGTCCCCGGCTTGAAAGTCCTCCGGAACAGACTGGTTAGTTCGACTTCGTCGACTCCCAGAGCCTCTCCGAGTGCGACGTCGCACTTCCCCACCACTAATCCTATATAGAACTCGAGAGTGGAAGTTCCACTGACCGCATGGCCCGCCTGAGAGAGGGCAGTGTGTGCCTGGCAACATTCCAGATGCCAGTCACCCAGTCTCGGTCTCTTCTTGACACAGGACTGCAGCTCAGTCAAAGAGACGAGCTGCGGACGAACGGCGGCCACACCTGTTCACCGTTTAGGCAGAATATCGGGAGATGCCGCAGCCTCAGCCCGGCTTGCGTCTCATTAGCCACGGTATGCCCAGCCCTCCACGTAGAGGGTGCTGGCTGCGGATTGACTGCCTCACCAGCGGAACCTGACCCCTCCACAAGAATTTGAAGAGGAGCCGCTCCAAGATGGCGAGGCACGAACGGGGGCAAGGGACGACAGTCAGACGATAGTAGATGACGGACGCGATGTATGCGTTGCCACCTCCGCCCGACATTTCAGTGATACCTTCATCCCAGCCCATTTCTGGGTGAGACTGGATACCGTGCCTGTCACGTCGTCCCAATTCTTATCCACCTGCAGGTATGGCCCTAACCAAACCCCGAGCAACTTTACCGGTCCGTCCGTCCAGCACCTAACGACGCTCTTGGACGGCATGGACTTGCCTCTCCAGGTGCCGAATTGCAAGCCCACGGACTTTTAAGGGTTAAGTTTTGCCCCCATCAACCTTTCAGATTCATCCAATAAGTTGCCGACCACCTCGATTTCTGAGGTATCCGACACCATCACGGTGATGTCTTCCGCATAAGCCGACGCAGCGTCTCCGCGTCCCATATCGAGCGGGATGCCCTGCAACAGCTCCACCTTCCGCAGTAAAGGCTCGAGAGTCAATACGTACAGAAGAGAGGAGAGAGGGCACCCTTGATGGACCGATCGGGAGACCTGAAACGGTTCCGAGAGGTGGCCATTAATTTTGACCACCGAGCAGGTGCCGCTGTGCATTGCAGCGATCCAGCTCCTGAAGACGGGGCCGAAGCCAGCCGCCTTGAGGACAACCTCCAGGTATCGATGGTCGACCCCATCGAATGCTTTCGATTGATCTGAATTGATCAGAGCCCCACCGAAGCCAGGTTTTCACCATACCCTCTCTATGATGTATCGCATTAGGTGGAGGTTGTCGTGTATGGACCTGGTTAGGATTGCGAAAGTTTTCGCCTCCCCAACCAAATGCCGACGACAAGCGCCAACCTCTTCGCTAACGCCCTGGCCAAATTTTAAACTCTGTGTTGAGCAGAGTTATGGGCCGGAAATTGTCTCATGTGTCCCTCTTGTTCTTGTCTATCCTTATCAACGTCACTACGCCTCGGTTCACAGAACTAGGAATACTCCGGTTCTGCTGCCAGTTGCAGTAGAGCATTTTGAGGAATTTGGAGAACAAGTCTTGCATATTTACGTGAAGCTCGTAAGGCAGACCATCCAATCCGGATGACTTGCGCCCCATGCAGCCGACAAGGGCATCCTGAATCTCGGCTGAAGTAATCGCCCTTTCGTAGCGCCCAGCTTCGGCCGTCGAGAATTGCGGCAAACCATCGAGGTAGGGACTGAAGTCCGCCACCGTTTCTGATGCGCCACTTCCCCCGAACAACCGTGCAAAATGCTGGCGAAAGGCCTCACACATCCGCTTTGAATCGTTCAGCTCGTGTCCATCTCGGTCCGTCATAGACCAAATAGTGGTTTTATTACCACGCTGCGCCTCTGCCAAGCGGGCCCATCGAACAGCTTTGGTTACCTCGTTTCTCATAGCACACGCCTTAGCTCTGACAATGCAAACTTCGTCTTTTGCATTGAAGAAATGGTCTAATGCCACTCTCGCCGCTAGCACGTCAGTTGCAATGCCACTACCAATAGCCTCGTCTAACTTATCTCCCAACTCCCCCTCCTTTCTATTTTTCTCTAACGCTACTTCTTTGCTAAACTTTATCGACATTACTCTAATCTCTTTTTTGAGAGCCCCCCTCCCACCATCTATTGTTGACGACTGCCCCTGTCAACTTTCTCTTAACTAAATTGTTGACCTGGTCCCTGTAAGCGTTATGTGCCGGAAATGGTATGTTTAGCTTCCAGTAACCAGGTACTAACCTACGAGTCTTATCTAGGTCGACCATACAGATCACAAACTTGTGATCTGAATAGGCGACCGTTTTAAAACGTGGTCAGTTTACACTATTTCTGTCTATTTTCCTAATGAATATCCTGTCTATATACGATCTAGATGATCCTATGCGGTTAGTCCAGGTCCACACTGGCGCATTAGGGAAATCTAGTCGGTACCTGTCAAACAGTTGGAACTAGCTGATCAGGTTCTTGAGGCTTTTACACCCCCCGCTCCTATCGGATACTCCCACACAGTCCCAGCATGCGTCTAAGATGCCGTTCCAGTCCCCCGCTAACAGTAAAGGGCGAGATGTACACAGAAAGGCTTCCAGGCGTCTAAAGAAGTCCGGCCGTCTTGCGTCAGTAGGGGCGTAGACGGCCACCAGTCTAAAGACACCACGTTCGTTATTGTCCACGTCCAGGACCACCAACCTCCCGTCTGGGTCCCGGAAGATCGACCTTACCTCGAGATCCAGGTCTTTCCTAAACAACACTGCCATCCCACCTCCTATTTCCGGCCGACTAACAGATGCAAAGATCTGATAGTCGTCGAAAATGGGCGATAGTGCGCGCGTGTCGGTTTCCTGGTCTCGCTGACAACAATTACATCCATTTCTAGAGACCTGAGGTCGTTCAGCAGGTGACCCTGCTACCAGGACTATCCCAGTCCTCGAACATTTAAACTTCCTACTCTTAATACGGCCATGTTGGCATGTTAAAAGAGAGAGAGGAAAGGTTTACTTAGCTTCCGGACTCTTGTGAAGGACGGGTGGTTCGACCTCCGTAGTTGGTGTGGTTTCTTTTGGGAACGCCTTTAAAAGTCTTGAAGTGGGTTTTACGTTCGGGGTTCCCACGTCCTGAAGAAAGCTGTCTCCTATCTCTTTGTATAACTCGAACGACATTCGCACCAGAAACAAATCTTCCGGCACGCGAAATGTTCTCGATTTAAAAATGTCCTCTTCTTTTTGTATATTTTCACTTCGTGCTACGGAGGCCATCATTTCCTTGTTGGCCCTCCTGACGAGCACGAGGTTTTGTATGTTTTTTTGGTGTGATTTTATTTGTTTGCATGGTTGTGGTGGTCATGGTTTTCGTGCTGTTGTTTCGGTTGTGTCTGTGTTTGTTGTGAGTGCGGTGTCTGTGGTTTCAGATGTTTGTGTGTGTATTTGTTCGTTCATCTGTTTAGATTGTTTCCGTTTGGGTGATTCTAGTGATGGTGATAATGGTGCTGATTTCAGTGTTATTGGAGAGATCTTTGCGTGGGCGGTGTCTCGATTTTTTTTTACCGTAGGTGATCTTGTGCTTTGTTGAGTTTTTTTCCTTTTTTGTATTTTGGGGGAATTTGGTTTTCCCTCATCTTCACTACTGGTAGATGAGGGGTCTGTATCTGTAAGTGTGTCTGTGTGTGTGTGTTTATGTTTTTATTGATGTGTGTATTTTTTTTTGTGGGGGGGGGGGGGATTTGACAACTTTCCTCGTTTCCTCCCTGTGTGGTACATTTTGGTGGTGGTCTTTCTATTTGTGTTGTTTTTGGAGGTTTTCCGGTGCTGGTGTTGGTTGTGGTCCTCGCTCCGGCGTCGGCAGCAGTGGAGCCCTTCGACCCCTTGCATCTTTCAGCAATTGAGGGTAGATGGCTCGCAAATGGGTGTTTCCCCCACAAACAAAACAATGCGGCCTTTCAGCTTCGGTCATAATATGAATGACCGTCTCATTCTGAAGGCGGATGTGGTCCGAGATTGTCTTCACATTCTAGGGCCTGATCTTGAGAAGTATCTCCAGGTAAACTCCGGGCCAGTCCTACCTGGCCTTTCTTGTCACTTCTATCGGGACGGAATCCGTCCCCTCCACAATCACACATCCCAGAAGCCACCACATGTCAAGTCCAGGTGGGATCCTGGAAATGTGGATACGGGTCGTTCTTTTTACTACTACTAAAAATAATAATAATAATAACAATCACAACAACAACAACAACAACATCAACAATAATAATAATAATAGTTTCTACACTTGGCCTAAGACCAGCAAATACCCAATACATTACTGGTACTTTATTTTATCGCCCCCGTAAGGATGGGAGGCAAAGTTAACCTCGGCGGGATTTGAACTCAGATCGTAAAGGGACGTAACTATGCTGGAAAGCATGGAATAATTGTTTCTACTTTTGGCATAAGACCAGCAATTACCCAGTGCATTATTGGTATTTTATTTTACCACCCCGTAATAATGATAATAAAGTAAAAAGCAAAGCAGGTAAAAGTAACTGCAAAGAACGAACTGCTACAGAAACTGGCTAAGAAATGGCAAGAAATGCCTCTGTATATAAAATACGAAGAAAGAGCTAACAATCCTGATGTTGACAACATTTTAACCCATCAGTGGTTGACATCCTCTGGAGTGAAATCAGAGACTGAAGGACTGATTATATCAGCACAAAATCAGTGTCTGCCAACAAAATATTATCAATCAAACATCAGAAAGAATGGATGCAACCCATTCTGCCGTGTATTTAAAAAACAACCAGAGACCTTTGATCATATAATTTCAATATAATTTATATGTCCGTTCCAATAGACAAGAATGTATCTATAAAAACATTTGAAAAATTGAGAAAGTAGAGATAGCGATTGGAAAAATGTGGACGTTGAGAATTAAAACAATACCAGTGGTTGTAGGCGCTCTAGGAATGATAGCTAAGGTGTCTAATGATTACTTATCCCAAATCCAAGGAAACCCGCGTATAGAAGAAATACGAAAGATTGTACTAATGGGAACTGCCCATATACTAAAGAAGTTTCTGTCAATATAAGTACATCATAAGTCTAAACATCAAAAGATGCGTGTGTGTGTATGTGTGTTCTTTCTTGAACATGGCGGACCTTGTTGTCCCTTGAGGTCACTGGTTGTGACTTGGTGATAACTAGTATGAACATAAAGCAAGATAAATGAAAATAATAATAATAATAATTATTGTAGATGCAGCCTGCTCCTTTCACACAAGAGTGCAAGAAAAGGAGAAGTAGAAAATTAACCGATACCACGATTTAAAGTGGGAATTAAAGTGGTCATTTAATAAAAGAGATAAAAGTGGTGCCGATTTTCATAGGAACACTAGATACTATCTCATTAGAGTCTTCAAAAATTCTTAACGAACATAGGTCCAGCCCCCTTTTTTGGAAAACTTTAAAAGGCGTTCTTGCTGAGAACAGCAAGAACCCTCCGATACGTCCTAACTATCTGAAGCTCCCGGTAGTGGCTTGATGTTCATTTGAACAACATTTCTAGTTAAATAACAATAATGACTGAGATTCCAATAATAATAATTGTTTCTACTTTTGAACCAAGGCCACCAATTATCCAGTACATTACTGGTACTTTATTTTATCGACCCCGTAAGGATGAAAGGCAAAGTTAACCTCAGCGGGATTTGAACTCAGTTCGTAAAGGGACGTAACTGTGCTGCAAAGAATGGCGTCTGACTCTCTACCGATACTGCTAATCCACCACCAATAATAATAATAATTGTTTCTACTTTAGGCACAAGGCCAGCAATTACCCAGTGCATTACTGGTACTTTATTTTATCGACCACGTAAGGATGAAATAATAATAATAATAATGGTTTCTTATATAGAGCAATTTGGAAGAGGAAAGTCGATTAAAACGAAACCAGTGCGCGACTGGTACTTTATTTTATCGACCCCGTGAGGATGAGAGGCAAAGTTAACCTCGATTATTATTATTCTTCCCTTTATTGGCCACCATGGCTGACATAGAGGCGGACAATAAAATACACGAGGACAGTAGGGGTTTCACTAAAAAATCGAGTAAAATATAATTGTTTCTACTTTTGGCACAAGGCCAGCAATTATCCCAGCGCATTACTGGTACTTTATTTTATCGACCACGTAAGGATGAAAGGCAAAGTTAACAACAATAAACATGAAAAATACAAACAATAAAGTTGCCCAATAGGGCGGATAAGCATCCAGGGTTTAATCGCCAATACTGAACCTCCCGACACTTCAAGGGTGCCCAGTAATAGCATCCCTCTCCTCCTCAAATTAGCCAGCCTACAGGCGCATGTTCAGAGTAAGCCTATACAAAAGAGCCATCTCGCCACATCACCCACCATTTAGCAAATGTACCTGGGAACAGTATTTATCTCTCAACCCTCACCTTCCTTTCCAAGTGAAACATGAAAACTTCGACGAAGGATTGGCCAAAGAGAAATGTGTCTGTCTTCAGTCTTTTCAACCTGGTCCACCACAGAACCTCTTTCGCTACCGCCACCAGAGGAAAATTGCCTGGCCTTCTTGGCCAAAAGAAGGCGGTGGATCGATCTACACTACAGACCCGGATCGGTTCTACAGGTGACATGAGCTGTTCGACATACGTCTACAAAACAGCAATGCACATACACCGGAAGAGTGCGGGCAGAACAGTTTTGTTGTTCTGCACGCATGTCGGGCAGGTTGTCTGTTAGCACTTCTGTGCCTGTAGAGTTTATCACGAAGCGACAGTGCCCACTCCTCTCACGGTAGCACTGCTAAGCGAGGTATTTCTAGAAATTGTCCATTCTCCCTTGAATTGGTCGATCCTCAGAGCCTCTCCGAGTGCGTCATCGACCTTTCCCACCAATAAACCTCTATAGAAATCGAGAGTGGAAGTTCTACTGACAACATTGCCCGCCTGGTAGAGGGCAATGAGCGCCTGGCAACATTTCAGATGCCAGGCGCTCCGTCTTTGTATCTTCTTAACTCAGGACTGCAGGTCAGTCAAAGAGACGAGCTGCGGAAAAGCATGTCTCACAAACGCCAACGCCACCTGTTCACCTGGAGAGGCCACAGCCTCAGCGCATGTTTGCGCATCATTAGACAGGGCATGCCCGGCCCTCCGCGTAGAAGGTGCTAGCAGCAGATGGAGCGCTTCACCAATGGAACATGTCTCCCCCACGAGAATTTGGAGAGAAGCCGCACCAACGGGGGCAAGGCACAACGATCATGCGGTAGTATATGACGGACGTAATGTATGCGTTCCCCACCTTCACCCGACCTTCCAGAGATTGATTCCTATCGGCGCATTTCTGGGTCTGATTGGCAACTTTGATCGTAACCTTGTCCCAGTTCTCATCCACCTCGGAGTCTGGTCCGAAGCAATCAACTTTACCGGTCCGTCCGTTCGGCGTCCGACGACGCTGTTGTACGTCATATACTTGCTTCTCCAGTTGCTGAGCTGCAAGCCCACCAACTTTTGTGGGTATAATTTCGCTCCCGTCAACCTATCATATTCCTACAAGTAGGTGCCGACTACCTAAGCGACACGGCATTTTCACGTCCGGTTCGAGGGGGATGCCCTTTAACAGTCCCGTCTTCCACAGTAATGGTTCGAAAGTCAATACATACAGAAAGAACGAGAGAGGACATCATCTACTGACCGATCGGGAGATCTGACACGGTTCTGAAAGGTGGCAATTAACTTTGACCAGCGAGCAGATGCCGCTGTGCATTGCAGCGATCCAGTCACTGATGACGGGATCGAAGCCGGCAGACTTCAGGACAGCCTCCAGGAATCTATGGTCGACTCTATCGAAAGCGTTTGATTTATCTCAATTGATCAGAGCCCAGCTGAAGCCAAGTTTACACCCTACCTTCTCCATGATGTATCTCATGAGGTGGAGGTTGTCCTATAAGGACCTGGTCTTGATTGCGCAAGTTTGATTTGATCAGGGATATATTTGTATGTCCTATGATCTGATTTGGAGAAGAATCTCCAAACAAGTCCTAGACCACCTCCCTCTCGTTGTAAACCTGACGTCAAGCAGAGTGTCACGGCCCTATTCACCGCCCATCCCAGGAGCCACTATAATTCCAGTCCCGGCCATCATAGACTTACTCAACCTAAACTGAAACGTTAGTATCACAAAGCTAAACAACATCATATATAGGGCAACCACAATTGTTATTAGAAAAAGTGTGTACATACATAGACCCATACCATCAAACATAAAAATACGGAAACATGGAAATCAAAGATATAAAACATGATTGGAAATGACACAAATGACATAGGAAAAAATACATAACTATGAAAAAAGGAGAAAATAAAAAAAACATTTAGAAATGTTACAGAAAAGAAACCATTAAAATTAAGGAATGTTTAAAACAACAAATACTTTGAATGGTAGAAAGAATCCAAAGATATGGAAAATGCCGACAGCTCTTTGAACAAAACCAGCTATATCACTACATCCCAAAATGATGCTACCAAGAATGTTGTAGAAACAAAATTGGGGTACATGAAGCCCAAAATATAAAACACGTCGAAGAGTTCAGGGGGGATTTGGGGGATCAGAGTTACTGCCACGCACAAGAATAGGAACAACAACAAACACGGCCCGTGAAGAAAACTGCGAAGAAAACACAACAGAAGAATTGTCTAACACACTGAAAAAAGCAATCAACTGGAAGTCACTGTGACATGGATAAATCGAAACGTCTTTCTGGAATATCTAACTGACACACTTACTTGCAAAGATGTTTAATAAGATATTGATGGAACCAGAAACGACACCTTGATCTCCAAGAATAGTGACACAGCAAAACCCACGACATGCTTCTGTGCCTTAACTGCAATAATATCACACAGACATACAATGCTCTTGGAAAAGCAATCTTTCCTGAAGAACTGACGGAAGGATGCAAAGGCTGATATGGTTGGAAAAATCAATTATTAAATCAACATAGCCATAACAGAAAAATGGCATGGTCGCCTCACTTGGTTTGTGAATACACTAGCCATAAAGAAGGTAGCACATAGAAAATGGTATGCATTAAAGGTGCCACCAATAATGACCCAACATTTATGCATATCCAGAAAACAATATCGTTGTACGTATAACCCTAATTAACAGACAGATATTTCAAGGGGATTCTCTTTCACCACTACTCGTTTCAAAATCATTGGCACCATTATATGAGATACAAAATAGAACTGGATTTGGATATAAATGCTATGACAAGGGAAGGATCCCCCCTCTTTTACATGGACGATCTGTTATCTGCATATTAACGAAACTGTGGTATATTTCTGCAGAGAGTACTTAGACACAAACGAAATAAACATGAAATTGAACTAGAAAAATATACAAAGGCAAAACAGAAAAATATTAAGACAAAACAACAAACTAAGGAAAACTTCTGATATCACGCTAGATAAAGAAACTAAGATACGATCAAACATAGAAATACATATATTAAGGAATGAGTGAACTAGATGTGTTTCAACACGTACAGAATAAAGAACTATATAACGTACAAATGAAAATTCTACTGTTAACATATAAAATATGTCTTAAACATAACCCAGTGCCTGAGTTAAAACTTTACTCCAACAAGCTTACAAAACTAAGAGGTCTCATAATTATTATAAACGAAATATATATAAGAAATTGAAATAGAGCATCCAAAAGAGAAAATACACGGTGGACGAACACAACATAACGATCGAACATAAAAATGTTATGACCATATCAAAGAAGATAGAGCCATCATATCTAAAACCGATAAAGTAACCAGGAAAACACAACACAGACCAACTCTATAAATATATACTGAATACTGACCAGCAAAACATGATACAAGAGCACAGCAAAACATACAAATGAAAGGAATTATGAGAAGGAAAATATAAGGAAGAGAAATCCTAAAGATGAAATTCAGGACCACAATAAGATAAAAATGTAAATATTGTAAGAAATCTAACCAATAGAAGATTTCCCTATCCACAAAAGAACACACCTCGATCTACATAAACAAGAATAGTAAACCCCACACAAGCATAGATACAAACAAGATAGGAAATAAAAGAGAAGTCATTTGATTCATAAATAAAAACACAAAAAAACAACAACAGCAACAAAACGACACAACTAGAAAGAAATAAAGGAAACAAAAATATTAAACAAATATAACAGAAAAGGAAATCATTGAAACAAAGGAATGCCTCACATAGTAAATATTTGCAAAATCACAAAGCATTTACAGATATGAGAAACGCTAAAAACTGTTTTGTATAAAACCAGCTATTTCATTCCAACCCCAAACGAATCTACCAGTAACTTATAGAAAGGAAAATAGACGGAAATGCATCAACAAAAGTAATAGTAGTGAATGATTTCTGGAGAGGATTGTGGGCAGCAGAATCCCCAAGCACAGGATTAATAAGAACAACAAACACTATGGGATGACATCGCAAGACAGGGAGTGCCTAAGACACTGACAATAAAATCAAACAAATGGAAAGTACCGTGATATGAAAAGATCTCAAAATTATGGTTGAAATATCTAATCGAGACAGATGGTGTACTTTTAACACTGTTTAATGAGATGATGACGGAATCAGAAATAACACATGGTTGGCTCACTAATGGGAGAACCAGCCTCATCTTCCTCCATAACAACACAGCAAACACAGAACGTGCCTTTCTACAACCTATAAATACTTAACTGCAATAATATCGGGGAAATTGAACTGGCACCTGGAAAAACCAACCTGTTTCCAGACGTGCAGAAAGAACGCAGCCAGGCTGTAAATATTAACGATTTATCAACAATGACATAACAAAAAAGTGAATAAAATAGAAATAAAACATTTCAGCATGGCATGAATTGTGTATCAGAAAGGATTTTGACAGTGTTTCCCATACATGGATACTGAACACACTAGCCATCAAAAATCTAACGCAAATAACAGTATTTATCTGCCATATCATAAGTAAGGTGCAAAGAGTTCTGCAGATAGGGAGAAAAAGAAAAGCCGAGACCACCCCAATAAATAGAAGAAGGATATTTCACGGTTACTCAAGCACTAATACCATCATTTGAGCTACTAAACACGATGGATTTAGATATATATATGCTACAGCAAGAAGATTAACCATCTCCTATATACGGACAATATAACACTGTATGCTGTAAATGAGAGACAATTAGAAACCCTACTTCAAAATGGATATACAAAAGAATGCGCCATAACAAACATAAACAGAGGAAACCCAGTGAGAATCTGATATCGCCCTAGATAAAGAAACTATGACAAGAGAACTACATTGTAAACATACATCATTCAAATACTTAGGAACCAATGATCTAGACAGGTTTCATCACATACACGGAAACGAAAACATTATATACGAATAATTGTTTCTACTTTCGACACAAGGCCAGTAAATACTCAGTACATTACTTGTACTTTATTTTATCGACCTCGTAAGGATGAAAGGCAAAGTTAATACGAATAATGTAGATGGATTAGATCACTCCTTATGTTAGTAGTATACGCCAAAAATAGAGTAATAAGATGCAATTCTTTATCAATCCAAGTGATAAACTATAGTTTTAATCTTCAGAACTTGACACTTAAAGAACTAGCAGAACAAAACAAATAAACAATAACAAAAACAAACAAGAATAATGACCGAATCTAGAATATTCTATTCAGATTTAGATGTAAAAAGGTTAAACCTACCATCAACACAAAGAGGAAGGTGCCTCATATGTCTAGAAAAGTATTACAAAATAACCATTTTAGTTTTACACAATTATCTAATCAATTGTAATACAAAGTTAATAAAAATAACCACGAAACATGAAAACAAATTGGTTCCTCTCTTCAAAGAGCCCAATAAATGCATAAACAGAAACTAAATTGAGAGATAGCTATGAGGAGAATGAAAACAAATGATAAACAACTAAATACATGTTGAGACAGATACAATCTAATTAGAAAACATATCGCCAGAATGCCAAGCTAAAACGATGGTAAAAATATCCATATATAGTCAATGCTCCAAAAATCTGAAAAAAGAGGAGGTGGACAAGCAAACCTCACAAAACTGGCAATGAAGCGCCCAGCTAAATGCCAATACTGGAAGATTTCTAATTACAGCACAAGACAAAAGCACCAAAAACCGCCAGAAGTACATAATGAAGCAGAAAACAGTAATTGAAGATGATGTAGTGTTGTGGCAGAAACAATTAGCCACTTTGTCTAGATTAGCCTCAAATGAATATATGCACGTAGAAGGTATAGTTGAGATTTACATGCAATGGAAATTAAGCCAAAACAAGGAAATAGCAATAGAAAAAAGATGGTTCAGTCACAAAAGGAAAAAGGTACCATATTCTGAGATATGCCAATAAACATCAACAGGGGGACCAATGTCTACCGACTAGATATTATGCTCAATGATCACAAAGAAATAAAATCTTCACTTGGCATACTAATTCCCACAGTCTCCAATATATCTTTCAGGGAAATTATGAAAACAGATAGCTAATAGATTAATGGATCATCTTGGAATATTTAAAAACAACATACAGTCAAATACATAACCAAATCCTCAGAATTTACAATCCTATGTAACATCCAGAAGATATCACTACTAGACACTGCACACCTATTACTAATAGTACTCTCAAGACAATAGAAACAACCAGACTGCACATATGCGAGCCACATACAGACGTACTCGGTAATGCATTGATGAAACGCAATAAAACTAAAATTAATAATTTTAATGACAATAATATTAATATTAATATTGATGTAACAATGATTATTATGATGGTTACGCTGATGAGTATGGTGGTAATCAGGATGATTCTCATAATAATCTTTACTGATTTAGCCAGCAGGCCAAGAATTTTAGGCGAGAGGTAAGTCGATTAAATTGACCCCAGTGCGTTACTGGTACTTTATTTTATCAACCCCGTAAGGATGAAGGGTAAAGCTAACCTCGTCGGATTTGAAATCAGAACTTATTTGAACGTAAATCTATGTCACAAAATGTGTTTTGCGACGATTTACCGGTTCTACCCGCCCACTATCCCTCCACCGCTGTTATATATTAGCAGATGTCTGTATTTGTATGTATGTCCTTAATGGCAATGAGGGAGTGAGAGGGGAGAGAAAAAACGGAGAAGCAAAGTGAAGGAGTGGCTCTTTACTTCTCATCCTCATTCTCCTCATTCATCACAACGTTTTTCGATAGAGGGAAAAATGTAAATAATGTGAGTGTATGAGTGAGTTAGAAAGAGAGATAGATAGATAGAGATAGATAGATAGATAGAGAGAGACAGAGACACACTAAAAGAGAGAAAGTGTTACAGAGAGTGAGAGGGAATATGTGTGAGGGAGAAAAACACAGAATGAGAAAAAGACAGAGAGAAGAGAGAAGGAAAGACAAAGAGAAAACAAGATTCTATAGAAGTTGAAAGACAGTGAGATAGAGAGAGAGTGTGAGAGAGAGAGAGAGAGTGGGAGAGAGAGAGAGAGAGGGGGAGAGAGAGAGAGAGAGAGAGAGAGAGAGAGAGAGAGAGAGAGAGAGAGAGAGAGAGACGTTGTGTGTTTGATACTGTATGTATGTTGTATAGGAGTTGAAAGAAAGCTGGAACAAGAGAGAGAGAGAGAGAGAGAGAAAGACGCTGAGTTTGATAGCATATGTATATGTGTCGATACATCTGTGTGCGATGTATGTGGAAATAAGAGGGGAAGGAAAGCAATGACTATTAACATGTGTGCATGTGTGTGTACGTGCATGCGTGTGTGTCTGTGCGTGCGACGTTCCACAGAAAGTAAAACTATCAACATGTGTGAGTGTGTGCGTGTCTGTGCGCGCACGCGTGTGTGCGCTTGCGTGCGTGTGTATGTGTGTATGTGTGGGTGTGTATGTATGTGTGTATGTGTGTGTGCAAGCGCGCGTGCGGCGTTCCACAATCGCCATTTATTTCAAACACCCTTGTGATTCACGTAACTTTCAGTAATTTTTTCATTTAATCTCATTTTAAATTTCAAAAAAGTTTCCGAAAAGAATGTTCTCACTCTCTACAAGAGAAGACGAGGTAGATGTAGATGATCAGTATTCTACAGTGAAGCAAAGACGAGTACAAGTAGCCAGAGTAAGGACACTAGAGACCCCTACTCAACGACAGCAAAGACATGGAAACGACCGGAGGGGACCTGCTACAAGCAGGGCCAATTAGTCACAAGAAGCAAGGGAAAAACGGTTAAAACAATTACGTCAACAAAATGCAATCCCCAGGAGCAAAGAATCAAAAAAGGAAAGAGAAAAATGCTTAAACGATGCAAGATAAAGACAAGCTGCCAGATTTGCCATTGAGACAATAGGTCAGCGAGAGATTACACAGAAAATACCAGGAGAAAACAGTTGCTCTCATATTAAGAGAGCAAGAGTTCACTATTCTTCATCGTTCACGTGAGCTCTTCCAGCAATTTACAGTTGATATGTTTGCAAACATTGAAGGAGAAAAGTTTCTTTACATTAGAACACACCAGAAAGATCTCCGTGCATCAGATTACATTCACCTGACAGATGCAATCAGTAATGAAGAAGCATGCTGATAACATTGGACAGCTTTGTGTTGTTCTTCCACCAAGCTTTACAGGAAGTCCACGGTATATGCACACGAGCGTACCCAAGATGCACTTACATATGTCAGATACTATGACCTCCCAGACCTCTTCACTACATTCATATATAACCCAACATGGCATGAAATAAAGAGTGAGCTTTATCATCATCAAGAACCCAAAGATCGCCATGATATTATACCTAGGGTGTTCAAACTTAAAGTCATAAAGCTGATGGATCTCCACCAAAAATGTGAAGTCTTTGGGTAATCAAATATGACATGTACACAATTGAATGGTAAAAACGAGGATTGCCACATGGCCACATTCTGATTTGGTTACATGAAACATTATATTGATTTATTTATCCCAGCTGAACTACCTGATCCATAGCAAGATCCTGTGCTGCACGAAATTGTCAAGTCCCAGATAATCCATGGGCCCTGTAGTTCAATTAATCCATCCTCCCCATGCATGAGGAATAATATGTGTACCAAGAACTACCCACGTCCTTTTTTACAAGAAACCCAAACAGGAGAAGGTGGCTACCCCCTTTACAGGTAAAGAACACCTGCGCATGGTGGATTCACTTCGAAAAAAAAAATGAGAAATGGGCAAGAATTCATAATTGACAATCGGTGGGTTGTACCCTACTGACCCCTTCTTACAAAAACTTTCGAAGCCCATATCAATGTTGAATTCTGGAACTCTCTTTAGTCTATTAAGTATGTTTGCGAATATATGAACAAAGGTTTAGATGCTGCCACATACACCCTTATGCAGCATGGCAGTCAGCAGATAAATAAAAATGACGAAGTTGCACAGTATGAGAGAGAAGTATACATCAGTAGCCATGAGGCGTTTTGGCGCTTCTTCAATTTTCCCATTTATGAGAGGCACCCAGCCACCATTCATCTGAGTGTACATCTAGAGAATGGCCAAAGGGTTATCTTTACAAAACAAACAGCCTTGCAACAAGCAATTTCTCCGAAAGAAACTTCCCTTACTGACTTTTTTAGGTTGTGTCAAGAAGATGAAAACGCAAGAAAACTCATTTACCTGGAATTACTCAAGCATTACACCTGGAGAAACAATAAATAAGAGGAAATGTGTGCTGATGCTCTTGCAAGAGTTTACAATGTCCATCCAAGCCAAGAGGAATGCTACTACTTACAGCCCCTTTTTGCATGAAGTAGTGGGTCGCAAATCATTCTAAGATTTGAGGAGGGTAAATTGTCATGTGTGTGACACTTACAGGGAAGCATGCTATAAACAAGATGTTTTACAAAATAATGAGCATTGGGACCCTGCATCGACTGAAGGGTCAGTGTCAGATTCTCCAAAGAAACTCCGTAACATTTTTGCAATTATGCTGAACATGTGTCAACTTGGCAGTCCCCTACAGCTTTACATGAAACATCGTGATGTCTTAAAGTATGCACTTCAACAGGCAAACCCAGATATCAATATTAAGTTCTCTGAAAAATCTTTTAACCAAGTATTGATTGAAACTGAGGATGAAGTTTTAGCAATGGGAGGCAAAAATCAGCAAAGGGCCTGGTTCTGGACTGCCAAAACAAACCGTCAATTTAGTGACATAGCAAGAGAGACAAATTATGACATCACAGAGTTGGCTACATTTGTGAATGAACATAAACCTAAACTTCTTCCAAAACAACGCTGTGCATATGATAACATTATTTTGTGAGTCAGAGAAAAAAGCGAAGGAATTTCCTTTGTTGATGCTCCTGGTGGCACAGCTAAAATATGTGTAACAGCATTGCTTCTCTCCAAGATAAGGCAACGAAAAGGAATTGCAGTTACTGTAGCATCGCCTGGCATTGCTGCCACCCTTCTCCCAAAAGGACGAATAGCTTCTTTTGCTTTTTAATTACCGTTAAACCTAGTCACAAATAACAGTCTAATTTGTAACATAAACACATGTTCAGGTTCAGCAGAAGTGTTGCGCCAATGCTACCAGATAGTTTGGGATGCATTCACCATGTCACATAGAGGTACAATGGAAGCTCTTGATGAGATCTTACAGGATATAAGAGGTAACAATAAATCTATGGGATTAGTTATGTGAGGGTTGGGGGGACTTCAGACAGACATTAGCAGTCATTCCGAGAGGAACAAAAGCTGATGAAATAAAAGCTTGCATTAAGCTTTCGCACCTATGGAATCAAGTACAGAAATTCTCCTTCAATACTAACATGTGAGCTTTATTACATATGAACCAATATGCAGGAATAGTTTTCAACCCGACTCCTCCAATTAGGAAATGGGAAAGTACCAATTGATGGAAATGGTGAGACCAATTTGGCTCATATTGCTATCCTGGTGAATTCCCCAGCTGAATTGAAGAACAGGGTATTTCCAGACTTAAGTAATAATTAAATTCACATAAATGGTTGTGAGAAAGGGCAATTCTTGCTCTAAAAAATGAGACAGTAGCAAGTATTAACTATGAATTGATGAAGAAGATTCCATAAGTCATTAATGAGTTCAAATCAATTACTTCAGTCCTTGATGAACATGAAGCTATCCACTACACAACAGAGTTCCTTAATTCTCTTGAGCCACTTGGAACTCCTCCACATAACATTTTTTTGAAGGTAGGAGTCCCAATAATGCTTCTAAGAAATTTAGATCCTCCAAAAGTATGCAATGGGACAAAGTTGATTGTGAAGACATTATCACCTAATGTGATAGAAACTACCATCGTCACTGGATGTGCTTCTGGAGAAGAGGTTTTCATTCCAAGAATTCCAATCAAACCAACAGACATGCCATTTGAGTTCAAACAAACACAATTCCCAATGCAACTTTGCTTCGCAATGTCTATTAATAAAGCTCAAGGTCAGACTTTGAAATCTACTGGCTTGCACTTAATTGCGCTTTGCTTTTCTCATGATCAACTTTATGTTGATTGCTCCCGGGTGGGTAAGTTAGAAGAATTATGTGTCTATGCTCCAAACCAGAAAACACAGAATGTTGTTTTCCCAGAAGCTCTTACGTAATTAACTTCAACATATCTGATAGGATGTATCTTCCTTCATAAAAGTGGTAAATTTTGTATTTTCGTTTATTATTACTATTATTATTATTTTATTTTTTATGTATTATGAATTCAGAATTGATTTCATCATGTATCCTAATTGAAGAATAAATTAAATTTAGAATAACACATTTCTATACAAAATATTTGGGTGTTTTCTTCTATTATACAAGGAACAATTTCATTGCCAGGTAACGCCGCGTGCATCTGTTAGTTAATGATAATGGTGATGAATTTTGCTTCCGATGGTATTAACAATCGACCTCAATTGCATTAATTCGGCTTTGTCTCCATGTCACCATATTTCACACAAAACACTTTTTCATTAAAATTTGTCACATCGAACTCTGTTATATGTTGTTACTTAATGTACTGCGCGACTGTTCTGCAAACACACCCTTTTTCTCATTGTCCCATCAATCTTGATTTACCAGTAAAAATATAACACCACCATCAACACGTCAGACTCCACCAACACCTCCAACAACAACAACTACAACAACCCCATCACCATCATCAGATGTCCCATTCCTTTCGATTTTCTCCTAGCTTTCGCTCCTTTTCCCTGAAAACTAGACGCCGTCGAGAAACCAGAAAGGTCCTCTACTTCTAATCACATCAACAAAATATATTAATCCCAGACTTCAAGAAGCACAACAAAATTCCCATGGATTTACTAGACCTAACTAATCAACACATCTCGCCATTTTGAAAAAAAAAAAAAAAACAATATCTGGCTTCCAGAAAATAAGATGTTTTAATTCAGTCAAGCAGACTTGTCATACTTGACAGAATAAAAATAAAATAAAGCCAAAATTAAGAGAATTAAAATAAAACGTTAAAAGCTAAAGTCGTTTATTGGAGATACAAAATGAAACAAACATTAATATATGATCGTTTATAATTTTCTCTTCGTGTTTAATGCTATAGCTTATTGTATCACACGTATCGGCAACATTTTTAATTAAATGATTTCCTTATTTATTTTTTATAGTATTTAGATACATTTTTTTTTTTATATTTTTATTATTTTTATTACATTTATTCATTTGATTTATTTTTGATATTTTATATTCTGTTTTTGATTTCAGCTTCAGCTGTTCAAAGTACCTACCTATCAAATTTCCATGAGAAGCGTTACTTTTAGTACACCTTTCTACTGAATTATTCATTAAATAATGTATTTACAAACCTGAATGGTATATTTTTAAAGCTTTTTTTCTTTATTTGATTTTGGTTTATTTCTTTACTTCTTCTTATTATTATTCTGTTATTGTTTCGTTCACAATATTATTCTTTGCACAAGTTTGATAATTGATCTTATTTCATAGAGAAAAGCTCTCTCTCTCTCTCTCTCTCTCTCTCTCTATATATATATATATATATATATATATATATATATATATATCTTTCTCTCTCTCCGTCATGCACACTTTTTATATATATGTATGTGTATATGTATGTGTATATATATATACATACATATATATATATATATGTATATATGTGTATGTCTGTATATGTATGTATACACATCCACGCACACCCACACACTAACACATATATATATATATATATATATACACACATATATATATATATATATATATATATATATATATATATATATACATATATATATATATGTATATATATATATATATATATATATATATATATATATATATATATATATATATATTTATGTGTGTGTGTGTGTGTGCGTGTGGGTGTGTGTGTATGTTTATACATACATACAAACATACATGTATATACACATACATGGATTTCATTTGAAAGATGTTTTCACTGCAACAAAGGAATAAATAGATAAATAAATAAAACATGATCATCGACAGAAAATGTGAAAATAGAATGAAAGCCAAATAAAACGAGAACAAATTTCAAACAAGTATAATTTATAACAAATTTAAAACTGACTACACAATACCAACAAAACTAATAACAATTAAAGAACCAATAACAAAGACAATAACAATAACAACAAACAACGAATAACATACGAATGAACGTTTCTGCAGTAGAGATTTGAATAGACTCTATATCAAATGTGAGTAAATAAAAATAATTTAAAATAACTCCACCATATTGAAAATTAGCCAGACAATCAGACTAGACACTTGGATATGTACGATTGATTCCTAGGAATTAAATTGAGTGTAATAAGCTGTGAAACACACTAAAAAAAGTCAATGCTATCTAAATGCAGAATTTTATATATTTATTTGACTTTCTTTACTTTTCATTTGATTTCATTTCATTTCAGACGGTTATTATTTATTGCACATATTCTTCTTTTGTTTTTTATTTACTATTTTTTTGTTATTTCCCTCTATGTTTCTCAATATGATCAGATAAATTAGTTGTAGTACAAAGCACAAAAGAAATAAATCACAACATTTTATTGAGAACGGTACGTATATATAGACAGCCAGTTACATACATATAGAAAGACAAACATTCACATATCTACGCATATACGAGTCATATATATATATATATATATATATATATATATATATATGTGTGTGTGTGTGTGTGTGTGTATATAGATATGCATATCTATATATATATATATATATATATATATATATATATATATATATATATAAATAAATATACATATATATATATATGTATATATACATATACATATATATATAAATATATGTGTGTGACTGTATGTATGTATATATGCATGTATGTGTATGAGAGTGTGTGTGTATATATAATTATACATACAATAGTGTTTCATGTGGTTTTGTAGATAAATACACTAATTATGCACTGAATAAAGGAAACAATATTGTTTTTCAAGACAAAATAATATTTATTGTTAATAGCGATAGAGTATATTTAGATGCTTTCCGATGGTTGCTTCCCAAAACTGTACTTCCTAAGGTTAGCTACTCTCCCATGTATTATAGTAATTTCGTATAAACAAAGTGTGTTGAAATGGTAAACATGAATATTTTATAGGTTTATATTAGAGTGAAATAGTCAACAAATGAGAAACACATGAAGCATTTATAATGTATATATATGGTTAGTAATAAATACTGAATTGTCCTGACTGTTAAATTGAATGTCTAAAAAAATAAATAATTAATAAAAAATAAAAATGTTTCCATTTCTGGTGTCAATTTTGAAACAAAAGTCCCACTATCCACGCGTACATAGCAATATATGATTACATGATTTACAGATACACGTATTCATTATTTACAAACGACTGTATAATTACACAAACAAGTGAACAATTAGAACGACTACTATATGAGTGAGAGATGTATTTTCCATATAATTGTGCTCTTGAATACATTAAAAACTAACGCAAAGTATTAAAATGTAAAACAAATAAAATAGAAAATATAATCAACATTGCAATAATAAATAACAACTTTATAAAATGAAAAGTAAATATTTAAGTAAAGTATATAGAGGAATATTAGAAGGGAAATCAAAACCTAACGTAACGGTTGATTTCCCCGTTAGTATACAAATACGCACACACACACATACACACACGCAGGCACGCACACGCGCACATACACACACACACACAAACGCACGCACATGCACACACACACATATATATACACGTATATATATATGTGTGTGTGTGTGTGTCTATGTTTATATATATAAAAATATAATATATGATACATATATACATATGTAATATATATATAAGATATAATATATGATTCATATACAGATGTAATATATATAATACACACACACACATACACACACACACATATATATATACATACATGTTTGTGTGTGTGTATGTACGTATATATACATATATACATATATACACATTTACACATATATATATATATATATATATATATATATATATATATTCAAATAAGCACATTAAAGCATTCTCGAGAAAATGAATATATGAAGTGTGTGTCAACTGTGGCTAATCCTCTTAGTGATCTGACATTTTCCTCTGATACTATGTGTTTTTATAACCATATATTAGATATAGTTCTTGCACTTTAGTTTCAAGCAATTTATGGGCAATTTATGTTGATTAATGTAATTATCTATCAGTAGAGGTTTTGAAACTGCAGTGAACTTATGTATCCTTATGTATATTTAATATCATTTGCAGATCTTAGAAATTGTTCTTCCAGCTACGAAAGACCAACTTAAATCCGTCATGCAATATAAATTATATTAAAATGTTCAATTTTAGTCGAAGGTGAAAGGCCTTGTTCACGAAACCTTATTCAGGGCACCAGGAGTGATAGAGACAAAAACTTCAGCTAACGATTTGATACTGGTGGAACCTGTCAACTGGCTATCAAGGGTTTCTCTGAATGTAGATACGTCCACACACAAGATACGTTTTGAAAGAAACATAAATGTCAGTTGAATCAATATAAGTACGTATATAGTAGTTAGTACGTTGATTTGAAAAAGGTTGAAACGAAACGAAAGCTTAATCTACTGTGATTTGAACGTAGAATATAATATAGAAGAAAGTGTGCAAATACTAGGAAGGCTTTGTGTAAGGCCCTCTACCGGCTCTGAAAATTTTCCAACCACGTTTCAGATAAATAACAATAATGATTGCATGAATATTAAACAGAACGTTTGATGTTTATGTTCAAGAATTTGTTAGAATTTGACAGGCAGAAATGTATTGAGCCGTAGATGAATCAAAATCAAAGAATATAAAACGTATACCTGTGGATATTCTGCGAGCTATATTTAAAGGCAAAGAATCTAAGAAATATCAGAAGTAAAGGTATCCAGTTTATGGTTATGGTGTGTCTGTTATTCTGTTTCAATTATGCTTCAAACATTAGCTTCATAGCCTTGAGTTACATCACAAGTATAACTATCAACTATCGTGTTTATTGATTGCACATTTTTCACTGCTACTGGCTAGAGTGAAGAGCTCTGTATATGATTGGTAAGTCGATTAAAGACAGAACCAAGGTGGTATGAAAAGTAATGCCAGTGAAATAGACGATCTGAAGATACTTATAAAAGTTAGCTATACAACAGAATATCTTAAATTTGATTTATATGACTTGAAAAGAGCTGAATTAATTTTCTGGGTTCTAATCAATAAAGGGTCACCAATAGGTATTTTCATGGTTTCGGTGCCAAAATAGTACAGTAAATAACTATAATGTATTTGAGTCTACTTAATCAATTATAACTTGCTACTAAAAACATTAACATTAAGAAATAAAAGTAACGCGAAATTATTTACATATGAGTACCATGCTTGAAGGTACGGATGTTTAATTCGATGTAGTATTAACTCAAACGACTATCACTTACTTCTAAATGTCTAGGATTGTATTGTCCTATATACACTTCTTTCTTTTTCGCCCAATTAATCAAGACACGGTCGTGGGGCAGAGTTCTCAAACACTCAGTCCAGCTGGTCAGGACAGATGCAACCGTCTCCAATTGATCTGGTTGGATGCTGAAACGTGACCAGCCAAGCTAATGGATGTTATCTGACCATATTGCTAGGGGTCTACCGCTAAGTCTCCTAGCAGTTGGTTTTGCACGTAAAATCTCTCTGGTGATTCTTCCCTGAGACATGCCAACAGCATAATGATAGTATCGCAACTGTGATCTCTCAATTTGGAGAAGTAGTGGCTCTATCTGGAGTGACACTCTGATCTCCAAATTACACACTCTATCGAGTAACGTTACTACAAAGTCCCTTCGGAGGAACCCCATGCCGGCCGCTTGTATTCTCGATCATATTCTCTTCGTGATTACCCAAGATTAATTAGCATATGCAAGGGCTGTCACGAATACCTAATTGACTCTAGTGAGATTGGATTTTACCCGAACTCCCTTCTGATTAGTGAATTCTGAATCGCAGCAGAAGCAGTAAAGGTGTCCAAATTTAAAACATGAGAGGACTCTAGTGTTAAGTTGGGATCCGATTTCAGATCAGCAAATATAATGTTCTGGCAGACCACCCGTCCACACCTGCTGTTAAGAACGCCTCTGGGATTCTCATTGCTTCAGAGAGATGCTTCCTCACAAGGTGGAAGGAATAGTTTGCTGGTCTCCTAAACGCGATCACAAAAGTAACTTCTGATTAGTACAAGGTGCATCTGGGAGCAGTGACAAATCTGGGGTCTCAACAGCAGTAATGAGCTAAAATGTGGCAAGGCCTCTAAGGAAGATTAAATCAGGCCCGTGATGTTAAAATCTTTAAATCGAGGACGTATTCTCTGGATGAATCATGTGTGCCTGGTGGCCTGTATATACCTGTATATATCGAAAGCCATCTAAGCAATAGCAATTGGGAGTGGCAATCCCAATTTTTTGAAAGGGAGACAAGAGAAATTGTTCCAGAAATTGTTCCAGTTACAAAGGGATCTCCTTGTTAAGCTTCCCCGGTAAAGTCTAAAGTGTCTGGCAAAGAGATGGAGGGAGATACTGGAGTCCAAGCTAGGTAATGAACTGTGCGGTTTTCTCTCCGGATACAGCACAGCCGACCAAGTTTCGAGAAATCATGGGAGTATTGCAGAGGTGTATTCTCGTTTTGTCGATCTTGACCGCGTTCCTTGGGACCTGCTGTTGAAGGTTCTGCAGGAGTATTGGATCTACGTTCAGGTTCTTACTTCCCTGATGTCTTTATACGAACGTCTGAGTATTTCTATTCGGATAAATGATGCTAAATTGAAATCATTCCTTGTGCGAGTCGGACTCCGCTAACGGTGCGTACTGTCAACTCTTCCGTTCCTTATTTGCAAAAATCAGATTGACATGCGCATCCGGGTTGGAAGTTGTATCATGACTGACGGGTGTAAAATCAGTTGGCTGAAATTTGCAGACGAGATGGAGTTACTTAATTAGACAGAAGAAGATCTCCGATGTGCAATTCATAAGTTTGATGCTGCATGACTGGAATGAAAATCATTGCTGCGAAAACTGAGATAGTCGACCTCTCAAGGAAGCCAGTGCAGTGCAGTGCACTCTACAACTAAATGGAGTTCCACTGAAAGAGATGCAGATGTTCAAGTATCTCGGAGTCGTGTTCAAAAATGACGGAAGTCAGGAGGCTAAATTAAGTGCAGGAATTGCAGGAGCTGGTGCAGTAATCGATAAGATTCAGCATTCAGTAATCAGCATAAACACCCACTAATGTCCAACCTTACTTCTTCATTTTTCCGGTCTTTCACTTCTCACTCACTATTTTATTATTCAGATAAAGGACTAGTTTCCGAAACGTAACTGTCTTTTCTTACTGTATCAAGCGTACAGATGATATGTTTCTTATATTGATATATTTGGGGTGGGTCGTGTCCTAATATTGCCAACAAATAATAAAACACACTTACTGTTTGATTTGTTCTTCGCTTCAGTCTCAGTATATATTTCTTTTTATATTTCCATAAGTAATTTAGCTGGCAATCAATATCTATCTTTTATTAACCAACAGTTAAACATACAAATATAAACCTAATTTCTCAAAGTTATTTCTCTGACATCTTCAGTGATTATCGCTGTGTTTCCTCCGGTTGTGTTGCTATAATTTTTTGTTTATCCCTGTTTGTACATGCGTTTGTGTGCTTATATTGTTTGGTGGTTTTTCATGTATTCGTGTCTGAGTCTGCGTGTTTTTATGTGTTTATATTATATCTTTGGTCACTAGTGTGTGTTTTAGTGTTACTGTTGTTATTGCATGTGTGTATATTTATTTTCTATCTTTAATCACGAGTGTGTATGGTTGTTGTGATTCCACTCATGCTTTCAGTTCAAATTCAATAAGAATATATACGCCCAAATCGATGGAGCGGCCATCGGCGTCAGCATGTCTGGCGATGTTGCCAGTCTATTTTTGGTATGGTGCGAAAGGAGAGTCAAAGAACGCCTACAAGGCAAATAACTCCATAGCCATCATCATTTACTCTTGTTATGTACACGACATTAATATAGTAATACAAACACCCTCACAAAAAGAAGATCTATGAACCCGAAATAGAAGCTAATACCATGGAGCGTATCCACCATGCAGGAGATTTAACTAAAAAAACAATTTAACGAACAAACAAATGTTTTGACAATCCAAAACGTAGAAAGCAGGCTTTGCTAACACCAATTTGTAACATCAATTTTTGTACGTTATGGACATCTTTTATATATACTACATACCAAGTGCGCTTCTCAAACACTTTTTAATCATTTTTCTTATCTCTGTGTGTGTGTATATATATATATATATATATATATATATATATATATGTGTGTGTGTGTGTGTGTGTGTGTGTGTGTGTGTGTGTGTGTGTGTGTGTGTGTGTGTGTGTGTGTGCGTGAGTGTATTAAAAAAAAACGCGTAAAGAGGTTCAGGCTTCAAAAAGGAAAAGAAGAAATTTCAACAGATAGGATATAAATTATTCATCAGGAGGTGAGAAAGTCGTATATAAGGCGTAACAAAGACACGGGAAGATATCTTGCTTATACATGGTGAGGGCGGAGGCACGTGTGGGGAAGAGGAAGGAATGAAAATAAAGATATGAATGAGAATAAAGTGGAACAAAGGTCACAAATGATTAGTGCAGATATTATAAATCTAAAACATTCAAGTTAAGCGAAATTCGGGGTTATTCCACTGGTGATCCTACACTTGTCAGAATGGTATCCCTCTTTCTCTCTCTGTCTCTCTCTCTTTCTCTCTCTCTCTCTCTCTCTCTCTCTCTCTCTATATATATATATATATATATATATATATATATATATATATATATATATATATATATATATATATAAATTTAAGTTTGTGTTGGTTGGTTACAGACACTATAATATGCAGTGTAGAGCACACAACAAGATGCGCAAGAGGGTCTGTTTAACACAACGAGATGCGCAAGAGGGTCTGTTTAACACAACAAGATGCGCAAGAGGGTCTGTTTAACACAACAAGATGCGCAAGAGGGTCTGTTTAACACAACGAGATGCGCAAGAGGGTCTGTTTACTCCGGAGTAATGTAAAAAGTGTAAATTAACAGGTTAAAATGAACTCCGTTTGTCCATATGCGCTGTTATATATATTTCGAAGATAACGATTATTCTACAACTTTGATGTCAGAAGAAAGCTAGAACTTGAACACAAAGAACAGAAAAACATAATGCTGGAACAACCTCTGTTATTTCGGTCTCTTGATATGCTGTGTCCCGAAGAAGAAGTGACATAAATTATTGTATTTTATGCTGTTTTAACTTCTCCACATATGTTTCCAATTTGTTTATACTGTTTTTGTAAAAAAGAACATAACTTTTTCATATATATTTTCTTGTTGTTGTTGTTGTTGTTGTTCTTCTTCTTCTTCTTCTTCTTCTTCTTCTTCTTCTTCTTCTTCTTCTTCTTCTTCTTCTTCTTCTTCTTCTTCTTCTTCTTCTTCTTCTTCTTCTTCCTCTTCTTCTTCTTCTTCCTCGTAACCACATTATTCACGGGGCTGTTGTGGGGGTTGACTCTTCATGCATGCCTTCCAGTGGGTCCTATAAGAAGCAACTCTCTCCAATTGATCCGTCTGTATCTCCAATCAAGTCCAACCGAGCTTGTGGCTGTTATTTAGCCATCTTGCTAGAAGTCGACAACGTGTTGTCCTGTCGAATGATTTGTTCTTAAAGTATTTCCAGCTATTCTTTCCTGAGATATTCTAACCAGATCTAATCGTATTATCCGATTTGTGATCACCCAATCCTGAGATGTAATTGCTATACATGTAGAGACTTTGTGATCTCCGAGCTTTGCTCTCTATCGAGTAACGTTACTCCAAGGACAATTCAGAGGATCCTATATTGGTCGCTTTTATTCGCAATTTCATTCTGTCTCTTATTACCGGTGTTTTATGGCCATAGTTAATGGTTGGCACGAATAACGAATCGAAAATATTGAGTTTAGATATTACACATACCACCCTCCTTTTGATGTCCCATCCTGCACATAATTCAGCCTCCTGCCTTTCGTTAGTTTTGGACACGACCCCGAGATACTTTAATTTCGCACCGGATTCAGTGGAAATTCATCCACATGTAGATGGCACTGCAGGCATCATTGCCAAAACGAGCAACTCAGTTGTCGCAGCATTGAATTGCTGTCATGCACCACTCGGCAGCAACCGCATCAAGTGCATTTCCATTTCTGTGATCAATTTCTGACGAGTAAAGTAATACCACGTCGTCCACAAAATCCATCTGATTAGTCCTACAATCGCCAGTCTTGATAGCTCTCCCACATCAGATGTACAGGTCAATCTTGTACAGGTCAATCTTTTGCACGTAGATTATGAATAGGAGAAGTGGCAACACTCTCCCTATGTACAGAGTGACACCCACCTTGAATAGTTTCGTATTAGCACCATTTATTCTAACACACATACTAGGTCGTTCCTGTAGAGACATCACAACAACTAGAAGCTATCCATCGGATATATATCACGGCAGACCCTTCTTCCACAGTTCCTGTAGAACGCGATCATACTACTACGATTTCTCAAAGTGCTGCCTAAGTGTGAATATTTGGTCCACTGTGCTGCGTCCGGGATTAAAAGCTTACTGTTTGTCAACTAGTGTGAACTCGTCAATATCCCTACATCCCTTTGCCAGACACTTAGCATTGACTATCGGGAGGCTTAACAAGGAGGTTTCTATATAATTGGAGCAATCTAACTGGTCTCCCGTTTTGAAACTTTGATTATCACTCCCGATTGTTTTCCTTAGGTGCCTTTCTAGATATCCAGGCAATCCGACCTTAATGAATCTGCCAGAGATTCCTTCTCCATTTAAGGCTTTTAACATCTCGAACCGAATTTCATCAACCTCGGTGGCCTTGGCAAATTTCAGCCCAGTAATTGCTCCTGTGACCTCAACATTCGAAGATGCTGCTATGTCCTGTTTAGATGAGTAATGTATTCTCTCTCCATAATTCAGAGGTCTCGGATAATCTTGACCAAGAGAAATTACATTTGGCCACCAGATATCATCTATGTTTGTATAACAGCGTGAATAAGTTGGGCTGCATAACCCAACGAATCTTAAGTACCTGCATATGGGACTGTTGTAACTAATTATATATATATATATATATATATATATATATATATATATATATATATATATATATATATATATATATATATATATAAGGATTGGTGCTCTGAAATAGCGATGTATACATGAAAGTATGTATAGTATATTTGGTATATACTGTATATTGATACGGTATGTTTAATTTTAAATATTTAGAAGACCACACGCTCTCAGATTTAAAGTAGTGACTATGTCACTTACTTCTTTTCGGCGAAGGAAAGGAGAGAAGCTGACAGTCTGTTTCACGTTGGTTGGCGTTCATCAGAACGACGTACTGCCCTGCTTTCGCCGCAAAAATACCTAATACCTAATTTTTGCTGGACCGGCAATCGCTCTGTATAATCAGCTCCTGATTATTACTGAAATTCTATAAGAATCCAGCTTCTTTAATTTTCGGCGAAAGCAGGGGAGTTCGTGGCTCTGATGAACGCCAACCAGCGGGAAAAAAACTGTCAGCCTCTCTCCCTTTCGTCGAAAAGAAGTAAGTGACATATTCGCTACTTTAAAACTAATAACATATGGTCTTCGTAATGCTTTTAAATATACTATACATACATTTATATATATATATATATATATATATATATATATATAGTAGAATAATCGAGTATCAAAAAATCGGCGCACGAGTTCACGATAAACAAAATTCGATATGAGTGGCAGAGGGCTCAATAATTTAGATAAATCAGAGCTATAACTATCGTTAAAATACAGTCACACATAGAACAAGTCTATAATCAACCATACGACCGAAAAATTGCGATCTGGAAGATTCGGGACACTCAGATAAAAAATCAATAAATCAATAAATCAAATGAATGTATATATATATATATATATATATATATATGTATATATATATATTTATATATATATATATATATATAACAGAGATTTGTAGATTGCTTGAAGCATTGTTAAATAGGAAACACAAATTTAATTCAAATTTTGAAAGCCAAACAATGCGTTAGGGAGAACGTTAGATTGCCAAGATAACGAAAGAATCTTATCTTAGCAAATTTAATTATCCATTATGAAGGGAATAATCCTATGAGTAACTTAAAAAATCGACCGAATTGACTTGCTAGTTTGGAGAGCAGATTTAAGTTCAATGAAATATATATATATTCCGATACTCATTAGGAATATACCCACATTTTATATATCGAGCCCTCTTTGGATTTTAGTCTTCAAATTTATTATTATTACTATATATATATATATATATATATATATATATATATATATATATATATATATATATATATAAATAAAGATCTGGAGGCATGGTATGAATTTCCAATCATTTTAATCACGACACATGTTTCAATAAGAGATAGATCGATTGTGTAGCCCTGATCGATTATCACTGATCTCGTCATCTGAAAATGAATTGTCTTCAAATCCTTGATATGAGGGAGAAAATTAACGGTGTTCCCTCATATGAAGACAAGCAGTCAGAAAACGGCGACTGCTATCGTCCTCAGTTAGGGTCATAATACAATCAAGTCTCCCAGTAGCTGTAAAAGACGCTGGACATCAATCACATCTGTAGAATTACAGTCGGTCACAGTTAATGTGAGTGGGTACACACACACTCACTCATACATGACGAGATGTCAAAGAAAAAAAAATATACACACATACCAACACAGCATCAAATTTGTAGAACTATAGACGGTCAAAGTTAGTGTGAGTGAGCACACACACTCACACAAACCGACACGAGGTTAAAGAAAAAATGAAAATATAAATATACCAACATAGTATTCACCGAAAGTTAGTTTATAAACAACAAATGTTATATTGGTCAAATCTCAATTCGACGATGTAAATTGGAAAAATTGGGTCAATCGCAACCTTATACACACGCAAGTAAGTTCAGTGCAATGATGTGCTATACGTCTATAGATTGAATTGTAACACCCGTATCTCCAAATAGTGTATGTTATGGTACATACATCCGTATCGTCCCAAAGAATTGGAAAAATTGGGTCAACCGCAACCCTATACACACGCGAGTAAGTTCAATTCAGTGTTCTACTATACGTGTATCAATTGAATTGCAACATCCGTATCTCCAAATAGTGTATGTTATGGTATATACACATCCGTATGGTCCAGTAAAGTGTATGTTTAGGTATATACACATCGCTGTGAAGAGCAAGTAGTCAGCTCATATCGAACACAGTATCTGCCGTTGTCCCATTGAGAATCTGAGTCCCCAAATCTGTGCTTGCAAGCAACCGCTATGTAGGCCACCAAAAGGCTCTGTGTAGGGTTGGGTCCTTGGGGTAAGGTGTCAGTATTGGCGATTTCCCGTCATATGGGCCCTTAGGCTTTTAAGATAGGTGTTTGAGTAGTGGAGGTGTGTTATCCAATACAAAAGGCAAAATAAAATAACAAATGATAGCAAAACACAGAGAATGTGTGTAGGCCCATTAATGGTGTGTAAGTATTATTGTCCAATCTGTAACCGTGAGCTTTCCATGGTTAGATCACGGATCAAACCCAATCGATAGGAACGTGACCAGTAATAACTGCGGGAACTCAGTGTCTAACGAAAACCGGGTACTGTGTGTAGAGTTATGTATAGATAGCGTAATTAGTCATAACTGAGTGTATAATACGCCTAGTTATATCCTAACCGAGAGAACTCAGTGGTTAGGGTGTCCTAAAGTAATGGTGAATGCGCGTAATCGGTCTTACCTGAGTGTGTAATCTTTCTAACTATTTAACAACTAGGTATTCTGATGTGCACTCAGCTGTGAGAACTCTGTGGAGACAGGCCGAGTACCGTTTGTAAGTGCGCAAACGATCTTCGCTGTCTAACTATCTGAGTGTGTGATTGTCTGTTTTTTGCTAATTGAGAGAACTCTATGGCTAAAATATAGAGGGAGGAGTTAGTGGTAGGTTACTTTCCAAAAATCCTACGGAAGGTTTTCGAGGTTCTATGTTGGCAGTTGCTGAAAAGGACCCTCTCCTATTGATTAATAGGGGGCCGCCTCTAATAATATTAAAGGTTTCAGCTATACATAAATTACAAACGCCAGTGCTGCCGTTATATGGCTGGGCTGAGCAATTTATGGACCAGGATAAGGAGTGCTCTATATTCTGTTGTTTAAACTTCCAGACTATTTCAGGATGCGCCGTGCTATTTCTTTTATCTAATCTATTAAAGGTATGGCGGTGATTATACCATCTATCCTCAAATTCAGTGGCAGTTTCCCCAACATACCTAAATGTTCTATCTAAAGTGAAGACCTTACAGTCGTAGACTGTTTTTGGTGAGGCATTTCCCAGTCAAGGGGCAAGTGGCGGTGTTCCTGCAAATACATTTTCTGCTATCTGCCTGGGTAGTTCCAGAGGAACCACGGTACCTCTGGGGTCGAGTCTTAGTTCTTGTCTGCTCTATGGGTAAGTTCCCAGGAGTTGGGGTGACCCGACTCACCTCACGTGCATGAGTCCGTTCATCCATAGAGCTGCCATTAGTTCTGCCATGTCTCATCCCCCTTGGGCTGTCCCGAGTCTACTATAATTCATCTTAGCTATATTCTGAGCTATGTTACTGGTTGTGGAGTAGGACAGCTTAATGGTATTCCTATTGAATATTTTATAATATCTGTGTGATCTAAGGAAGCATTTGTCTAAAGCCCTAAAGAAAAGCTTAGCTATACTTGTGGTCAGGCCAGTGGAGTAAGGGGGGGGTTATACTACAGGATTTTTCAGGTCCGATGCCTCTCGTTTTTGCTATCTATACTGGAGTTACCTATATACCTAGTAGCTACTGGTCTATTATAACTGAAAACAGCCTGTGGGTCGATGGTTTCGTGGGGTGTCCCGGTTGTGTTCGGAATCGTCCCATGTCTCCGGGGCGGTGTACCTCCCGTGCAGCCAATGGGATTACCCTCGATAGCCGGGGTTATATCCATAATGCGCCTGCTACATTTATCCCTATTCCCTCTACCCGGCCCTCGTTCCAATTTACGTTTAACGTTCAACGTTCAACCCATAGGCTAAGTCTCGCGTTTTGCTTAACTTTTGATATAATGCTGTCAGCATGGGCGCGACCGATTCGGTCGAGGTCACCGATCTTATAGGATTATTCCTACTATATAAACTCACCGATATGTTTCCCGCATTCGGCGGTGGATTGTACCGAGACGATGGGCTCCTTACACTCAAAGGGTTCAACCCCAGTAGTACAGACCGGGTCCAAACGACAACCTCCACTACATCCACCGCCGTTCTAACCATCCTAGAAACATCACCAATAATCTGGTTCAAAACATCTCCCTCCGCATATCTAGTCTGTCCACTAACGAGCAGATATTCGACGAATATGCGCCCCATTGCAACCAGGTCCTCAAGCGGAGTGGCTTCCGGGAGGAAATATCTTTTTATCCAGCTTCTCTTAGCGGAACCAGCAGGCGACGCCGCCACTCACGCTACATAAAGTGGTTCAATCCTCTCCACAATGCCGAGGAGGCAACACCTATCGGGAAAATCTTCTTTAGGCTCCTCGAAAAATGCTTTCCACCACAACACCGCTACCACAACATAATCAACAAAAACACTATCACGCTATCCTACAGCACCAAACCTAACTTCGCACAAAACATCATCTCCTCAAAACAACAAAAATCTCAACCCCTATGGAAGAAATAACCTACAAATTAGTGGAGAGCCGACCAGGAGGTGTAACTGCCCTGATAGATCTACGTACCCCCTCAACAACAGATGCCGAGAACGTAACGTTATCTACCAGTGCAACGTGAAGACAGACACCTCCAACAAAGCTTATATAGGATTAACCGCTTGTGACTTTAAGTCCTGGCTCTACCAACACCGACATACGTTCCGGAACCCGGTCCGGCGACATGCCACCACACTTCGGGCCATATCTGGGACCTCCAAGATAATAATATACCTTACCATCTTACTTGGAGCTTACTGTCCACAGCTAACTCTTACACGCGAGGACGCCGTCCGTGTAACTTATGCTCGGAGGAAATATTACAAATGCTGTTTACGAAGGATCAACTCCTAAACAAAAAAGACGAACTGGTAACTGCAGGCAAACACAGATTGCGGAATACTTACCTCGCCCTCAAACCCCCCAGCGATCCGGGTGGGTAGACTAGAGTTGAAACACCCCACTTTCCGAATAAGATAGGGAAAACCCCTACTTATATAGGTAGATGAATCTCTTTTCTTTTCCTCTATGTTTTCTTCTTCTCTATGTCTCCCCCTATCACTTCTTTCCACCACTGAACTTTCTTACTCGTTCGTTTCTTTGTGTTTACCCCCTTTCGCCTACCTCGAGGCAGCCCATCGGGTTCTTTAACGTCAGTACCCCCACCCCAGTAACTTACAGAGAGCATTCACCGATTACGCTATATTAACTATTCATAGCAGCTGTGTTAGACCCCAGAGATGTGGTATTAATTTTTAATTCTAAATGTTTCAATAATCTCATCTAGCAACTCTTTCTATAGCTTTGGCCGAAATAGGAGCACCAACTAAATATAGCAGCTGTGTTAGACTCCTTATTTCACTTCTCACTTTCCAATCTTACTTTCTGATACATCCTTCTCTCATTTTTTATTATATCCTTTTTTATTATTTTTGTTCTTTGTCCCCTAATCGCTTTTGATTTACTATATCTATAACGTCCCTCCTCCACTTTCCAAAGAAACCTTTTTTCGCCAACTTCCTCTGGCCTACTTTCATACACATTCCTTAGAATTTGCCGTGTAGATTTCACCTACTACCGTTGACCGGCTCTACCCATTCTCCTATCGTTCTACAGGCAAGTTCAGCCATCCCCACCCCTCACCCACTGCTATGATGGACTTTTCTGTGTCTGCTACAAATGTTGACCAATCCCCTTGACAACTACAATCTTCCCATATAAGGAAGTACCCTTGAAAAGTTTGGCTATTTATTTAGCAGACTAAAAAAACTCTTACTTTAGTCCAGAAATAGCCGTCGAAACGGCTTGGGCTCTGCCGTCGGCGTCATACTTTCTGCTATATATATATATATATATATATACATATGTGTGTGTGGGGGGGGGTTGTGTGTGTGTAGGTGTGAGTGTATAGAGAGAGGGAGAAGAGAGAGTGGGAGAGGAAAAGAAGAGAGAGCGTTGTTTTTAAATGTCGCAAAGAAACAGATTAAAAGAGAATGTTAATTGTATGTGAGGTGTGCCCTATACTTCTCCATCGCCAACAGAAAAAAGAGAGAACTAGTAATTTCTAGAATAAGCAAAACAATCATCGTAAAACGAAAATACATAGGAAAAATCAATAATACAATCAATTTTTCCTGCTCGATTATTTTCATCCGATTCAAAATCTCGTCCGATATGAAAACAATATATACAAGTAATGAAGAAAAAGGGAAGAAAATATATGAGATTGCTGAGAAAGGATCTAACCAATCAGATTTCAGCAACTAAAAGGCGGCCGTAGCAGTTTCCAATAACTGTACAACGTCTTTAATTGCTACATATTTCCGAAGACACAAATAAGATTATTATATGTTATATATATTTTCTGAAATTAAATCGTTTAGTTACAGAAATCTATCGGTCGAAATATAATTGATTAAATAAATAAAGAAGTAAATAAAAAATGTACCAGAATCTGATATTATGAAATGCCGCAATTCTGTTCGTTATTGGTTTCTTTGAAGATAAATTTACCTAAAGATGTGCTTGTGTTCGAAAGCATGAATGAAAGGGGAATATACGTCTTTGATTTGTTTTTATTTCATATATTTTTAGTATCATCTTGTTATGTGTTATTATTACTTTTTATTCTCTATATATCTTAAAAGGAAAATCGTACTTTTACTTTGCGTGTGGGTATGTGTGTGTGATTTTCTATTATTTTCCTAATTCATCAAAGTCTCCCCTTCTTATCTATTTGTAAATGCAAATGGCTTTAGAATGTTTATTAGAACGAAACAGAACAACGGCAAATGATGGAAAACAATTAACAAAAGTAACTAACAAAACATAGATCAAATGAAATAGGTTTTCTCACTAAAATATACGTGTAAAGTTTCATTACTTTCCAGATCATTTAACAATCATCTCAAATCTAACAACACAACAGGTAAATTTTACATAAATGCTATTACCAGCATGCATTATCACTATTACCGCCATAACCATCACTAATATTAGGATAACGCCTTTACCATCAGAATAGGTAGCACTTCCATAAACCAATTATCATAACTACTATCATCTCCATCATCACCACTGCCAGCAGTTGCAACACCACTTCCACCAACACCATTACCCTCGCCATGTTCTCTCACACCAAAGGCAACAGCAGCTGCATCCTCACCATCATTATGCCCATCATCATCACCAACACAACTACACCTCCCCCCCCCCCCCACACACACACCAACACCATCTTCATAATTATCATCAAAGTAACCACCATCAACATTACCGCAGCCAGGATACCCTACTACCACCACTCTCATGATCATCAAAAACCACCACCACCTTCATCATTTTCCCCAAAACAGTGACTAATTCCCCCACAAACCAACTCCGTCATCTTCCACACAACTACTATCACACCCACAATCCCCACTTTAACCATCACTAGCACCAGGCACTACCATCAACACCACCACCAGCACCACCACCAACAACAATAACATCAATGCCACCACAGCCACCAACACCCATCATCATTATCATGATCATCTCTGCTATCAGTTTGTCTATCCATTTAGATTAATCAATAAACTAAGGAAATGAAGAAACCATAATGCCATTTGAACTCTTTACGATATCAAACACCTCCGGCACTTTGCTACCGCTGTCCACTGTAAAAGTACTTGAAAATTATTTTCAGATGTGACAAACTAAATGTAAGTTCCTTCAAGCTTTGAAGCCAATCAAATACATTTAAGCATTAATATCTAAACAACCTATGTATCTATCACACTTTGAATAGTTTCTGCTGATAAAGCGTGTTAAAATATTTTCTGCGAACTTTATAGCTCGGAGGATATTAATTGAATTTTGTACACTCGAAAGGCTTTTTAATGTAAATATTGTCCGACGGCGTCGTTGGAGCGTTGTTTACTCGTTCCCGGTTTTTAATTTCCCAGTTCAAACATCAGCGAGGTCCACTTTGCACTTCATATTTCAGGGGTCGGTAGAAATACCATCCGTAAAAGGCTATTACACACCACTCCTTCCAGTTGTGAAATATTGGATGAGAGGGCATCTGTGTCTACTCGCGACGACATGGGCTTTTAAAATCCTTAAAGAAAGCTTGGTACATGCTACACGCTACCAAGTCATACTTGGCAGGATTAGTTGTAGTAGATTCCCATTGCCATTATGATTCATAAATAAAGTAGCCGTTATTTCTCCAACTTAGATCGCATAGTATAAGATAAATTGACAGAACCGTTAGAGCGTCGATCATAATGCTTTCCGATATTTCATTTTAATCTACTAGCCGAATTTAAATCTCACCGCCTTCAACAATACCACGCATCCTTTCGACATATGTAATACGAAGAAAGAATCAATGAATAACTGAGGTGGATATAATTGACATTCCCCTCCCGTACACGTATTGACCGTGTGCCTAATTCAGAAACCAATATCAAAATTAAAGTTAGTGGGGCCAATTCCTCCGCATTCTGAGGTCCTCTCATTCATGTTGTACCTCTTCTATTGTCGATGAAATCAGCTGTGTTCAGAATGTAATGAGATGAGCTCCGCTAGATTTAAAATGCCCAATACACGCCTTACAACACTAAAACAAACATAGGACTCCATCATATATTACGGGTCCACATACTACATAATAAAGATTGCATTTAGCAAGCCACAGTACAATTTGTACTTGTACCTTGAATTCCTTTGAATAACTATTGTGTGGCGATTTTAAGTAGTCAGATGCCAAAGCATTTCACATTCAAACTGAATTGTAAGTCCATTGGCAAAGGTTTGGATGGTTGGTTAGACGCAGTAGAAATATTTCAGGCAGAAACCGATTTAGTGTCCACATAATGCTACGATGCATTTCTTGCATAATAATATGTTACGGAATTTATATGGAACAATGCAATCCAAAATAGAGAACCAGTTCGTTATACAGCGAAGATCAAAGTGTCAGTAGATTTGTAACTATCGGAACGACAATTGATCGATATACATGTTAAGAATAACATTGATATATTGTTAAGTATAAGAATAAGATAACAATGGCATATGAATAGTATTTGAATAGCATATTAGTAGCATATATGAGAAGATTTGTCCTATAGACTCTGTCTTAAAAAAGTTAGTTACGTATTAGGCTTTCAGCGTCCATAAAATAGAGAACCAATCCACGCCTGTGGATTGTAAGAGCATCAGATGGAATGTCTCAAAGCAATTGTTCTTTCAGAGTTCTTGTGAAGTAGTTTTAAAATGTCACTCGGCAAAGCGCGATCATATCCTCGTTGGATAACATTAACGGATATCATTATGTTACAAGTATTCAAAATAGGTTTTATATTTGAAGATAGATTCCTCCATTTTTAGCACCCATCGCAGAGCTGGAACAACTAAAAACTCCTTATCTACTCTTCCAATTCATCGCTAGACATCCCAAACCAAATATTACTCACAAAGAGAAAAAAGCATGAATTCAATCATTTTCTTTCCTGAATTACAATACTAGTTCAGAAAGCATCGGCAAGTGCATACACCAGCTAGGTCAGGCGCCAAACAGACTATTCAATCAAAATTATTGGGTAACTTGAACTCATGCAAGGGCAGTGCCTACACAGTGAACACGAGTTGCCTAGTGGTTTCAGTTTTGAATTCCCAATCATAAGGCAGTGAATTTGATAACTGAACAACTAGGGGCTTGGGTTCTTCATGAAGCCACTTCATTTGACGATTCTTTTTAAGGTAAGACTTGCATCTACATCCTTAAAAGACACCAACAAAATATATTATACAATAAAATATGTAATAGGTCAGGTTTATATATATTGGTGTTCGCTGTAAATTTCATTATCACGTTATTCATAAACCACATTATCTTTAGGTCCATGTGTACTGGTAAAATCACTAAACTATTTCATCAAAGCTAATCACGGGAAAGCCAACTGAATATATCATTATTTCTGGTTATGATTAAATAAATATCAGTTTATCATACAGTATACATATATATATATATATAAATATATGTATATATATATATATATATATATATATATATATATATATATATATATATATCGATTATCTCCTCGCCCGATATAATATTAACGTAGGGCTTTGGAACTGATGAAATAAATCGGTATTGTAAATACGCATCATATGTTGTTCATATGTTAGAGCCACTATAGCAACAACAAACACAGCAGCAAAACTTCACCACATCACATAACAAGTCCAATAATGATACCTTACTATATTGGACATTTATCAATAAATTAGGGACATTGATTAAGTTACCGAAGCTTCTTATATGGAAATATAATTTCCCCGACACCCACATTATCCCCATCTATAACTATCAATATATATATATATATGCTTAATGTCTGATACGAATATAATTTCATAAATACAATATAATGTAATATAATATATAATATAATAACATTTACACAAATGACAAGCTCTGAAGGAGAAAAATAACTCGAATTATCAATATAAAGTAGTAGTGTATGTAGAGGCAGAGCTTTGTGTGATGATTACTCATTTATTCAACTGAAAACTGAAGTTCACACTTGCTTTAGCTAAATCAATTATGTTATAAATAAGAATACTGATGTCTAGAAAATAATACAAATGATAGGAGTTTAAACCTTTAAACCTTTCATATGCATTACATTGATTAGTAGCCTGTGCTTGAAAACTTACGGTTTGCTTCTAGTGTAGACAATCAATATGGTCTATATATAGGATACGACTAGTTTCGGTGCATTAAAATAAATAAAAATTAAACCTCCAATGTGATATATATATATGAATATATGTATATAAATATGTTTATTTATTCCAGATTGAAAGTTTAAGCAAAGAAAATAAATAAATAACATTCTGCTTTCACCCTAAGCAGGGTCATCTGAATCTCAGACGATCCTGCCAAGGATGAAAGTAGAAGCTTTTCGCTTAAATTCTAATCTGTAGTAATAATGAATATTTGCTCTACCGATATTTATATATAATTATATACAACACTTATCGTGCCCCTTTTTGTCTTTTGGCCTTTGTATTTATTATTACTATATATGTATATAAATGTGTGTATATATATATATATATATATATATATATATATATATATATATATATATATGTATATATATATATATATATATATATATATATATATATATATATATATTAGAAAGTGAGTTTTTTTTACAAATTTAAAAATAACCGAGGTGTCCTACACGAGTGAAAGTATAAAGAAAAAGAGATGAAATCGAAAATGCAACTGGAGTCTTATTTTTTTTTAAAATATATATATTTATTTGGCTCCTTTACCGGTTTCGCAGTTCTTCTGCTTTTCAAAAGTAGAGTTGAGATGGAGAGTCTGTGAGATGGAGGGTATGTGAGAAAAATCACAGACCCTCCATCTCAACTCTACTTTTGAAAGGCAGAAGAACTGCGAAACCGGTAAAGGAACCAAATAAATATATATATTTAAAAAAAAAATAAGACTCCAGTTGCATTTTCGATTTCATCTCTTTTTCTTTATATATATATATATATATATATATATATATATATATTAAAATATAAATATTAATAAAATATATGTTCTTTTGATCAATTACATTTTATTATACATATTTCGGATGTACAACTGTACGTCCTCATCAGACAAAATATAATGATATATGACATACCCTGAGATGTTAAATGGTTAAGATTTAATCAAGGTAGTGATTAAACCAAGAGAACATTTTACATATATAGCCTAATTATGAGAAAATGCGAAAACGTAATTAATTCTTTAGAGAATGTGTGAGTAAGAAAAACGTTGCTTACTAGAGATTTTAAAATGTATGATATTACGATATATCTAGGAAAACATCTCATGAATCATAGCAGCCAGTGATAGCCACTGGAAAATGATATATAAAGAGGGAAAGACAAAGGGGGATATATGCAGAAGGAAATTCTTTCCGAAAGTTAAACGGTTAAATTTGAAAATATTTAATTTATAATTTATTATATTAGGGTGAAGACTCCAGATTTCAGGATTATTTGCTGGTTATTTATATATTATTTTTATAAATTCGATAAGTGTCTTATCATTTCTAAGCTTCTGAATTTTGTGAGGGTAATATTTAAAGGATTTAGCTGGCACATAAAGAATGAAATATTATACTGTTGATTATTTACCCAAATTTAAACTTTAACAAATATACCAACATATTAGGTATGTAAGGTTTTTGAATTACTTATTGTTATAAATATTTAAATAACGATTATGTATATAGGTATATATTAATGAGCCAGTATATTTTAGGTAAATAATAACGACGAAGATAAAAATAAAATAAAATAAGAGATTGAGGCATGTTAAGGTTAAATATACACCTATGTATAAATGGGTGTAAATGTATTAATTATTCTTTAACCAAGATATAAACATATTAGGTATGTAATGCTTCTGAAGTATTTATTGTTAGAAATATTTAAATAACGATTATGTATATAGATATATATTATTGATCCAGTATATTTTAGGTAAATGATAACGAAAAATAAAAATAAATTGAGGCATTAATTATTCTTAGTTCAGAGTGTACGTAATCAAGAAAGTTAGAAGTTAAGTAAAAAGTGTGTATAGGAAGATATAGGGAGGTATATATATATAGATATATATTATGTATTAGTGGTGTAGTATACTTAAGGTAAATGATAACAGTTATAATTTTATAAAGTAGAGTTCAACGTGTTATATTTAAATACATATATATATATAAGAAAAACAATAATGAGTGCATGGATAATTCAGAGTTCAAAATAATGTCTATAATTTTTAGTTTGGTTATTTTCTCTATATTTGAATCATATATATAGAAATGTGGTAGGTATATTTAAAAATATTTAAAAATATATAAAATATAATATATAACTACATACATATTATAATACATTATATTATAAATAAGAGATCAAAAGTGCAGCAAAAATTCACATTTATATATAAGTTTGAATCTGTCTTAAATTTTAGATTTTAAAGTGCAGTAAATATATTTAAAAAAATATATATATATATATATACTATATTATATTATACTATAAATAAGAGATCAAAAACTCATTATAAATTCACAGGTATAGACAAGTTCCATAAAAATGTAAAGATTGCGTATTAGACTAAAATTTAAAAGAGATCAAAAATGCATAAAAAATTCACATTTGTAGATAAGTTTCGTAAATAAGTATGGATTGCGTATTAGACTAAATTATAAGCATAGATAGGAAGATGGATAGAGAAAAAAAGAAATAAAGAAATGATGGTACTTATCAAAGTTAATAAAATATTGTTATGTGTATCAATGTTCCGGCATGTTATTGAACAAGTGTCATTCATTCGAGCGTTATTTCATTTCAGATTTTAAAATCTCTAGAACAGTTACAGTAAGCAACGTTTTTCTTACTCACACATTCTCTAATGAATTTATTACGTTTTCGCATTTTCTCATAATTAGGCTATATATGTAAAATGTTCTCTTGGGTTAATCACTACCTTAACCATTTAACATCTCAGGGTATGTCATATATCATTATATTTTGTCTGATGAGAACGTACTGTTGTACATCCAAAATATGTATAATAACATGTAATTGATCAAAAGAACATCTATATTATTAATATTTATATTTTAATATTAATAACTCCGGAAAATTATTTTACGTAAAGTGTTTCCAATCTACTGTAAAACTCATTCTTTGACATAATCGTTGAATATTGTTTAACACTTTATATATATATATATATAGTAAAAATAACGGAGGAAAGGACTCGCATATATATATATATATATATATATATATATATATATATATATATATAGTAATAATAATAAATTTGAAGACTAAAATCCAAAGAGGGCTCGATAAGGATAAATATATATCAAATATATAAGAACAGTATAGCAAATATTTATTAAAATAACAGATTAAAGTTTAAGCAAAGAATCGCTGCTTTCACCCTTAACGGGATCTTCTGAAACTAACAAAGTCAATTTGTAAACGCAGAAGTGGATATTTCAAAAACGTTGCAAACATGAGGAAGACAGGAAGACGATACTTTGGTTTGTGGGAACGTTCGATGGCAAGGTACGGGAAAAAACGAATATAATACGTCACTAATAGGAGCGGTGAAAAACAAGTACGCGCAAAGACAGAACCACGTTTATGGTATAAAAGAGGTCGTAGACTAATGTTCACTTAGGTGGTTCATAGAGACGTTCTCTGGCAATGAACGAAAAAAACGAAGATAATACGTCATATGTGGAGCGTGGAGAACAATAGCACGCAAAGACAAAATCACGTAAATGGTATAGCAGAAGTCGTAGACTAAAATTCTAACTAGGAGACCGAATGAATCTCCGCTACAGAGTTAAGAATAAAGTAAATAAATACAATACAGAAGTAATAGAAATAAATAAATACATACACGCAAACAAATACGTACATACACAAGCATACGCAAAACACTTACCATAGGTATACAAAACCACGCACATATAAATATGTGTGTGTGTGTATGCGTGTATACAAATAAATAAATAATTTTATAAACGTATATAAATAAATAAATACGTATATAACAGGCGCACACACATACCTACATGTAAATACACGAATGTACGGAGACGTAAGTCAACCAAAACAAGAAGTACACATATACACACACCCTACATACGTACCAACCTGCATACTCACACAGACGCAAAACTCCCGTATACACATAACCAAACCATATGTACCAGAATATATCAAATTATACGCCATAACATAAACAATCAAATATACGTACGAGAAGGTATACTTACCTTCAAAAAACATACGGGTAATATATACTTACCTATGCAAATAAGTAATGGTATAAACAGAACATATACTTAGCTCCCACATCAAGACGTAAAATATCCACGTATAGATCGTACTATCCGTTAGGGTATAACGTGGGGCTTTAATACAGGAAGGTTTTGTGCAATTTATGTTTACAAGCCGAAATTGCCTCAGATTTTTTGTTTAAGATGTGGTCTGTGGCGTAGAGTATTTCCAGGGCCTCAGCGGCGCAGAGGTCACATGGTCTTTTATTTCCGTTATACGATCTAGCCCCAGCTAGGATCTCCCAGTGTAACTTATATTGGGTGTGGTTGTCTTTTAGACTCCAGATATAAGCTGAAAGTGACGTCATATTCCTTCTTAGAGGGTAACGAAAAGAATGGGTATGCATGTAAAGATGCTGCTTGAATCTATTGGCAGTTAACCCTATGTAGGCCCTACGGGACGTGGGCGTTACCACCTTACATTTGTAGCCAATGTTACTAGAGAGGCATTTCCCGGATAGGGGGCAATCAACCCGATTCCTACAATTACAGTTAGTACTAACTACAGGGTAGCACCTGTTCCTACGGCTAGGTAGTTTAGCTAAATTTGAAGCTGTGATGTTATGTGCACGGTTAGTACTCGTAGAGTAAGACATTTTAATAGTATTTCTATTAAAAATTTTACTATATTTATGTGTAGGGGGAAAATGCTTCGTAATAAGGGAAATAAAGATATTGGCTAATGGTGTGGCCACCTCCATATTATATGGTGGGTTATACCAACAAATGCGACGGGATCTATTTCTTCTAGGTCTATTTTCGTACTCTGTATATGCTACCTTATCGACAAATCCACTTCGAGCAAGAGCTTCAGTGTAATAAGTGGAATGGTCTTTGAAAATACGCTCGTTGGTGGAAAGACGGGAAAGCCTCAACGAAACGTTTCTTACCAGGTTATTGGTTATGCTGGCAGGATGGTTGGAATGCTTACTTATGTAATTAAGCGTATCATTCGGCTTTCTATACGGGTAATACAACCCATTCAATAAATTGTGGGTAACGTCGAGGTAATTAACGACTGAGAGATTGGCCTCAACCTGTATAGAGAGGTTGAAGCCTTTAAAGAAGGCTGTGAGTTCTTTTCTGAACCTGTCGCAAGCACGAGGTTCGCACTTAGTCATGGTCAAAAGACCATCGTCACGGTACAAACCACCGCCCGCGTTGGGGGATTCGTCCTTGCTAGAGAAAAGAAGGAAAAGGCCGATAAGATCAGTAACCTCCGCAGAATCACTGGCGCCCATACTTACGTCGAATGGGGTACTATTGGATTGTTTAATCCCAATAGAGTCGTCGAAATTAATCACCGACTTACGGGCATTGAGGATGACATCAACTTCGAAATCCTTAACCACTGTGAGTGTTTTAGCGAGATTGATAGCTCTAAGGAGAAGTGGTAAAGTGATGGAGGTGTAGTAATTGTTGATGTCGAATTGGATAAAACGGCAATGTTTCTTGTTACATATGCCGTTGAACCAATCAATCACCGCGAAAGAATTGTTTCACAGTGCAAGAGGGGCCAAACTTCTAATTTCAGGTATAATTCTATCAAGAATCGTTTTACTAAGTCTACCTAAATCGGACTTCGTAGGGTTAATAAGCCGAATAGAGGGGTTGTTCGGAAAATTGGATTTGTGATCCTTCAGGGTAAAGTGGGGAGAAATAGGATCCAGAGGTTCGGTCCGGTCCAGGATGTTGAGATCAGATGTGATTTTAAACCCAGCCACGTTGATTTCATTGATGACGCACCGATTAGTTTTACGGTAATCCTTAGTTACAGCATTATGTAGTAGCTGATGGTAAGTACTGCGCCCCACTTGATATAGGTTGCCAGTTTTGTCGGAATGGAGGTGCACGGCATTAGAATCCTTAATAGAACAAATTCTATTCTTCAGGTCCTTTCGGAAGGAATTGCTCCTATTCCGAAATTTGATACTCCGAATGAGTTCCAAGACATCATTTTCGAAGGGTAGCAATGCTGGGTTACACGGGGAGTTATTATAGGTTTTAAATCCAAATTTATCCTGTTTGTTGTCTGCTTTTCGCGGATTATCGAAATAAAAGGTACGCCAACGCAACCTTTTAATGAACGCGTCTGTTTTCTGTATCAGGAGTTTTAGGTATGTTTTCCTGCTTGGTACGGGTATGTTCTTTGTAGAAATATTCAGATATTGTTTCTGCATGATGAATATAAGTCAGTAGAGTGCTCAACATGTGCGTGTGTGTATGTATGTACGTGCCTGTGTGTCTGTTTGTATATGCATGTGGGAGTAATATGTATGTATGTTTGTGCTTATATGTGCGTGTATATATATATATATATATATATATATATATATATATATATATATATATCATTGCATTAGAGTGATATGTGGATGAATGTTTCATACACACGCGTTATCTGAATGTAATTCGATAGAGAATCTGCCTGACACAATGATGCACTTTTGAATTGCTGGTAAATTTCATGGCTTTCTACACAATTGTAAAATCCATCCTAGGGTAATGGAGTTAAACTACATAAACGTATATATAAATATTTACCTGTGTTCAAATCAGGAGTGCGTACTGTCACCTGTCCTAATCAGTATTTACTTAAACAGGATTGACATACGCATCCGGTTTGGAAGTGGTGTCGTGACTGATATCTTCAACGTCAGTTGGCTAGAATTTGGAGGCGGCATGGTGTTATTTAACTCGACAGAAGGTGATCTCCGACTTCTACTCGCGTGTTGCAGGCTGGATGGAAAATCAGGGCTGTAAAACCTGAGACACTCGTCCTCTCAAGGAGGCCTGTGCAGTGCACTCTACATGTGAATCGAGCTCCATTGAAGCAGGTACATGTGTTCAAGTATCTCGGTGCCATGTTCATGCGGGATAGAAGTCAGGAGGCTGAATTAATTTCAAGGATTTTAGGAATATGGTGCAGTAATGCACCAGGTTAAGAATTCATTAATCAGAAGAACAGAAGTAGTTGTAAGAGTCAAACTTTTTATCTTCAATTCGGTATTCATACCAACTCTTCAATATGGACATGAATCTTTTGTAATGATCGAAAGAATTCGATCACGAATACAAGCAGCTGAAATGGGATTACTTCGAATGTTTTATGGAGGTAAGTTTCTAAATGGAGTGCGTAATTCGGTCATTAGAGCTTCACTTGAGATAGAGACCCTAGTTCTCCGAATTGATAGATACAATATGCATGTGGTTAGCATGTCCCAGGAAAGAATCGCTGGATAGATTTTACGGCCAAACCCAATCAGTAGGAGACCCAGTGGTTGAGCTCGAGAAAGATGTTTGGATAACGCCCATGAGATTGGGCATCTAGCCGTATAATTGGAGACGTTTACTTTTGACAAGATTTACGGGCAGGCATGTTTCAGGTCTCTGTCCCCATGGCCTTCTCAGGAGTGAATGGGCGGCGAAGAAGAAGAAGAAGAAGAAGAAGAATGAGCAGGAGTAGGGGAGGAGGAGGGATCTACCAATCAGTGATTTTGTATACTGAGTGGTTAGAGTGGATTCCCAATCGGGATATTGTGAGTTCGATTCTCGCACCGGGCTATGCATTATGTCCTTGAGAAAGACACTTTATTTCACGTTGCTCCTTCTACCTGGATTGGAAAGACCAATGGAAACATTGGTTCCTCGGTCCGATTTGACGAAAGTCGATCGTTCAAAAAAATATATATATGTGTGTATGTGTAAATATATATATATATACTTATTATCCCGACCGCGGTGCCAGGGCGTTGATTACTCCCATGATTAGTGGTTTCCCCAATCTCAGCGCCACAGTCTCTCTATATATACTTATATATATATATGCATTTACACACACACACACCCACACATTTATGTATATATATATACATATATCTATGCATATATATATATATATATATATATATATATATATATATATATATATATATATATATATATAAATATATACATATATCTATGCATATATATATATATATATATATATATATATATATATATATATATATATATATATATATATATATATATATATATACGTATGGCTGTGTCTGTGTGTTTGTGTATGTGTCTGTCCGAGTGTATGTGTCTATTAAAACAAATCCCTAGAAACTTTTATTATTAGTTTACGATTTAATAGGAAAATATCAAATCAGGCCGCAAATTAATAATGTTTGGACTTTATTTATAAACATGTGCATTGCATTAGCATGACTCTTGTGTTGATATAACCCATTAGTATAATATTAATTCTAACATACATTGATTTGCCTGTTGTTAACATGATGACTCTGATTAATGTTTAAAAGGATGCAGCTTGGCCAATTGCTTAAGACATGTGCTTCGTAATCACGAATTCCCAGGTACAATCCAAGAACGTGAAAAAATTTCTACATTTGTACACGTTAAGCTATTTTCAAACGCATCGGATGGTTTGCACCTGTAATTCAGTCTCGTCCCATATTCCGTCAAGTTAATTCTCCCTGACAATTATGTTAAGGGTACAAACGCTTCAGCACTGTTAAACCACTTACATTTAAATAGCACAAGCACATTTTTCCATTGATCGAACAGAAACATTGGCAGTCAAACACGACATATGCTAATTTTTACCGTTAGTGTCGCTACAGATTTTATTTCGTTTTTGGTATCACATGTTGCTAGTGCTGCTGCTATTCTAAGAATTCAACATTGCAAAATTGTTTGAATCAAAAGTGACAATGAATTTATTTATCCATGTCCCATTTCACCCCGGACCCCTCTGTCTTTTTTTTATCGCAACTGCTATCTCCTGAGAGGCGTAATTGATATATCTATTTTCATCCAATCAACGAACAGCCAGCTAAACAAGCCAGTCTGCCAAAAACTCAGCCAACCACCCAAGCCAAACCAACAATTATCGAGCTAGCTAGTTAATTAAACAATTAACCTGCTAAACAAACAGCCAGGTAAATGATTTGTCGCCAACCAGCCTGCTAGCCAACCAAATAGGTAGCTAACTAATTAACCAGCCGAAGCACAGAGCAATCAGCCAGGCAGCCGTCAAGCCAACGAACCAACACCCAGCCAGCCAGCAAAACAGCCGGACTTTCAACCAGCCCATTATCGAGCTCCTATCCAACCAACCAACCAGTCAACCAGCCAACTAACCAAACAACCAGCCAACCAAGCAGCCAGCTAACCAAACAACCAGCCAACCAACCAAGCAGCCAACTAACTAAGAAACAGCCAACCAATTAGACAATTCTCAAACAGCCAACCAAATGCCAACAAGCTAGGTTGTTTTACCCCTCTCTTCAGCGAGACCAAAGCTCTTGCCATACCCTCCCCTTCCCGATCGTTTTTCTTCTTTTTTTTCTCTCCTCTTTTTTTCCTCTATATTTTCCTATTCGTTGTTTTCTTTTGTTTCCTCATTTTTTATTGTTTCTATATTGAAAATAAACATGTAAATATGTACTTATAATTTTTTTTTTAAATCTAACAAGTAACCAGCGAGCCAGGTGACTAGCTGGATATCCAAAGAGCATCCATTTCCAAGTCAGCTAGCCAGCCAGCCTGCCCCTTAACAATTGAAAAGACAACTCCAGCCAACCATCCAGCAAATCATCCGGTGAGTCAAGCAGTCATCCACCTATACAGCCCAACATTCCAGTGAACAGCCAGCCAAACAGCCAGTAAGTCAAGCAGCCAAATAGTCAACCAAGCAGTCAATCAGCTAGAAGAAAGCCAGCCATCCAAACAACCGGTGAAAAAGCCAGTGATCCAGCCAACTAGATAAACAGTTGCAGCCATCGAACAATGCAACATCAAACCATCCCAGCATCCAGGCATCATGCTATCTACTGCTCACATCTAAGTCTGAATCTGTTATTTCAAGCGTTAAACTAATATATTCCTTCCATATACAGAATCGATTATGTTGTTATTTCTGTTTACCTTTTACACTCACACACACACACACACACACACACACACACACACACACACATATAACATATATATATATATATGCGGGTGTGTGTGTGTGCATATGTGTACATGTGCGTGTGTTATAAAGAGTGTGTTTTGTGGCATCTGTTAGGTCGAATACACTCGTAGATGCCTCCTTATTTGCTGGGGTTGGCTTTATCGTGGTTGTTGTTATTATTATAATTTTTAACATTGTTATTATTACATATGTTGAAGAGTTTGCATTTGTAGAATCGACATTACATCCTGACTAAATACTTTGCAGTATTTGTTCTAAATCTGCCAATGTTAGCTTTGCCAGTTATCCTTTCGGTGTCGATAAAATAAAGTATCAATGGACTTCCCTTTCACTCCAAAATGTCCTTGTATCGAAATTAGAAACCACTATTTTATACCTTGTTACTGTAGTTCTAGATTTGAAACTGCTGCGTTGGTAGAGTTGTTTTTGTTGTTAGTATTGCTGTTGTGGATGGTGATATTCTTATTTTTACTTGTGGTGCTCCTGGCGATCAGGTTTACCCTAACGTTAGGTGCGCACAATTACAGCAATCATCAAATAACTTACTGCCAAGTGTGACCAACCTATATATATGTTACTGTTTTTCATTAGCACAAGATTGAATGTGAAGGAACACATTTATAATATATGTTCTAGCCTCAGCTATGTAAGCATTTCTTAACGCAATCGATCTATGCTTAAAGATCGAAGGATTTTATTTGAGCAAGGTTTGACTGCTATTTCTGACAGTTAGAGTAACAACATATAAGGTTTTTTGTTGATTTGCACCATATTTCTTTTGTTCTTTGGGTCTTGGTCATCTCTGATAGAATAGACCTATGGTGAAAGACTTTATATGTTGTCCATTTTCCACTACAAGGCTCCGTGTAACCACAGCCACGCCATTTAATTGATCCTTTTTTAAAGCATAAGGGTTTAATTTGATGGAGATTTGGTAGCGTTTTCTACATAATCATATGACAAAGTATCATTCCTTTCATTAACTATGCCTTATTGGCTTGTTCCTTTATTGTAATGATGGTGGATGCGAATTATTATATTTAGCCTCAGTAGTATATACGATCTTGTGGCTCTTGGTGACTTTATAGTTGATGTTTTTATGCTTGTTGTTGTCGTTGTTGTTGAAGTTGTTTTGTCAATATTGTTGCTGGTAGTGGTGAAGATGTTCTTGCTGCTGCTGCGGTTGTGTTGTTAGCCCCAGCTAGGTTTTGTCAATAGATCCTATAATGTAGAGGATAGAGATACTCTATTTAGTGATAACCAATAAATATAGTATACATAGATCTCATTATTTCAACTGGTTTGCGATCACTTTGGACAATATATCATAGATGACTTGCCCTTCAGAACGCGTGGCACTAACATTGGCACTACCATTAAGACAGATGATGTATATATACGAGATGTGTGTATACATACATGTGATATACATGATGGTATATATAAATACTATATATATATATGTGTGTGTGTGAGTACGTGTGTATATGTGTGTGTGTGTGTTTTTGTGTGTGTGGGTGTGTGTGTCTGCGTGTATACATACATGCTATATAAATGATGTATATATATATATAAACGGAAAAAATGAAACGAAATTTCATTTCTCACTCTTAGTAAGGCTGTTACTTAAATAGAAGTATGAATACGTACATACATATATGTATACAGACGTACAGTAGTATGTATATATATATACATACATGCACACATATATATGTACGTATGGATTTACCGAACATTTATTATAATGCATCCCGAATTAAGCCGTAGAGTGTCTAGTAACTATCGTTGCTCGTTTGTTCAACACTGACAAAGGAACGCTGTACTAGTTTTAAGCTTATTAGCTATCGTCAGCATGATTGAACGTCTGAAATTATATACTTTCCTTATGCATATTAACGACTGAGCAGCCTAATTTGCATATCGAGTGGGTTAAACGACCGGGGTACCGAAAACGATAAACGGAAAAAATGAAACGAAATTTCATTTCTCACTTTTAGTACGGCTGTTACCTAAATAATAAATGTTCGGTGAATCCATACGTACATATATATATGTGTGCACGTATGTATATATATATATATATACATAATACTGTACGTCTGTATACATATATGTATGTACGTATACATACTTATATATATATATATATATATATATATATATATATATATATATATATATATATATATATATATATATACGTACAAGATATATATATATACATGCAAGGAAGAATAGGTTGCATTTCAACATTTATAACCGGAAGCAGGAAGTAAAGCTAATATTTCAATGTCAGCTGCATTAAATCAAGCCAATATTTCATATGAAACGGTCAGGTGGATTATTCGTTTATTTCTCATAGCTACTCTTGTTGCTACTATGATTGTGATCTTTGTTACTGCTATTGTTGTTGTTATTACTACTGACGCTGTTGTTAATGTTGTTTATCATCCACCATCGAATAAGGACCTCCATTAAGCTGACACTTACATATTAAAAATCTGAGGGTCTCGATGATTATGATTTGCAGCGGAAAGTAGTAGAAACCATTTCTACTATTCCACTGTGGTATTTGTAGCGCCCCTGGATCGCAGATGAAGACATTCTAACTCATGTAGCATCAAAAGCTAATAAAACACCCCCGCATGCCATGAAAGAGATCTCTATCTGAAGCCAAGTTAATATATATATATATATATATATATATATATATATATACATATATGTGTGTGTATACGTATATATATATATATATATATATATATATAAATATATATGTATATACGTATACACACACACATACATACATATATATATATATATATATATATATATATATATATATATAAATATATATATGCACACACACACATACGTTTTCCTATATATATATATATATATATATATATATATATATATATATATATATAGGAAAACGTATGACCCCGACGGCAGAGCTCAAGCCGTTTAGACGGCTATTTCTGGACTAAGAAATAGCCGTCGAAACGGCTTGAGCTCTGCCATCGGGGTCATACTTGTTCCTATTACTCACTCTACTACCCTAAGTATTGAGTACTCTGGTGCGTTATGGTCCATCTGGTTCCTTACCACAACTCCTTCGTTATATATATATAGATATATATATAAAAGAAAAAGTTCTGTTCACATACCAACACAAGAGCAAGAAGGAAGGGTTCATTCTACTGATATGGCTATACAATTGAGTCTTGTTTGCATAATTGCAAACGAATCGAATGTCATTGTTAATATTCGAAAGACACAGATTACATTTATTATGTATATATATATATATATATTTATATACATGTGTGTGTGTCTGTGTGTGTACTATGTAAAGTTATGTAAAGTTATCGATACCCATTAAATATGTAACAATCGTGTTTCTCCTCTCTCTTTCTATATATATATAACTCTTTTAAACTTGTATAATTGTTGCTCTGAACAAAGGTCTATTGAGCTTTTCTATTTGAGAAACACGATCGTTACGTATTTCAAACGAGTCAATACCTTTACATACTCTATACAGAACTGCTTCACATTTTATTAATTTGTTACAGCTGAGTGACTGACACAGGTTTTTCGGAGTTATTTCCAGCACCTATAACGTCTTGTCCTTTTTAATCTGCCTTCACTTTTAACCGTTGTTTTCACACCATGTGGATGCAATTTTAAATTATTCGTCTGGTCAGATATATAGCTTAATGTACAGCGTGAGACATATATGAAGACAATAACCACTGACGAGTAAAATTTGGTATATTAACACATTACCAAAATCGATAGTTGGTAATCGATAATCGATCACTTAGATCAATATTTTGCGTTATTCTATCTTACGAAACGTTCGCCTGGAGTTCGATAAATGAGAACATTAATAGTAATGTCGACCGGTTTAGGCTCATACATAAGCATCCGTTGACTGGTTTGGATGCATGAATAAACGAAGATATTGTGTCTGAAATAATACACACACGGATGCATATACACATCCACGGAAGTCCATTTGCGTGTGTGCGCAAAAATAAACACACACACACACACACACACACACACACACACACACACACACACACACACACACACACATATATATATATATATATATATATATATATATATATATATATATATATATATATACGGATGCATATACATTCAATATACATATATATACGCAATATACATATTTCATAAATATACATGCACATACACCTACATACATATAATACCCCGCCACAAGATATATATATATATATATATATATATATATATATATAGAGAGAGAGAGAGAAAGAGAGAGAAAAAGAGATAGAGAAATTAAGTATAAATTTCGATTATTTTTAGCTACCACATCATAACGTATATCATTAGCACAGTGTCCATAATATCTTCTTCTTCTTCTTCTTCTTCTTCTTCTTCTTCTTCTTCTTCTTCTTCTTCTTCTTCTTCTTCTTCTTCTTCTTCTTCTTCTTCTTCTTCTTCTTCTTCTTCTTCAAAATATGTTATACTCATCAACATTAACAGCAATACCCAGACGCCGCAAAATATAGAGAATGGACTCCTGTTCCAAACTGTACTTTATTTATCGACCTCAAAAATAGGAAAAGAAAAGTGGGCTCGGTGGGATTTGGACTATTTAGGCAGACCAAATACCGCAATTCCTTCTATCCGCTTTTATTACATTGCTAAATTCATTAAATCATAAAACTGTCCCAACAACAAGTATTACTAACATTCATACCTCTAAAGATATATCACACATAACACATCATAGAAAGAGTAAATGATAGTTGGAGACTATTTTATTTAAACCCTTTTAATGAACAGAATTGATAAATGAATGATGTTTACATAAATATCCCTCAGAGCATTACATAAGTCGCATCTAATATACACAAATTCATGCATTGTCTTCTCCGTGTACGAATCTACAATGTGTAAACCATTTATTGAAGTCGCGAGTTTAGTTCCAATGTTAATAAATACACATCAAAAGACAGTAATAGGTATAATGTAGAACAACATATTGTATGAAAGAATAATGCGAAATTTACCATTTTAAACATAGCTACATATTAACACAAATATGTTCGCGCATACACATACCCATAATTACTAGAAAAAAAAGATGCTATTTTCTTTCGTGTGCAGTTTACCGTATTTTCAGACTCATTAAAGAGTCCGTCAAAATAATCTGCTTTTTCTTTTATTTGTACAGAAACTTCAGGTGTTGAGTTCAAATACTGTCTAGGTGAATTTAGCTTTTCATCATTCCAGGGTCAATAATATAAAGTACCAATCAAGTATTTGAGCCGGACTTTCCTCTTCCACAGAAAAAAAAGTTCTCGTCTTCTGTTAAAATTAGGGAAAATTATAAATAGCTAAACAAAGTACACTTTTGGGAGTGAGGTTTCCTGTAATATACTGATGAAAAGGCAGAAACATTAACATGGGGGAGGAAATGCGCTGCTGTATATAATTGCACTGGTTCTTCAGGATTTCAGTTCAAACCCTACCAAATTTTAGAATGCGACAAAGCCGGCGTTTTGAAATACACGTACATTTCATTTCATTCCGTTGAGTAAATTAAATCAAAGTATATATACGGTTAGCAGTGATATTTAACCCTCAAAGATACCTCATTCCATCAATCCTATTACTTCTTTATCGAAAGGAACAATTAATTTCATTAAATGTATGTTCTACAACATATCAAACGAGAAACTGAGGTAATATAGTCTCAGATAATAATTCTATCGTTGGTTTCTTTTTATATTCTCATACATACAGCATACATACACCTATATATATATATATATATATATATATATATATATATATATATATATATATATATATATATATATATATACATATACACACATATACACACATATATATATACACACATATACACACATATACACACACACACATATATATATATGTATATATATATATATATATATATATATATATATATATATACACACACAAATATGTAGTGAGGGTAGCACGGTGACATACTGGTGTTGGTACCAAATAAAACACTCTACACACAGGCAGTGTGTATATCATATAAAAAAAGACGAGGAAGTTTCGTTTATATATGTACAGTATTTATTTCGTATCGACCTGTTACGCGCGTTTCGCAGAGGATTGGCGCAAGGTAACCATTATGAGTTATGGGTCCGACTCTAATATGGACCTGCTCGTCAGACTGGTGTTATATTTTTGTTGTGTTACGTGGGCTAATAAGATATATATAGGCATCGGTCCTACCTTTTTGTGTGTGGGCGTATGTGTGTATTGTGGTGTAAT
>OZ024741.1:82997714-83005214 GCA_964016885.1 Eledone cirrhosa | reverse complement strand
AAATTTCCGTCAACACAAACATATTATATACTACTACTACTTCTATACTACTACTACTACTACTACTACTACTACTACTACTACTACTACTACTAACATAACACCTAAATATAACAGAATCCTTAACAACAACGACAAAAATAACATCATTGCAGTATTTGGATAAACTATGACAGATGAAAACAGCCTGAATGCAAAAGCAGAAAAAAAATTAACACAAAGAATACAAGAATAATAATAATACCCATGCAAATCTTTATACAAGCTATACTTTATTTAAATATTACATAATTTTGAAAAGTTGTGAAAAAAAAATAACGTACCACTTTTAAAGGAAATACGACTTAAGCGTTTTTTATGTCTACTATGCAAATCATAGAGCTGTTTTTGTTTCGATATATATATATATATATATATATATATATATATATATATATATTTTAGAGAAGAGAGAGACTAGTTTTAATAGTTGGTCAGCTGAAATAGAATTTTTTACAGAAGTAAGATAAAATGAAGTGGATGATGTAGAAGAGGATGGTGAAGAAGAAAAGGTAACATTTATGGCATAGACAGAATAGAATGGAATGTTTCACTGCATATTTGGTGGGTTAAATACTATGTGGAGTGGTAGTCATCATCATCATCATCATCATCATCACCGTTTTACGTCCGTTCTTCCACACTAGCATGGGTTAGACGGAGAGAAGTGTAAGATACAATGCACAGTGGAACATTTTTCAATGAAAAGTAAATTTAAAATTAGAATTAAAATAAAATGAAATAAGTTAAAGATATTATCAATAATATTATTGTATCATGAAATATTATGAAATGTAAATTTATAAGAAATGGTGTATATAAGAGTATATATATGATAGTGGGTAGAGAAATAACTATGATGGGTGGAAGTTGTTGGTTGTGATCGCGGTGGGCTTCGTATCGAAGAAATATATAAAATACGAATTAACGTAATTTAAGAGAAAATATGGAGAATATAATGTAGAGAAAAATGAAATATAATATAATGTATAATATACTATAATGCAATGCAATAAAGTATTATGAAAATATACAATTGTGAAATATAGAATTATAGTGTAACATACGAGGGGGGGTGAACTATTTATATGGGATTATGCTAATGGAGAAAACTATGATGTATAGCTGAGGAGGTCGTGACAGGGTATTCGACATTTGTACAATCCAGTACGCTTCGTTATCCGATAGGTAATCACAGGGGCCGTGTGTTATCCGGTATGCGGTTTGGTGTTTTCCATGAGGTGGATATGTTTGGAACGATATAGGCTGAATTTTCATAGTAATGATTCCTCCAATTAGGCGAGAGTATTTACCTTTTCTCATGCCTAGTCCGTTATATGCTTTCGTCTTTACCCCAATGATCCATTTGATGGTAGAGTTTGTATTCCCATTTTCTTTCAATTGCCAAATATATGTTCCCAGAGATGTTGAATCCTCCCAGCAACATACGATGAGTTTATAGTGTTTCGCGTTTAGTCTTGGGCACCCATGCTTCCAAATCTCGATTGGAATTCCAACGACTACTGCTGCTTTGTAACTCATTAAATGCTGTATGCTGCTATGGTCTCAACAATGGGGGGCAACTCATCAAATTTTACTTTATTGGTTATTGGGGAATGCTGAGAATTGATGATTTTTGAACAGTGTGGTTAGTGCTGAAAAGGAACTGAAAATGTTCTGACGAACGGGTTAAGACGGACGCTTAATATTGATGAGGGCCCCGCTGTCTGTACTGCACAGATGACTCTTCACTTGATATCCAGGTTCATACTACATCTTGAAGACTCCGTAGAAACTCATAATATCTTCGGTGTCTGCATACATCTGAGTTTTTCATCGATGTTGGTATGTTACCTGTTCTGAATCTCTCAAAGCTTACGCTTGAGGTTACTGATTACGAATTCTAAATGCAGCTTTCGTCACAGGAAACGATGGCTGAGCTAAGTGAGCCTGGTGCGTGGATCTTTTCTTCACCAGGGATTCTTAAATTTCCTTGTTGTTTTCATCAAACTAGTTTTTGTTCTTCTTTCAGCTTAACCCAATAACTTCCCCAGATCTGCAGAATGATATTTTTTTTAATGATTATGGAAAGGGATCTGTGAGAATGCTCATACCTTCAAGTCACAGCTGAAAAACTGCCTGGAAGTCAGTTTCCCCTTCAGCTGATTGAAATCTGCTAACCTTGAATTTTTTCCTGGCGGCCTCTCCTTTCTTTCATTTGGGTTTAAAGTGGAGCTTGCGTTTGCAGCGTATAAGACGATGGTCGGTGTAGCATTTCGCACTGGGAATTGGTCTAGTATGCAAGATGTATTTCAGGTCACACCGATGCACCAGAATATAATCGATGAAGTCTCAGTGTTTGGAAAGAAATGCATCCAAGTTGTTTACAAACTGTCCTTCTGCTGGAAGATGGGTGTTCTTGAAGAGTTGTGATGTTCTGTGCAAAATCCCAACAGCAAGCATCCATTGCAGTTTCCAACGCCATATCTCCGAAGCACTGCCTCCATAGTTACAGAAACTCGGCCTACTGTGGTGTTGAAACGTCCGCAACGGAGCCTTGTAAGAGACTGTGCAGATCAGAGTAAAACTTGTTCTTTTCCACAGGAACTGTTTGAGTAGGTGAGTACACACTGAAAAGTGTGTCATGTGTTGGCTTACTCAGTGGGTGGTCCACAGAAATATTGCCGCCAGAATGGCGCGTTAGAACTCCTAACCATGAATACCACTACTGAAAGGCGTCTCTCTGCTGCTGGTCTGCATGACCAGCAGTGAGTGTATCCGGTGGCATACTCTTGTAGGCTACCTTCTTCTGGGAAGCCGACTTCAATAACAAGCAATGCTATCATTCCCTCTCGCTCGCTCGTGTACAATTAGAAAAGATTGACGTACTGGATGACTGCTGTTGACTAGCATGCTTTTGATGTTCCAGCATACGATTTTCAGTCCATTCACATCCGTACAGGTGGGTATGTATGTTTTCATTCTTTCTCCACTTCGCGAGAAGATGCCCGTTGACTATGGTTTGCCAACTGTGTGCTGTAGATGACGAGCTTTGTTTAAGCTAACTGTTTTAAAGCAGACGCCTGAACCGCCTGCATGCAGGATTGGATCTACGGCTTCCAATATCACCGTACACCTGTCGTTTTCGCACCTTTTCCCATCGCAATAGAGCTTGAAGTGGTTGGTGGTCGAGGACATATCACTTAGGCCTTTACATCAGAGAGTCCTTCTCCAAGCCTCTGGCTCAAAAATATTGCTCCTAGGCACGGGTGTAGTTACTCAATCTGGGGCATGATTGCTGGATGCTACCCAACATGTGCGTAAATTCCGGGTCTTGGAACAACAAACCTTGCTACTAAGACTATTTAACCCACAACTGGGACCCTGGCAGGTACTGCCGTCCCAGGACAGAGCGGTATTGGGAGAAATTGTGACTAAAGCATATTCCCATATTCGACAGAACTCTCAAACTGTAACTTCATCAGAGCGTGTTCTATGAGGCACCAGAAAATTTCCCTAACGTCACATAAAATTATATTTATTTTTTGTAGCTTAACGACTATAAATTAATCTTTGTATTTCGTCTCCTATTCATTTGGACAGCATTTGGCATATGCCAGAACTGTGAACCCGGTTGGAACAGTAGTACTGTTAGTCAGGGTCGAAACTATCTAAGTCCATCTCATGACCAATGACCATGGAATTCTGTATCCTTCGTTTGTATATTTATAATAAAATAATGTTTTTAAGGTTTCTCCTTAAAAGCTTTATTTACTAATGTGACGTACGTATGTATCTCTTCTCCCCATATATTGCTATGGCTTACATGTTGTAATACGATATCTTTGTTTCTTCTACTTGCTTCTTTTTTTCTTTCTTTTTTCTTTTTATTTTGGTTCACTCATGTTTCTATGAGGCACCAGAAAATCTCCCTAACATTTCACAAATTCTTTTTGTAGCTGAACCACTATAAATTTATGTTTCTTTCGTCGGTTTCTCCTTTGGAAATCATTTGGCTTGTGTCAGACGCTGTGACTCAGGTTGACCCTTCCCTCTCCCAGCAGTACCCTTGGTAGGGGTCGAAACTGCCTAAGACCTTCTCAACGGCTGATGACCATGGTATTCTGTGTCCTTTGTTTGTATATTGTTTTCAAAATAATGTTTTAAGGTCTCCCCTTCAAAAATTATTTGTTTTCTTTTGTCTTCGTTCGTTGTCTTGTCCTTTCTTTATTAATTTTCTTAAGTTTATATATATATATGTATATTTATATATATATATATATATATATATATATATATATATATATGTGTGTGTGTGTGCGTGTGTGTGTGTGTGTGTGTGTGTGTGTGTGCGCGTCTGTGTGGTTGTGTGTGTGTGCATGTGTGTGTCTATAATTACACAGACACCGCCCATTTGCACATACTCACCCTCCCCATATATATATATATATATATATATATATATATATATATATATATATATATATACCTGTATCTATCTATCCATCTATATATATATAAACATAAATTATCGAGATTCGCATTTCGGCCCACGAAATAACGAAAAACAACCACCGAGATGTGAGGCAAGTGCTCAATGATTCAGATGAACCAGAGCTATAACAAACGTTAAAGGCCAAACACACTGAGACGATGGTTAAACAATCATTCGCATAGCCAAAATAACGATCAAGTAATTCGGGTATTGAAAATTTACCCGGACCCCTGGAAGGTTGGTAAAATCAAGTATTTGGGTTTCTGCGGCTCCTAAATCAAGTACCGTCCGCTTAGATAAATAATGTCAGGCTTCTGGTAAGATGATTGAACAAGGAAGCCACTTTCTCAACAGGTTTTAGTCCACTGTTAATACAAGGACTGACTATTGCTGACTCTACGTGGGGATCGGCAAGGGAGGCAGCCCCTATATCATGCGAATAAATTCAGTTGTGTATATTTTTGCAAGAATGCAAAAACATCACAAATCGAATAGAGTTCTCAACGTCAGGCCTATATATATATATATATATATATATATATATATACATATATATTGTTATACTTGGGGAGGGTCATATTTGTGTAATATTACCAGAATTAACAACAGAACACACTCACTCTTTGGTTGGTTTTCGCTTTTCACTTCTGTGTCTTTTATATCGGTAATCTAATTTATTCGGTCCTCAATGTAGCTATTGACTGACCAACGGTCAAAAATAATACAGATACAATATAGACACAAACACATATATATAGTTTATCAAAGTTCTTTCGTTGCACATCTGCAACATCGTCAGTGGTGCTATTGTTTCCTCCCGTTACATTGTATGTCTAGGCCATCTTTATTTAGTCCGTTTATATATTTATTTATTTATTTGTCTGTTTGTCTATTTTATTTTGTCTTCTTTGAAAGTAAATAAACAAACAAACAAATAAATAAATAAATATATAAACAGACTAAATAAAGATGGCCTAGACATACAATGTAACGGGAGGAAACAATAGCACCACTGACGATGTTGCAGATGTGCAACGAAAGAACTCTGATAAACTATATATATGTGTTTGTGTCTATATTGTATATGTATTATATTTTACCGTTGGTCAGTCAATGGCAACATTGAGGACCGAATAAATTAGATTACCGATATAAAAGACACAGAAGCGAAAAGCGAAAACCAACCAAAGAGTGAGTGTGTTCCGTTATTAATTCTGGCAATATTACACAAATATGACCCTCACCAAGTATAACAATATTTGTTTCGACACATGATTTCATATAAAAAACCTCTCAAAACTATAAATATATATATATTTTAATTATGTCTCATATAAAATAATACTACTGGTCTTCCGCAAAATACATATAGTTAGCACCCCAAACAAAAATTGTGATTATACTAAGGTATATCCTAATGTTTGTTGAGTGAGATGGAAGCCAGTCAGAGTATAGCTTAAGGCTTTCTCTGTTAATATATTGTATATATAAATATATATATATATATATATATATATATATAATACGCTATATAGAAAGAAAACAGTAAGTGGTATGTTTTGAATTACGCGGGGTAGAGACGCACAAGAGTGAATATCATAAACTATACGAAAGGAGTGGAAAATACATATTAAATAAAAGTGTAAATGAAAATGCACAGACCAAACCTTTTATAATTATAAATACCTGGACAAACTCTAATAAGAGAATGTGTTGATACCACACCGTTTAGGAGTTTTCAACTTATATAACGACAGTATGGTCCACACTTATAAAAATACTTGAGACAAATAAAATAACGAACATGCTAAAAACAGTCAAAAACCCGCGCGGCACACTGTTCATAGTGGCTTGAATGGATAAAAAAAATAACCGCCAGAAATAGCAGCCCAGAACTATTCAACTTCAGAAGTTCAATTTACATAAAGAAATGAATTAGGAGACCCAAATATCAAATTAAAAAGCGGAGTTAAAAACTCGCGTTAATCCCCTGCAATTTAATGAGCTCAATGTATAGATACCGGAGCCGTCATAATATAGAGAAACAGGTATGTTTTAAATTTAGCGGGAGGAGGGGGTAGACAACCACTAGCCCAGTAAATTACAGGGGACTAACGCGATTTTTAACTCCGTTTTTTTAAAAATGTATATATATATGTAATGTATGCATATATATATATATATATATATACATACATACATTACATTCCTTCTATTGTAATACAAAACATATGTTGCTGTCTGTCACATTATATATATATATATATCGATATTGTGTTTAATAATTGTTTCCACTTTTGGCACAAACCCAGCAATTATACCAGAGTATTGCTAGTACTTTATTTCATCGACCCCAAAAGGAAGAAAAGCAAAGTTAACCTCGGCGGGATTTGAACTCAGTCCATAAAGGGACGTAACTATTTGGCATCCGACCATGGCATCCGACCCTCTACCGATACTGCCAATCCACTGCCCTATGTATCTTATTTAATAATGCCGATACTTTGCTAACAATCAATATTTTCGCTAGACGAGGACAGATTAAAATGCCAGCTGTTGTAGTTTTGCTGTTGTTTTTGTAATGCTCATCGTGTTTGATTTTATTTTTGCCGTCCTTTTTATTCGTTAACAGTGCTCAGTTCTGAACGACGCGACCTGAGTTGCAAATAAATGTACAAAAGCTAGATGTATAATGATTGCTAATAAAAATGATTTAAGTTCAACTTAGTATAATCAGTATGATTAAACAGAAAGCTGAAATCAAATTTCTTCGGAGCACACCATATGTTTTGTTGTATAAATAGATTGGCAAAGAAAATAATGATGCACTTATTCGTTCACGCATTAATAGTGTCAGTCGTGAGACAGTGGTTATGCTGATAATCCGCCCTGACGTACTCAATTATATGAGACTAGGTAGTAATTTTTTCAAGCCATTTATTTATATTCTCGATTACTTATTTTTG
>OZ024741.1:82945214-82992714 GCA_964016885.1 Eledone cirrhosa | reverse complement strand
GTTTTCCCTATATAATCTTCATTACATCCTTTACATGTAATGGCATGAATTACATTTTTTGATGAGCAAGTGAAACGATTTTTTACAACAACATTTTGTCTTGATTGAAGTGTGCCTTCAATATACGTGTGCAAGTTTCTCAGTTAGAGCGAACACATTGCTTGACAGTTGGTTTGGGGTTTGTGGTGGGTAATTTGTCATTGGTGAGTAATGTTTTAGGTAATTTACGTTGACTTTTGCTTTTGATTGTTTTGTGTATTTGTAAGTGTTTTTTTCATTCTTGGGTCTTGTTTTAATAGTGGATTTCTTGAGAATAATGTTGGATGCTTCCGCATTTCTTGGGTTGTGTGTTGAGATATATGATATAATATTGGATGCACCTTCAGTTCGTTTCGTAATTCTTCAATGTCAACTGATTTACCCCTTTCTATTCCATTATCTATTAATAACGGCGACTACTGTCTTTCGAGCAGAATTTTCTTTAATTCTTGAAGTCTTTTACTCCGCGTGTCATAATTGTAGACAATTCATCAAATTTTTCTTGCTAGATGAAAAGGAATGTTCGTCTTCGTATACTTTGGATAGTTGGAGGTGAATAGCAGGTATTGTTTCGAATCTGTTGCTTTGTAATGGATGTCAGTTTCAATATGTGTGTCCTTTTTTATGATTAAGATGTCCAGAAATGGGAGTTGGTCTTTACTGTATTTCATTGTGAATCGGTTATGGGTATTGATGCTGTTAATTATATTTTCGAATTTATTTAGTTGGTCGAGTGTATGAAACATTAGAATAAGGCAGTCCCCCAAGTATCGTTTCCAATTCTCTGACAAATATTTGTGGTAGTTCAAGCCGTATTTTCATTTGGAATGTTCATATATCTGGACTTCCATGTATGCCATGACTAAGTTAGTGTAAGTTGGAGCGACTTTGTAGCCATAGCAGTCCCCGATATTTGTTTCGAAGTGTTGCCATCAAAATAAAAAAAAGTTGTTTTGTAAAATCAATCCTTCAGTGATGAAGCTTTTTACTATTCTTTCCGAGATTTCATTGGGGTATTTTACTAGCCATAATCCTATTTCTTCTAGTCCGTATTGTTATGGGATCATCGTGTAGAGTTTCACGACATCGAAATACACAATAATAGTGTCGTTGTGGACATGTTTAGGGAGGTCAATGGGGTGTTGTATGTCTACGAGGTTGAGGATTCTTTACAGGCATCGTTAATTGTTTTACACTTGTGGATCTACGGAGCACCTTAAAGGTACTGGTTTAGCATTCAAAATGTGTTCCTTTTTTAGTTAAGTATTTCTGGTATTGACAAATGAATGCGTTTAATATGGTCATCGTTTCTTATTGCTGAATGTTTATAATGTTCATCCATAATGACGACAGTGTTTCCCTTATCCGATCCTTAATTACAATGTCAGCATGTTTTAATTCATGGATAATCTCCCATTACCGTCCACTCGTGTTGGGTATGGGTGTAGGCTGTGGTAGTTCATGGTATTGGAATGTTGATATGTGGTCACAAAATTTGTCCAAAGCTCTATTCCTGCCCTTTGATGGGCTGCTTTTATTCCGTACAATTGATTCATCACTATTCTCCTTAGCAAAAGAATTCCTGTTAGACTTAATATTCTACTATGTGAAATATCATCTTTTATACCATTGCGGTTAGAGCATTGTGGTATTGGTGTGAATATCAGTCATTTTGAGAGAATTGTAATGTGTTGGGTTGTTAAGTTTGTATGTAAAGATTGATTATTTTCGCTTTTTCGAAATCGGTTTGTGCCACCAAGTACCGTGGATCCTATGGCCTTGGTCTAAAAAAATGGTCCAGTCCAAGATGGAAGAGAAGCTCAGAGACAACAAGAACGGCTTCAGATAGGGAAGATCAAACAACAGATATATCCTGATGCTAAGGAGAAATTTAGAGGGAGCTAAATAAAGGAGACTTCCTGCTATCATGATTTTCATTAAAAAACTTTTTAGAGCAGCCGAATAATTTCCCGCTACCGTATATGGAAAACGACGTTAATAGTAGTACTAGGGGTATTGATAATAGTAAAAGTAATAATAATGTAAATATTAATAGTAATGTTTTCGGATTTAGGCTCATATATAAGTATGCACTGGACGTTATGGATGTATGCGTAAAGGAAGATGTACGGTATAAAATGTATATACACATGTACATATGTATATGTGCACGTGCATTTGCTTGTGTGCTCAGCAATGTACACACACACACACATACGTATATACGTGCAATATACATGCGTACGTACATATATATGTGCATACACCTACATACATTATATATAAATATGTATATATATATATATATATATATATATATATATATATATATATATATATATACACCATATATATATATATATACATATATACATACACATACACACACGCACACACACATATATATACATGTATATATATATATATCATACACAATAAAAAATTCGTGACGAACAAACATAACATCTCAATCAAAAGACATATTTAAGACAACTTATTCAGAGAAGCAAACATATATAGAACATCTCATAAATATCACTAACAGATCGATAAAATATCGTTCCCTGGGGATATAGAAAATCTTAAGCAACTTAAATATAAGGAGCCTCCTTATATTTAAGTTGCTTGAGATTTTATATATCCCCAGGGAACAATATTTTATCGACCCATTAGCGATATGTGTAAGATGTTTTCTTTTCTCTGTCTGTCTCTCTCTATGTATATACACGCATATATATATATATAAATTGAATATAGAATTAGATTGGTCTTAGCTACCATATAATGACATGTATCATTAGCATAATTTCCATACTGTAGTTTTTGGCTTCAATACAAAGTTATCTCATACAGAATAGGCTTACAAGCTGAAGTTGCCTCAGATGTTTCGAACGCTGGCGTAATTTCACATCGGAACTTAATATCCAGAACTGGACTGAACCTCTGAACACTTTTCTCCCCATTTTACTCCGAAGAAGCATTAAACAAAATTGATAACAACCTATCAATTCGGCTCATACCCCTGCTAATTATAATTTAGGTAGGCTTAGTAAAAGTAGTTGAGAGATGATTTTACACAAAATTTCAGATATGGTCCCTTTAAGCCTTGTGGAATAATTTATTTTCCATCAAGGATGAATTCCCTAATATTGGCGAGGGTTTCTAAGGTGATGATGGTCGTTTGCGGTCCCCAGGCTATTGATACGTTTAGAAAATAACTAATCAATTTCTTAAAATACGTTTTACCATTCCATTGAAGTTGTGACCAACATATCTGTAATGAATTTCCTTGGAAGACATGTACTATCCGTATAGAAAGTCAAATTACACTTTCAATTTTTAAGTATTCTAACAATCCAGCCAGTATAACTAAATATCTGGTCAAAACATGTCATTGAGGCATTCTCATTTATCAGCATATTACATTTATCAACATATTACAATGAAACTCTAGCTTGGAGCGGATTTCTAGATAAATTAGAATACACTAAGTACAAGCAAAAACCAAAATAGAGCAACATAGATTAATGGTATAATCCACCATATAATATGGAAATGAATACATAATAGCTAAAGACTTTCTTAATTTACACTTAGCACATATATATGACAAGATTTTTAATAGAAACACATTAAGAATATCATATTAGCTATAAGCCGTGTATATACATGCATTCTTATTCATTTCGAAACCCTTTAAGAAGGAATATGGCATCACTTTCAGCCTATATCTGGAATTTAAAATAGAATAACATCCGATATAGATTACGCTGGAAAGCTTAGCTAAAGCGGAAATAAAATACCGCATAATCTTTGTGCTGCTGAAGCCCTGGGAATCCTTTAAGCCAACGAACGAACTAAAAAAAAAATTCTATGGCAATCACAGCATGTAAGAATAAACTGTATAACACGAATCGTATGGACAATAAGCTGATGAAATGTTTTGCTTAAAGTTTGAATATGTACTAATGAAAATATTCTCTCTACAAATCTTTCCGAGTCCTCTTTGGATTTTTATTATTGTTATTACTATATATATATAGAGAGAGAAATAAAAATGACGTAGGTATTACAATACAACGGGAGGAAACATAACAGTACCACTGATGATGTCAAAGATGTGTAACGAAAGAATTTGATAAACTATATATATATATATCTATTTGTTTTTTTTTGTTTTTTTTTATCGTGGCTTTGATTGCCAGATAAATTAATTATGGAGATATAAAAGATACAGAAGCGAAAACTAACCGAAACGAAACTGAGTGTGGTCTATCATTATTTCTGGCAATATTATAACACGGCCCTTGCCATTCTGAGTTCAAATCCCACCGAGGTTAACTTTGCTTTTCATCCTTACGGGGTCGATAAAATAAAGTACCAGTAATGAACTGGTAATTGCTGGCCTTGTACCAAATAGTAGAAACAAATATTATAACAATATGACCCTCCATATATATATATATATATATATATATATATATATATATATATATATATATATATATATATATATATATATATATATATATATATATATATATATATATATATATTTATTTATATATATATATATATATATATTTATATATACTTTTCAATTTCTCCCTGACCCGCAACCGCTCTGTATAACCAGTTCGTGATTATTACTAGAATTCTATAAGAATCAAACATTCATGATTTTGAGCAAACAGGTGGAGTACTTGGATTTGATATGTACCAATCAGTACGAAGCAGAGCTCTGTCAGCTTTATCTCCCCTGTTTGCTGAAAATTTAAAGTAAGTGAGACTGTCACTACTCTAAAACAATAGCATAAGGTCTTCGAAATGCTTTTAATTAAGCATACAGTGTATTGCAAAATACACTATATATACATGCATATATATATAGCTATTTCAGAGCACCAATTCTAATTTTAAATTTCTGCTTGACCGGCAACCGCTCTGTATAATCAGTTCCTCATTATTTACTAGAATTCTATAAGAACCAAACATCCATGATGTCAGCAAACAGGAGGAGTTGTTTGTTTACAAACAAACAAACCGAGCATTATAATAAATGTTTGGTAAACCGATACGTGCATATATATATATATGTGTGCATGTATGTATATATATACATACTACAGTACGTCTGTATACATATATGTATGTACGTATACATACATATTTACATTTAAGTCAGTGCCGTGCTAAGAGTGAGAAATTAAATTTCGTTTCATTCTATTCCATTTATATATATATATTAGAAAATGAGTTTTCTTTTTCCAAAATGAAAGAAAAAACGAGATGTCCTACACAAGTGAAAGTATAAGTAAAAAGGATGATGAAATCGAAAATGCAACTGAAGTCTTTTTAAGAATATTTATTTTGTTCCATTACTGGTTTCGCATTTCTTATGCTTTTCAAAAGTAGAATTGATATGAAGGGTTTGTGGTTTTTCTCGCATCTGGTTGGTGTTCGAATGTTACTTCTGTTTTATGTGGAAAAAAGTGGCTCGAAATGCTAGGTTTTTTTAGAAAAGTAATTTGGTGGGTTGATGACTGTCACATGAATAAGTATAATAAATTTCGCGCCAGTTTGCGTTACAAAGTTCTTATTATATTTGCCTGTAAGAAAAAGAAGGGACAGATTGTTTTTTTCTTATATGAGCGAAATTTGGTTTGTTGATGCAGTCACGTGAATAAGCACATCAACTTTCGCGCCAGTTCGTGTTGAGGTTTCTTTTCACTTAAAACTTGGCTCAAAAAAGTTTTTTTATAAATGTAATTTGATGAATAAGTACATTAAATTTCGTGCCCGTATTTTGGAATTCTTTCTAGCCATTTAGAGAATTGTGTGCCAAACAACAGATAATGATCAAGAAAAAAGGGATGGGAGAATTGTTCTGGTTCAGGGAGAATGGCTGATGTGCTGAGGTGTCAAAATTCAGACATTCTATTGAAATAAAGAAAGTAGTGATATATATTTTTATTTGTGTGCTGATGTGTGTGTGTAGGAAAATTATTCTATTGGTAGAAATGGGGTGGGAGTTATGTGTGTGTGTATGGGTGTTATATGTGTGTGTACGTGTGTGTGGGACTATGGTTCGCATGTTAAGCTGGAGAGAATATATATATTTGTGTGTGTGTGTAGGAAAATGATTCCGTTAGTAGAAATGGGGGAGGGAGTTATGTGTGTGTGGGGGTATGTTTAGCATGTTAAGTTGTTAGAGTATTAACGTACGTTAAGGTTTATTTAGCTCTAGCTTTTATTTTGGAATATAGGTGTTATGTGTGTGTGTATGTATGTGTCTGTTTGGATGGTTAGCCTGTAATGGCGTTAACATAATGTATATTAAAATATATTTAATGCTGCGCTATATTTTTCAATAAACATATTTTCCTTATTTATTCGTATTTGTTCTGTTGCACTGTCAGCGCAAAGATAAAGTGGGAAGACTTGGAATTTGGGTTTTGTATCGCTTGTACATATATCTAGATGTGCACTGAGTGATATCTGTCTTGTTGTAGGATCTCGTAATTGTTGGCGATGAATTGTCATTCTGTTTCTGAGTTTGAGTTTAGTTTGCCCTATATAATCTTCATTGCATCCTTTACATTTAATGGCATAAAGCAAATTTTTTGATGAGCAAGTAAAGTGATTTTTTAAAACAAAATGTTGTCCTGAATGAAATGTATACATGGTGCCTTCAAAGAGGTGAGTGCATGGTCCACAATTAGAGCGACCACATTTTTTGATAGTTAGTTGTGGATTTGTGGTAGGTAATTTGGCATTGCTAAGTAATGTTTTTAGTGATTTACGTTGTCTATTGCTTTTGATTATTTTGTGTGTTTCAAGGTCGTTTCTTGGGTTTATTTCAATAGTGGGATGTTCTTGTGAATAATGTTGTATGTTTCCGCATTTCTTGGGTTGTGTGTTGAGATATATGATAGAATATTGGACGAACCTTGAATTTGTTTCTGTTTTCGTAATTCCTCAATGCCTATTGTTTTAGCCCTTTCTATTCCATTATTTATTAGTAATGGTGTGTACTGTCTTTCGAGCAGAATTTCCTTTAATTCTTGAAGTCTTTTATTTCGCGTTTCATAATTGGAGACAATTGTACAAATTATTCTTGCTATGTTAAAAGAGATGTTCGTCTTCGTGTGCTTTGGATGGTTGGAGGTGAATAGCAGGTATTGTTTGGAATCTGTTGGTTTGTAGTGTCTTTTTTTATGATTAAGATGCCCAGAAATTGGAGTTGATCTTGGCTGTATTCCATTGTGAATTGGATGTGGTTACTGATGCCGGTAATTAATTGTTTGAAATCATTTAGTTGGTCGAGTGTGTGAGACAAAAGAATAAGGCAATCATCCAAGTAGCCATTCCAATTCTCTTATAAATATTTGTGGAAGTTCAATCCGTATTTTTATTTGGGTTGTTCATATGTCTGGAATTCAAAGCATGCCATCCGGTAAAGGAACTGTGGAATGTAATTAAAATGAATTACCGTTTCTGGATATCCTTATCATTAAGGAAGGGGAAAATATCAAACGGACTTATTTTACAAACCAACAGACACACACCAATACTTGAATTTCCGTTCAGCACACCCATCAGATACCAAAATGAACATTCCTTTTAACATGGCAAGACGTAGCTGCACCATAGTAACACACCCCACACTACAGGAAAACAGATTATATGAATTAAAAGAGTTCCTTAAAAGACAAGAATATCCGGTGAACCTCATCAACACAGCCATCTCCAAAGCCCAGAACACCCCAGTGACAACTGACAAAAAACAAAGCAACAAAATAGAATGGAAAAAACAGTTATCCCTTTTGTCATCACCTCACAATCCAAGGAACTTCAACATTGTGAAAGCTGCCAAACTATATTTCCCGATTCTCCAGTAGTCCCCTAAAATGAATGCACTCATAAAAGACGCACACATTATATATAGTAGACGCCAAGCACCCAACCTAAAGAAACTGCTTACCAAGGCAAAATTTACGTCTAATAATGAAGCAATGCAAGTTAAGAAATGCGGGGACCCTCGATGCGGAACTTGCGAGCACATTGAAAAGGGCGGACAAATCTCCTTTAAAAACAACCAGTCTTTCACAGTTAATGGAAACATGAATTGCAAAATCAAAAACTTGATTTACTGTGCAACCTGCCCACAATGTAATGAATAACACATTGGTGAAACCGTAACGGGTCTACATGACACAGTTCGAGTACATAAACAACAAATTAGAGACCCCTCTGTCAGAAACACCACATTGCTGTGAACACTTCGCAACATGCGGAAAGGGAAATTTCACAATTTCCTCTTATTTAAGATATGGTCGGACAACGAACATTTCAGAAAATATAGAGAAGAATTCTTTATTAGAAAATACAAACACTGAAAATACTGAACACAAAAAAAGTGATATTCCATCTTCAAGTAACGGGATTCTCCCCCTCTCTTTTCTTTGAAAAGAATCTCACATTGAAAAAGAAAAATAATTGCTGAAACTCGTACTTTCAAACATTCGATCGCTGAAGAGAAGAAAAACCCTCAGAGGTACAATAACATTTCAATAATTTCCCCTTCTCCACACCAATGTATATGTGAACTTAAACACTTGAGTAGATGTGTGTACATATATGTATGTATAGATATGTTTTTATATATGTGTGTGTGTGTATATATATATATATGTGTATGATTATATATATATATATATATATGTGTATATATGTGTGTGTGTATGCTTATATACGTACATGTATGTGTGGGGGTGTGCATGTGTATATACACCCACATATATATATGTGGGTGTATATGTGTGTGTGTATATGTATATATATGCGTATGCATGAGTGTGTGTATATATGTATCTGTGTGTATATATGTATATATATGTGTATATATATATTTATATATGTATATATATATATATGTGTATATATATATATGTGTGTATATATATATATATATGTATATATATATATGTATATATGTATATATGTATATATATGTGTATATATATGTGTGTGGGTGTGTATGTGTGTATATATATGTGTGTGTGTATGTGTGTGTGTATGTATGTAATATATATGGACTGTAAATATATTTACATATATGGAAGTGAATATGTGAGCTTGTATGTCCCCCCCTCACACACACTTCCTCTCCCAAACCAATATCAACATCACATTTTACACAAATATTCCAAATCTATCCTTCTTTTCTCTTTTTAGTGTCATCCCATTCTTATCAAAAGAAATGTATCTTACACCTCATTAAAACCCAGACACGCACCTAAATTCATCTTTGATTTAGAAATTTGTAGAAGATATGCTTTATAAATTTAAGAAAGTTGATTCAACTATAAGAAACGAATTCGAAAATCACCCTGCCATTATATACTCATCAAAGGTCAGCCAATGAAATAAAACTAGCAGGAGGGGATGTTTACAACCACCTTCTCAAACACACTCATCTTGCAACCCCACCATTTTCTGAGTGTATATATATATATATGCGTGTGTGCGTGCGTGTATGCGTGTGTGTGTGTGTGTATGCTTTAATTCCTCCAAATATTCAATACTCATTAACACCACACCCCACATCCCAAACACATCCAAATCTCTCTTATATATAGTCACACATCTCAGCACAACCTGATCTCAGTTTGACAATCGCCACCGGGGAATGCGAGAAAGTTCTCCAACAAAAAGCTAGACGAAAAGAAATCAGTTTTGGACATATACTACCGCTAAACCTGAAGACGGATAAATTCTTCCAATATTGGTTGTTTATTCTATTGAAATAATAAATACTGTTTCAAAATTCCAGAATCCACGGTTGGGAACAATATATAAGTAAAACTGACTTATTTTTTGTTTGTTCGCCGTATATCCCACCAATTCAGGATTTTGGCTTATGCGCAATATGTATATACATTCATACAAACATACATACACACACGCACACGCGCACACAAACACACACACGCACGTACACATTATATATATATATATATATATATATATATATATATATATATATAAAGCTGTCTAAACGTATTGTTATTAATCTGGGTTATTACACTCTATAGAGTACTAAAGCTACATTCCGAATTTGCATTCGTTAGCTTAGCCGCAGCATAAAGCTTCGTTAATGCTGTACTAACATTTATATATGTGTAGATACAATTGTTTCAGCACGACATGGTTTCACTTGTATTTGATATTTAATTTTAAAAGTGGAGATCAACACCGAAAAAGGTTTTATATTTATGCAATATATAGACAATTTGTAAGAGGAATGAGTGTCAAATTTGCAGTACATCCTTTCGTGGTCTATAAAATAAAGAAACTCTTATGTATATGGGTTAATATAATATTTTACCAACAATTACTTCGTCATATCCCTAAATAACAAATTTGTAATTTTGAAAGTTTATAAATGCAGAATTATATTTGTATTAACTAAATGGAGGTGGTGATCCGGTCGTGCTCCAACCATTTGGTATTTGTTTTAAGTTACCGTAGCCTCTCGGACTAGAGTAATATTTGGTGCACGTAAACTATGGGTAAGCCCGATGCAAACAAGCGTAAGTATTATGATTTTATATTTACTTCAGAGTTTCAGAAAAAGAGATCTTTAATATATATAAGCACATACACACATACGAATATATATATATATATATATATATATATATATATATATATATATATATATACAAATAAAATTTCACCGAGAACGCATAATAGTGTATAAATATGCTTTAGTTGTGTAACGTTCCAATGCTCTTTCTCCTTCCACTACACCACATGTGCTTATGTATATATGTATGTATGCATGTGTGGATGTACATATATATGCATATCTATGTGTACATAAATATAAATATATACGTATACGTGAGTTTTGCGTTTGTGAGAGTATGCAGGTTCGTACGTATGTAGAGTGTGTGTATATGTGTACTTTGTGTTTTGGTTGACGTAAGTCTCCGAACATATGTGTATTTACATGTAGGCATGTGTGTGCGCTTGTTATATACTTATTTATTTATTTATATACGTTTATTTAATTATATGTATACACGCACACACACACACATATATATATATATATATATATTTATATATATGTTTATGTGTAGTTGGTGTATACGTTCGTATGTGTGCGGGTACAGGCGTTGCGTGGGTTTTGTAAGTGCGTGCGTTTTTTTAAATTTTTTTTTTGTGTACGTGCGTGTATTTGTGTACCTATGGCGAGTGTTTTCGCGTATGCTTGTGTATATACGTATTTGCATGCGTGTATGTATTTATTTAATTTCAATTACCTCTGTATTTTATTTACTTTTTTCTTAATTCTGAAGCCGAGAATCATTCCGTTTCCTAGTTAGAACTTTAGTCTACGACTTCAGTTATTTACGTAGTTTTGTCTGTGCGTGCAATTGTTCTACCCGGTCCACATATGACGTATTATCTTCGTTTTTTCCGTTCATTGCCAGAGAACGTCTCTATGAACCACCTAATAGAATATTAGTCTACGATTTCTTTATACCATAAACGTGGTTTTGTCTTTGCGTGTAATTGTTTTTCCCCGCTCCAAATAATGACGTATTATATTCGTTTGTTCCCGTTCTTTGCCAGGGAACGTTTCCACGAACCAAAGTATCGTCTTCTTGTCTTCCTCCGGTTGCAACGTTTTTTGAAATATTCACTTCTGCGTTTACAGATTGACTTTGTTAGTTTCAGAAGATCCCTTTAAGGCTGAAAGCAGCGATTATTTGCTTAAACTTTAATCTGTTATTTTAATAAATATAAATATATATATATATGTGTGTGTGTGTGTGTGTGTGTGTGTGTGTATGTGTGTGTGTGTGTGTGTGTGTGTGTGTGTGTGTGTGTGTGTGTGTGTGTGTGTGTGTGTGTGTGTGTGTGTGTGTGTGTGCGCGTTTGAGTGAATGTTTGTGTGTACGCGAAATCGAACTTAGTAAATATTTTGAAAAATCAAAATATTTCAAAATTTTCTATGTAATTACTTATGTATGAACATAAAAATAAAAACAGAAAAAAGAATTATATTAATAAGGAGAACAAGAACTAAAACAAAACAAATACGATATGAAATAAAATTATTATGCCATTTTCTACTATTTTCTGGGAAAATATTTCTTTAGAATCAACAATATTGTTAGATCTACATGCTTCATTCTTCAAGCAATTAATATCAATTCTTTGAAAGACCAAATAAGAAAAATCCATTTTGATATAGAAGCATGGAAAATAAAATCAAAATAAAACGATAATATATAAATACATAAAACATAAATATATGACTAAATCAATGAATGAATAAATGAATAATTAGAAGTTGATATCTGACTCCCAAATGTAAACACACGTTTATATGCTGCAGCATTGATGGAACAACTATTCGCTTACATATTTGGCTCCAAGCTATCATAGATATTTTTATGGGAAAAAGTTCAAAGGAATCAAACGCATAAAATTGTATAAATATGCTTTAGTTGTGTAACTTTCGAGTGCTCTTCCTCCTTCCACAACACCACATATGCTTATGTATATATGTATGTATAATATATATGTATGTATGCATGTGTGGATGTACATATATATATATACATATATATGTGTATATATATATATATATATATGTGTGTGTGCGTTTGTTTGTATGTATGTATAAATATAAGAAGACGCGTGGCTTACTTACCATTGTGTTCCAATCAAATCATAACATTTCGAACTAGATAATCTGTAGCACATTGTGCTTTCAGAACTTACAGATATACCTCGGCAAGGGCCAGGTATTTTTTGAAAATAATATATCATGGCACATAATCCAACAAATTGACCAGCAATATATTTGACCAATTAAAGATAGAGTTACTGTTAGAATCAACAACATTGCTAGATATACATGCTTCATTCTTCAGGATTTAATACCAACTTTTGAAACCTGAAAAAAATATATTTTTATATAGAAGTAAGGAAACTAAATGGAAAGGTAAAGCAGGAATTATAAACTAAACTAGGAATTTTAGCAAATATTTCATTGTCAATTTTTCAAATCAAATCATGTAGATAAAAATATTATTAGTTTTATCCAGTGGTGTTCTTTTGAATGCTACTCCCTTTTACAGTCAGTTTATATAATGCTTCACCGATAGATGAATCACTAGGTATGTTGTCAGAGAAATTCGCATGACCAAAAAATAAATCTTTCTATAGCTTCTTATGTTTCCACAGTTAGTATCCCCGAATTTTAAAACAAAGTATCTTAAGGCTTTTTGAAAAACATAAATAAAATAAAATAATATTTGTATTGGCGCATGAATAAATTATTGTGAAGCCTTTACATATTCCTTTCTGTAATTCAATAAAATGTATTTCCAAATTTACACTCTAGCTTCCACCCACCTTTATTTCTAAGGTAGTAGGCTCGTGTTTGAGGGATATTAGTGTTCTAATTCTAACAGGTGTACAAACATTTATAGTCACTACTATGCGATACACACACACACACACCTACACACCCACACACACACACACACATGTAAGAGTATAAGTATGTATGTGTGTGTATGTGTCTGTGTGTGAGGGCGATTTGGGTAATTTTTATGTAGGAGATGTGCTCCGGGATGCCTGAGTATTCCTCCAAATTAACACTATACATAAAGTTTGGAACTATATTTCTAAAGAATTAGGATCTAAGTTTATTGTCACTGAAGTAGGAATTACGATATTGTCTTGTTTATATCCGTTTCCAATCCAAAGCCCCTGGATAAAAAAATTCTTGGTTTTGCCCTTTGGTACTTCAATGAAGAGAAATCTGGGTTTCCGTCCCTGATTATACCAACATAAAGCTGGCCATGAAAAATCACAGGATTTATCACGTTCAACCCAATGAGTTTCATGAGATTTATTGATGGTCATAGCAAAACTGTATCCGATAAGGAATGGAAGCATGTGAAATTCAATTGTCAAATCAGTTGGCTTCAGAGGAATTTTGATAATGAAACAATTGTCATGAGCAAATATCCCTGACAAGTTTGCGACTTTTAGGAGATTGGGCATCATCATTTTAATGCCACTGAAATGTGTTAGAGGATCTAGATAACGAAGTATCACAGCCGATGCTCCAAGCTTCAGTATGAGGTTGTGTGGAAGAATTCCTGCCAGTTCAAGGCTATTCAAAATTTCAGTTGGGTAATTTACACCCTGTCTACTGATTCGTAGCACTTTTCCTCTTCCATTAACATGTCCAGTAGGTTTCTGTTAATTACTTTCACAGTTACATTTTTAAGTACTACGGTTCCTCGTATAGAGAGCCATTTCCCATCACATTGACTGATTTGAATGTTTGGAAAAACAATGGCAATCAGGTTTGGTTACCTCTCAATGGCATGGCCAAATGCAACTATATCTGGTTATTAGAGTCTCTTTCGAGAAACATATTTCCCAATTTAAGCAGCTGGATGGGAAATACACTGAGACCTTCATCACCAGGCAGGTGCAGTCGCATATTGGTTGTGAGGCTCAGTCTCTGAAAGTGTTTTATTGATAGGATGTTTTCAGACAGGCATTGACTTTATCAGCTCGGATTCTTCAAAACATCAAATTTTAAAAATTATATCAGAACTCAAATTATGCAAATAATGTCTCTCATATCCTTTATAATCCGGTCCTAGGCTTCAACTGTTCGTTTGTGGCTCAACGCGCCTTTATCCTAAACATTGCATCTTGCGTATATTCATATATATAACGTGGTACTCCCGTGAAGCTTGACAGTATAGCTGGCTGGCCAATATTTCTTGGGTCACTATCAGAGTTGATGAATAACTAACTCTCTGGTGGCTGTAGTTCAAATTGGCAACCTCAAATTATTTTGATTCCTTCACAGGAAACCAATCTTTCTGTTTCAATGTTGACACATGTATTCACTATGAACTAGTTGGTTACTTCTTTGAATCGCAGAACTTTGTTGTAATAATCCAGTACCGTGTAATTAATAGCATAGAATTTTTGCAGCTGCTTGATCGTCCAGGTTTTAGTGCTATCCCTGGGTTATTCAGCAGTAGCTGATAATGATATCCAGCTTTTAGACGATGTGTGGATATTGAAGTGGGTGGCACTCTGAGTTTCACATATTCACTCCAAATGGCCACTGTGTTTTAGCAACGCAATATTACGTTGTTGGTGTTGTTCGTTAGCTATTATGATTGCAATTTCCTCAGTGACAGGTGTACTGAGTCTGCGTTTGATGTTCTAAAGCTGAGTGTTTGTTTCCGCTGATGATGACTTGGCGATCTCTGGTGTTGTTCATGTGCTCCAGTGTATATTTGAATATACTCACGTTCATGTGATGTTGGTGAAGCATTTTTTGTTACGTCATGACTATGTAGAACTGCGAGGAACTGAATGTCTCTCACATTCCTATCATCTTCAAAATATATCATTTGAAAGGCAGAATAGTATTTTTGGGTGTATTGAAGTGCCGTGCCTCTGGTGTATCCTGAAGAAGCACATTGTATTGTATTAAGGTCAAATTCGCCTTTTGAACAGCATAGGCGTAGTGTTTCTGCTGTACATTTGTTTGTACCACAATGCTGGCAGCATTTGTTCATTTTCTCAATGTTGAAATTTGAATTTGTGCTGTAGTCATCTTGGGATCACATGGAAAATAACACAATGACCAATTAGTATTTTTTGTTGCTTGTGTTCGGACAGTAGAACGGTGTATTTGAGCACCATTTTATCAAAGTTACATCTGATCATGTGTAGCAGCAGGTCTCTGTCTTTTATCACCCAAATGCTACAGCCTGTCCACTACGAATTCCCGGGTTTGTGCTAAATATGTTTGGATCCTGTTAGCAGCCAGGCGGGCCTGTCAAGCTTCTTCATTCCCTTCCTATTGAATTGCTTTCATTCTCATCATCTCTCCAGATGACCTTCCTTATACTGATCTGCTACGTATCCAATTCATTTGAAGTGATATTACACACCACATTTCCACCGAAACAGAATCAATTATAAAATATATTCAAAGTTCACTCAGTATTGTTGAAATGAAACTGCTTACCTGAATGTATAGGTGAAGTTAGTTTTCGAAATGTAGAATATATCGGGCTTTCAGAATGTATTTGTCTGTTAAATGAATGTTTATTTATATATTTATTTTTCCAATAAACTATTAAACATAACTTCAAAACTATTTGTTATGTTAATTCAAATAACATTAGAAAAAAATGTGAACGAATTTATCTGACAACTACATATACTCTCTTGATTTTGCCAGTGGTAAAATGAAGAGACGATGAAGTTTTCTACATCTTTTGTACCACAACTACCTGACTGTAATAAATTATGCATAATCTATGTATATTTTATATACACAGAGACACAACCGCCCCTCATATATATATATATATATATATATATATATATATATATATATAGAGAGAGAGAGAGAGAGAGAGAGAGAGAATTTAGTATATCTACTAACATATGCGTACAGATGTACGCTAATACTAGCAAATACACAGGTTATGTCATAGTACCTAGGTGGTTCGATGCAGGAGGATGCAGAACAATAATATAAAAGACGTAAAATAAGAAAATTTTAAAAATGTTTTAAAAATTAACTTACTTACTAAAATTTTCACTCCAACTAATTAGTTTCTGCAATGGGATAAAGACAGTTACGTAATCCAACTGTCGAGAATTCATTGCGTCATCAGGGAGTCTATTCTCAGCTAAGTCTCCAGGCAATGCGCGGACACTGGGGAGTCATATAAAAATAATAATAATTCGGTAGATGGAACAGCTAGCGGGGACTGGATACCATGTACTGAAAAGCTCGCTGCCTCTGGTCAAATGGCAGATTCTAAAGAATCAATCACGTGACACTGAGGCTAGTCGGTAGGAGTGGGATGGTAAGATGACAGAAGCCTACTATCACACCAATAAATTAGTAGTGGTTTTGGCAGGTTTGCTCGACAAATAAGTGATTTGGAGATAAATATAGAGAATTTAGTATATCTACTAACATATGCGTACAGATGTACGCTAATTCTAGCAAATACACAGGTTATGTCATAGTACCTAGGTGGTTCGATGCAGGAGGATGCAGAACAATAATATAAAAGACGTAAAATAAGAAAATTTCAAAAAAATTTAAAAAAATTAACTTACTTACTAAAATGTTCACTCCAACTAATTAGTTTCTGCAATGGGATAAAGACAGTTACGTAATCCAACTGTCGAGAATTCATTGCGTCTTCAGGGAGTCTATTCTCAGCTAAGTCTCCAGGCAATGCCTTCTGTCATCTTACCATCCCACTCCTACCGACTAGCCTCAGTGTCACGTGATTGATTCTTTAGAATCTGCCATTTGACCAGAGGCAGCGAGCTTTTCAGTACATGGTATCCAGTCCCCGCTAGCTGTTCCATCTACCGAATTATTATTATTTTTATATGAGTCCCCAGTGTCCGCGCATTGCCTGGAGACTTAGCTGAGAATAGACTCCATGATGACGCAATGAATTCTCGACAGTTGGATTACGTAACTGTCTTTATCCTATTGCAGAAACTAATTAGTTGGAGTGAAAATTTTAGTAAGTAAGTTAATTTTTTAAAAACTTTTTAAAATTTTCTTATTTTACGTCTTTTATATATATATATATATATATATATATATATTAGAAAGGGAGGGTTTTTTACAAAATGAAAAATAACCGAGGTGTCCTACCCGAGTGAAAGTATAAAGAAAAAAAGATGAAATCGAAAATGCAACTGGCGTCTTATTTAAAAAATATATATATATATTTATTTGATTCCTTTACCGGTTTCGCGCTTCTTCTGCTTTTCAAAAGTAGAGTTGAGATGGAGGATCTGTGGTTTATCTCACATCTGGTTGGTCTCTGAATGTTACTTATTTTATATGGAAAAAGTGGCTCGAAATGCCAGGTTTTTCGAGAACTAATTTGATTGGTTGGTCAATAATTATAATAAATTTCGCGCCAGTTCGCGTTACAAAGTTCTTCAAACAAGGGGGGGGGAGTGGCACGGGTTGTTATTTCACATAAGAGTGTTTGAATTTCTTTTTACTTGGAAAAAGGGGCTCAGGAAGGCTTTTTTTTAAGAAGCGCAATTTGATTGGTTATAAATGAAATTATGGCTGTCACGTGAACACGTTTTCATTAAATGTTCGTGCCCTTATTTGGAAATACATTCTGTAGCTCTTTTAGAAAATTTCATGATAAGTAAAAGATAATGGTCAAGTGAAATGGGATGGGAGAATTGTTCTGGTTCATTGAATATGGTGATTTCGCTGGGGTGTCAGAATTCAGATTTTCTATTGAATAAAGAAAGTAAAGATATGTATGTTTATTTGTGTGCTTGTGTGTGTGTGCGTGTGTGTGTGTGTGTGTCTGTGTGTGTGTGTGAATTTCTTTTTACTTAAAAAAAAAAAAATATATATATATATATATATATATGAGAGTCTTGAAGCTTGTTTGAAGCATTGTGGAATAATAAAAATAGTCGTTTTGGAAGCCTCAACAATGCAGCTGGGTAACAGAATCAGGTGGTAATAAGAGGGAGATGTAAGAGAAAGCGTAGAAAGAGACGTAGAGAGCGTAGAAGAACGTAGGAAAAGTGTAACAAACAATAACAAGATATAGAGTTACCTAGGAAGTGAATATAATAGTCCCTATATCTCGGATTTCACATGCATCAACTGGGGGTTTTCCGAGGGGAAATAAGTTGTGTCGGGATTAGGACAACACGTGGCCTTCGTTGTTTGCTGTGTGCGTACAACTGAAATACTCTATCAGGCACGTCTGCGCGCGGATTTGTTGCGGTCAGATAAAGTTCGAAGCAGCTCTTCTATACTAGAGTAGTGGTGGGTCAGTGCGTACGTATCATCACTGTCAAATCTTTGCGTTCTGTCAGTATCAGTGGGGTCAGTGGCAGGTACGGTGATAGTAGATTGTCTGTCTGTTGTATGTGGGTGTGTGGTAAACACGGTATACACACAATAATAATCGTCGATTGTCACTGTGTGTGTGTGTGTTGTGTTGTTATTGTTCCATTTATTTAGACAGGCCATTTCGTCTCACTTCTCTCGGAGCGATTATTGAGTTTTGGTCCGAGACATTTGATCCAGAGTGCCTCATTGGTCCTTAAATGACGGCCTTGCGTTCCGTCGCTAAAACTGTGACAATGGCCCCTCCCTCTCTGTTTCCCCATTTGATTATGTGATTCTGGAAAGACGAGTCCCTAGTGTTGATGTGTTCCTTAATCTGAACGTGTAGTGGCCAAGTGGTGCTGCTGCTGTAGAATTCGTTACACTTGCCGCATTCGATCTTATACACGACGTATGTGCGAAAGCTACAGTTCGTCTCACGTATCGGAAGTTGCTGAGGGAACACGCGTCAACCGATTTGTCAGGTTTCCTAGAGAATTATCTCCGTAGAGAGGTCCCAGAGTGGGCCAAGTGGGTGACGAGATCTTCCCTCCGTATGTTCCTGCGGTACGGTAAAATTGATGAAGTTCACTTCAAGCACTTAACGTACTTATTCCACGTAGGAATGACGGAGTATATTTAGAATAAGACAACGTAAAGTATTTTAAGCTATTAAGGACCTTTATTGATGGGGCCGTGATATATATTTCAATGACGACAGTGTCGAATCGATTCCGCGCACCCAGTGCAATGATCTCATCAGACAGCATCTTACATAAAAAGGTTAAGTTCCGGAGGCAATCCAAATTGAAACGATAAGGGAACGGACAAAGGTGATATTCTTGAAGCCTTCGCCCGTTCCCTTGCAGGAGCAAATGTCAAGGAAGTTGACCAGCTGACAACCTACCCCAGAGCACAACAAAACTATTCCGGACAGATTCCCCCACCAAAAAAAAAGACAACCAATCTCCCCCAGCCAGGTTGGTAAGGTGACACGGACACAGTGTTCATTCCTGCCACTAAGTTGTAGCTTACCGCCAGACGCACGTCTAGTGGCAGCTGAACCAAATTATGTGGTAGGAGCGAGTATAAGTTTCAATAAGTTTCAATACTACCCCTAAATTATGCTTGGACAATAAAATTAACCATCACCCGCGAAGATGATATAAACTAAATTGTAGGTTCTATGCATTATGGTTTCACAATGTAAATTTAAATTGGTAATAAGGTTGAAATTATAGTTAGAAATACATATATACTAATTCACATGACAGTCATCAACCAACCATATAACTTTTCTAAAAACCTAGCATTGCGAGCCACTTTTTTCCATATGAAACAGAAGTAACATTCTATCACCAACCATATGCGAGAAAAACCACAAACCCTCCATCTTAATTCTACTTTTGAAAAGCACAAGAACTGTGAAACCGGTAAAGGAACCAAATAACTATATTAAAAAAAAAAAAAAAAAGACTCCAGTTGCATTTTCGATTTCATCTTTTTTCCTTATATATATATATATATATATATATATATATATATATATATATATATATATATATATATATAGGAACCAGTAAGAATTAGCCGTCGAAACGGCTTGAGCTCAGCCGTCGGGGTCTTACTGGTTCCTATAACCCACTCTACTACCCCAAGTATTGAGTACTTTGGTGCGTTATGGTCCACCTGGTTCCTTACCACATTTCCTTCGTTATATATATATATATATATATATATATATATATATATATATATATATATATATATATATATATAAATGATGAATTTTTTAATATAAAGAGCTTGTTCCTTGTGTTTATTTCATTGTTTTTATTAATTTATATATATATATATATTAGGTATAGGATTGTCCAAGATGTAGTAATGGTTAATTACTACACTGGATATAGTTGACGTACGTGAGAGGTTACTCTACGAGTTATGGAAGAATTGTTGAAGAAACTTAGTTCCTGATTCTTCTGTATTCTGGAGTGTATATAAAGAATGAATAATAACAGGTAGACATCATAAAAAGGTAATTTATACCGTGTGCTTACAAACTTTTTATGATGTCTACCTGTTATTATTCATTATTTATATATATATATATATATATATATATATATATATATATAACAAAGGAATTGTGGTAAGGAACCAGATGGACCATAACGCACCAGAGTACTCAATGCGTAGGGTAGTAGAGTGGGAATAGGAAAAAGTATGAACCCGACGGCAGAGCTAAAGCCGTGTCGACGTCTATTTCAGTCCAGAAATAGCCGTCGAAACGGCTTGAGCTCTGCCGTCGAGGTCATACTGTTTCCTATATATATATATATTTATATATATATACACACACATGAGAACGAGTGTATCAATGAGAAAAGAGATGGAGGTGAGGGGAGTAATACCATACAGAAAGGGGAGAGTTAAAGAGTGAGTAGAAATAAAAAGAAATTAGGTCTACAAAAGACATTTGCCCTGCTCTATTAGTTTAGTTACTCTCCCATTGCATCTTTACCAGTAGAGTCATTTGGTCTACATCTCGTTCTCTTTTTGTTTCCCTTTCCCTCAATTTTATCAAACGCATCATTCACTTCTGTTTTTCCTCTTTCCTTCTAACTCTGCACCCATTGCCTCGATTTCTCTCTCCCCTATTTCTTATCATTTATCTCTTTTATCTATCTCCCTCCCATCGTTTCTCTTCCTTCGTTCATTATCACTACTATCCCCTCTCTCTCTTCCACTCACTTTTTTCTTTCTCTATAGAATGAAGAAAGATAAAATAAAATGGACTAGTTTTTCAAAATGCATACGTACAATTGAATTCAGATTTTGGCTTGCTTTGTATAGGAAAACAATTGTTACCAATTGTGAAGAATATATATATACAAAATCTTTGACCACTCCCTCAGTTAGTTCAGATCTAGCTGTCGAAACGGCGGCAGCTCAGCCGTCGAGGCCCTGACACTTTTCCTATATATATATATATATATATATAGTAATAATAATAAAATTGAAGACTAAATCCAGAGAGGGCTCGATAAGGAAAATATATATCAAATATATATATATATATATATATATATATATATATATATATATATATAAAGGATAACAAAATATCGTTATAGGTATTCCAGTTAGAGGTTGTGAATACTTATTATTATGGATAGTTTTAGCGTACAGCGTTGTTTGACTCAACAAGAGGTTTACGTAGATGACGAGTTTATGATTTCACTTCTATTCCTATGTAAGTTTACCTTGGAGTAATAAAATTGAAAAAGTGGAGAATAACATGGTCAACAGTACAAAAAAAGTGGATTTATTTACAGTCTAACAATTGTTTCACTGATAGAGATGTCTAAAAATTGCTGAACACTAGAAGCAGTGCCACTCAATTTTACGATGTTAGCTCGATCAGATCTTCAGAAGCTGTTACTGAAAATATATGTAACCGGCAAATTTACAAATTCAAATTACATCATCAATAATAATATTAATAATAAAGATATATAGAGAAAAGAAGGAAGAAAGAAAGATAGACAGAGTAAAGAAAGGAAAGGAAAAAGAAAAAAGAAGAAGGAAAAAGAAAAAGAGAAAGAGAAAAAAGAATAAAAAGGAGAAATTATTACAGAGAAAAAACATATAAAGAGAAGAACATATATAGAAATTGATGATAGACAGATCAGAGACAAGCATAAGTAAAATTAACGTAGGATAGAAAGAAGAATATAAGGAAAAATAAATGAATAAACGTTAATATATGAATAAATGTAAATAAAAATAAAAATAAATATATAAAAAATATATTTAAAAAATTCTTCGTAACAGTAAAATTGAAAGAACTATTTTTTGTCGACATAAATCGGTAACCAAACTAGAGAACTTTAGACCAGCTTAATTCCATCTTATCTATTCCATAACCAAGGTTGTACCACTTGGATCTATTATGATATCACATTATTATGATTATGACTATAATTATAATTTTCACCATCTATCAAAGAACAACATTAAAACCTGTTATATTTACATTTTTATTTCATATATCTCTCTCTTTCACTCTCTATCTCTATATGTCTCTCCCTAAATTTATTTCATCTCTGTCATTCTATTTTATCATATCACTGTTTCTACTTTTGGCACAAGGCCATCAATTACCCAGTGCATTACTGGTACTTTATTTTACGACCCCGTAAGGATGAAAGGCAAAGTGAAACTGCGCGGGATTTGAACTCAGACCGTAGAGGGACGTAACAATGCTGGAAAGCATGGCGTCCGACTCTCTACCGATACTGCCCATATAATATAACTTAAAGCTAATTAATTAATTTATTTATTAAAATAACCAATACACACATAAATATATTTAACATTATAATATTTTTAGCTTCATATCTCTCCATATATTCTAACAATTCTCATAAGCCGATCTCAGTAATTTAATATGTTTAAATATTCTTCGCAAATGTTTACTTCTTTTGCATATTTATTTTCATTTTTCATTTTTCACATATTATACCATTTTTATCACGGTAGATGTAATTTTTTTTATTTATTTATTCATTTATTTATGTATCAATTTTTTATATATTTTTTATATATTTATTTTTATTTTTATTTACATTTATTCATATATTAACTTTTATTCATTTATTGTTCCCTATAATCTTCTTTCTATCCTACGTTATTTTTACTTATGCTTGTCTCTCCTCTGTCTATCTTCAATTTCTATATATTTTCTTCTCTTTATATGTTTTTTCTCTGTAATAATTTCTCCTTTTCTTCCTTTTTCTCTTTCTCTTTTTCTTTTCCTTTCTTTCTTTAATGTATCTATCTTCCTTTCTTCCTTCTTTTCTCTCTATATCTTTATTATTAACAATAGTATTGATGATGTAATTGAAGATCTGATAGAGCTAACATCGTATTTAAAATTGAGTGGCACTGCTTCTAGTGTTCAGCAATTTTTAGAAATCTCTATCAGTGAAACAATTGTTAGACTGTAAATAGATCCCCTTTTTTTAGTGTTGACCATGTTATTCTCCACTTTTTCAATTTTATATATATATATATATATATATATATATATATATATATATATATATATATATATATATATATATATATATTTATATATATATACATATATATATATAAATGGAAAAAAATGAAATTTCCTTTCTCACTCTTAGTACGGTTGATACTTAAATACAAGTATGTATACGTATATACATATATGTATACAGACGTACAGTAGTATGTATATACATACATACATGCACACATATATACATGTACGTATGGGTTTACCAACATTTATTATAATGTTCGGTTTGTTTGTAAACAAACAGCCCGAATTATTAGCCATACAGTATTCGGCAACCATCGTTACCATTTTGTTCAACACTGACACAGGAACGATGAACTAGTTTCTAGCTTATTAGCTATCATCAGCACCGTATACCTTCCTGTCAGTCGATTGAACGTTAAAAAGTATATACTTCCATTATGCATATCGAGTGAGTTAGTCGGCCGGGCGTACTGAAAACGATAAATGGAAAAAATGAAATTTCATTTCTCACTCTTAGTACGGCTGATACTTTCAAACGTTCAATCGACTGACTTAATATATATATATATATATATAGGAACCAGTAAGACCCCGACAGCTGAGCTCAAGCCGTTTCGACGGCTAATTCTGGACTAAATGAAAATTACCCCTTGAGAAGATCGGCTATTTAAATACCAGGATAAATTTTCATTTAGTCCAGAATTAGCCGTCGAAACGGCTTGAGCTCAGCTGTCGGGGTCTTACTGGTTCCTATTACCCACTCTACTACCTCAAGTATTGAGTACTTTGGTGCGTTATGGTCCACCTGGTTCCTTACCACATTTCCTTCGTTATATATATATATATATATATATATATATATATATATATATATATAGTTTTAATATAGATGAGATTCTACAGGACTAGAACTGTTTCATTCTTTAGAAATCATCAGAAATCATCAGGAATGAAAACTTTTATACTCTGCAATGTATTGAGTACCTTACTTACTGTGGTTACCTCCGATTCAACCCGGAATAACGTATATATATATATATATATATATATATATATATATATATATATATATATATATGCGTGTGTGTGTGCGTTTGTAATTGTGTCTGTGTAATTATATGTAATTTTTAAGTTTTATACGGACACACAGATTCACGAATTTTCATTTATATTAGATGACACCTTACTCCAGTCCAATCATGTAGTAAATTCGAGTAAATTCAAAAACATAAAAACTCTGAGAGATACAGGAAATACATTACAATCAAACAGATTAATGAAAATGTAAAACGTACCTTCATAACTATGATAACTCTGTACAGTCCCAAGGAGGGATTGTTTCACTAAATTACTGCAAGAATCACATTTCCCATAGATCATCCACAGCTGTTTTCAGAAAATATGTCTTGCACTTCTATTAGAAATTAGATAACTAGTCGCCAGGACGTGGAGAGAGAAAAGGGAAAATACGAGCTTCAGAGAGTAGCTAGATGCCTGGATAGGAAAATAAAACTGCTAGAAATTGCAACATATGACCATTCAAATTAAATTGTGCTCAACGAACAGAGAAATTTGTAAGAAACTAAATTATCAAATGTAACGGAGTAATGGATTCGTATCGGAGTAATATATATATATATATATATATTAGTTTAACGCTTGAAATACAGGAAGAGGGTCTTAACGTTTCGGACACTAGTTCTGATTATAAGAAAGAATGAGAAATTACAAACATTGAAGGGATGTGTGGGGCCGAATCGGAAAAAATGTTTTTAGAGAAAATAAAAATTTTTTTAAAATATATATATACAACCAAAGTGATTTACTGAATACGCACGTGGTATTTTCTCAAAACATTTTTTCCCGTTCCTACCTCTTTTCAACCTCTATCAACTTCTATTTCATCTTTTATTTCTCTCTTTACCTTCTGGTAAAAGACAAGCGTCGGAATGATTAAAACGCTTTTCCTACTATATCAATCGTTAAACCAATATTGTTCTCCATTCTACTGTGTCGTTTCCTTTGTTACATCTGTTTAGTTATTGCATACATAAACACACACGCTCATACACACACACACACACACACACACACACACACACACACACACACACACATACACACACATATATATATATATGTATGTATGTGTGTGTATGTGCGTGTGTGTGTGTGTGCGTGTGTGTGTGCGCGTGTGTGTGTGTGTGTGTGTGTATGTGTGTGTGTGTGTGTGTGTGTGTGTCTGTGTGTGTGCACGTATGTATAGCATATGGAATGAATTTCTGTCCTTTTAGTAGATGAGTGTTATAGATCTTTGACCTGAACAAACTACTTGTGAAATTTTGTGACTGAAGATCTACACTTAAAGTAATTGTTGGGGAGATCCAATATGACAATGTGTGTATATATTTTATATACATATGTACATATATACACACATACTCACATGCATATATGGAAAGAAAGAGAGTGAGAAGAGAAGAGCAGAGAAAATGAAATACTGATAACATCTTTTGAATAGATGTTTTTGTTTGATCGTAATATTTGTCTGACGGAGGGATAGATAATGTCGAGCTGTCATTATATCGATGATGGGTTCACCAACTATTTCCATCCACGGAATTTCAATTACATGTCATTGCTGATCCAACACAGGATATGATAGAAACCTTGCCTCAGTTCCCATCAGTGAAATCGAATGCTGAAATTTCTGGACTACTTAATACGATATTCTTACTCACATAGTTATGTTTTCGCCCAGGCATAGTGTTTTTTTACGTTTTAACGTGCGTTTATATTTTATTTTCACACTTTTAATTTCAATTCTCTTCAACTCCTGATATATGTTAAACCAGTCACATTCTAACACTTTGTTTTCCATGAGAATTCCCCAAGTTCACACTAAATTAGCTGTTTCTACTTGTAAATGCTAATAAAATCATCTAAATTGAGTACTTATGAATCGTGACATAACTGATTTAATGGCATTAGTAGTAGTAGCAAAAGTTATAATGCTTTCTCCACGTGCTGTTTTGCGTGACAAACAGTAGAATAGGCTTAGATATTAAGATTAACCTTATGGCTTTATGCCAACTTTTATGAGATTTTTCCTACCTTTGGGGATTATTAAGGCATATGGCTGGAATTGATATTCTCAGAGAATTGCTCTTCGCTAGACTTGTCAACGAGTTTTGTTTAGTATAGAGCTGCTTGTCAAATAGAGGTATTGTCTTCATAATGACAATTTCGAGCGAATGTTTATAGCACAAGTGAACGAAAGGAACATCGTATGTCTAAAACAGATTCAAAGTTATTCCATACAATTTTTCTTTCAATGATTCAGTTCTGTTATATTAACAACAAAGCGCGGGAATTCAAGCTACGTCAAGCTGGGTATTGGAGCCGTCAATTGGAATAAAGTTACGCTGACTGTTGAACATCATTCATGTGTTGAACATTTCAAATTATTTTTAGCGAAAACTACATAATATATATACATATATGCGCGTGCGCTCGTGTGTGTGTGTATGCATGTATGATATGTATATATATATATACATATCATACATGCATACACACACACACGAGCGCACGCGCATATATGTATATATATTATGTATATACATATCATACATGCATACACACACACAAGAGCGCACGCGCATATATGTATATATATTATGTAGTTTTCGCTAAATATAATTTGAAATGTTCAACACATCCAGAGTTGACATTGCACTCAGTGCTCCTGTGGGAGCACCTACATGGATACACTGGAGAAGGAAGACCAATGTTAACGTATGTTGATACCCTAAGGACAGACACTGGTCTGTTGGAGACGCAGGACATGGCAGCGATAATGAGGGACAGAGACCACAGGAGAGAACCCGTCCATCGATCTCGGGAATTTTACCCACCCTAGATATATATATATATATATGTATATATATATATGTGTGTGTGTGTGTGTGCGTGTGTGTGTATGTGTGAGTGTGCGTGAGTGTGTGTATGTGTGTGTGAGCGTGTATATGTGTGAAAAGGCAACGTGTAAATACGTCACGGGGAACCATGTAGTAGAATGATGATACATTTAATTTATTGTTTGATATAGTAGCGTTATATCTTAGAGATTCGGACGTTAATCTTTCATCAGAAGATAGAATGTGAGGTAGAAAAAACAATAGAAATGTAAACAACATTAAAAAGGAAAAAAGTTATCAAAAATTATACCGGAAGAAAGTACGTGTATGTTTAGTTTGCCAATGCCATTCTGATACTGCCAACAAACGTTTCCTCAGTTCTTCATTTGTTGAAGGGATTTTTGCCGGAAATATTAGGGATATTTTGACCACTTCACGTCAAGCTTTCAAATGTATTTGTTATAATGTATTTTTAACATGTATTTTTAACAATCAATATCCCATTCGCGATGTCGTAGCCTTTACACAATGACCCAAGCAAATAACCAAGTCCTTTTCCTTACAACATAATTTCAATCTCAACAAGGTATTTCCCAAACCAGCTTTTTTATCCAGTTGGATATTACACATCTCATTTTTATTTTAATTCTTAGATGAAGTGACAGAACACATGCCATTCTCAGATCTGTTTCAGATTGTTAAGAATAAAATGGCTTATAAAACGGCTCATGTGCCAACTGTTGGCACATGAGATACATATCTGTGGAAATCTGTACGACACAAATGGCTTGAATGTGGAAGAGGAGTTGGAGGAACATTAGAGCGAGATAGGGTGAGAAAAGGTGCAAGAGAGGCGCAGGGTGACAAGGTACGTCTTTACAGCAGAGGCTGTAATGAGTTGGTGAGGGAATTGTTGAAAATTAGTCGGTTGCCTTTCTACGTAATTCCTTATTAAATGGTTACGTCTGAAATGGAAACAGCAACCGCACCAAATATACCAGGTGTATGAAGGACTCATTCCAATATGGGTCATACTTGAATCATTAAGAGAGAAAGCAAATATTTTTACTAAGAAGTAATTTCGGGACATGATGTGGGACGCTAGACTACTTTAAGATTGCATTTTTATTTACATTTGTTTGCATCTATGAAATATATGTTAATTCAGCCTAATCGAAAAGAAACCAGCAATCCACAAAAGTCCTCATTATATATTCGAATGAATGATATTTCTTTTTACAATCAGAATCAGTAAAGTCTCTTTTTACTGCAAGCTATGTATACGTTACTCGTATCTTTTCTATGGAAAAATCCCGTCAGTTATTGTAGTGTTCTTGTTTCCTCCACATGCACACACACACACAGGCATACACAGTTACACACACAGGCACACACATACATAAACACGCATGTATATATAATGTGTGTGTGTATGTATGTATGTATGCATTGTGTGGTGTGTATGTATATGAGAGAGAGAATAAATATATTGCCACAAACCTATGTCAAAACATTCGTATTTTCTATAAATACCCTGAGGCACATAGATCAGTTAAATAATCTATTTGTTATATCTTGGAACACTTTACAAACAATATATAACTACATAGAATATAGTATATTTCTCAGATTTAAAAAAAAAAAAAAATGCATAAATATATATATACATATATATATATATATATATATATATATATATATATATATATATATATATAGGAACCAGTAAGACCCCGACGGCTGAGCTCAAGCCGTTTCGACGGCTAATTCTGCAGAATTAGCCGTCGAAACGGCTTGAGCTCAGCCGTCGGGGTCTTACCGGTTCCTATTACCCACTCTATTACCCTAAGTATTGAGTACTTTGGTGCGTTATGGTCCACTTGGTTCCTTACCACATTTCCTACCACATATATATATATATATATATATATATATATATATATGTATATATATATATACATATATATATATATATATATATGTGTATATATATATATATATATATAATAATAATAAAATGTGGAGAGGAGGCACACGAGTTAGGATATATATATATATATGAAAACAGGGAGAAAGAGACGATTATGAGGAAGAAAAATATTTTTTTTCCTTTTTTTTGTGTCTCTCTTGTTAAAAATTGGATTAAAGAGATTTATTGATACTGGGGTACCAGAAAGAGTTCCTCACTTCCCAAACCAAAAAGAAGTCAATGTCTTGGTCAGGGATATGGGTCTGACCAAGTCCAATGCAGAGCTATTCGTCTCCAGGATGAAGCAGTGGAACTTGGTCAAGGAGGAAGTGCAGGTGACAAGTCAGAGAAGTCGACACGAACCTTTGTCAGGCTTTTACACTCTTAGGGATGGCCTCTGCTTCTGCCATGACATGCCTGGACTGCTTGACGTTATTGGGGTGCCGTTTGTGCCCAAGGAGTGGCGGCTACTTATAGACAGCTCCACCACAAGTTTGAAGGCTGTCCTCCTCCACAATGGAAACAAGTTCCCGACACTGCCCCTAGCTCATTCAGTCTACCTGAAGGAAGAGTACTACAGTGTGAAAGTCCTGTTGGAAGCGCTGCAATACAACCTGTACACTTGGGAAATAATTGGAGACTTCAAGATGGTGGCTTTCCTGCTTGGACTCCAAGGACGCTTTATTAAATTCCAATGCTTCTTCTGCCTGTGGGACAGCAGAGCCACCTCTGACCACTACAAAAGAAAGAACTGGGAGCAGCGAACAGAATTTGTAGTTGGGACCCGGAATGTCATGTGGGAGCTACTAGTTGATCCCAGGATTGTGCTCATTCCGCCACTGCACATTAAGTTGGGGTTGATGAAGCAGATTGAGAAGGCTCTCTATCAAGAATCAGCCGCTTTTAAGTACCTTCTTGAGTTATTCCCCAAGTTATCTGAGGCCAATATCAAAGGTGGAATTTTTGTTGGACCTCAGCTAAAGAAGGTGTTTGAGTCTATCAAGTTCTCCAATAAGCTCAATAGGATTGAGAGAACAGCATGGAACTGTTTCACTGCAGTTGTTAAGGGCTTCCTGGGCAACTACAGAGCTGAAAATTACCAGCAACTGGTGCAGGATGTGATAAAGGCTTTTGGCGCCATGGGATGCAGGATGTCGCTTAAATTCTATATGCTGGACGCTCACCTGGAAACATTCAAGGACAATATGGGCGCCTACTCAGAAGAACAAGGCGAACGATTACACCAAGATGTGAAGGAGATAGAGCGGAGGTACCAGGGCCACTACAATGAAAAAATGATGGGGGAATATATCTGGGGGCTAGTGCGGGAATGCGACCTGGACTACAACCGCAAATCCAGGAAATCGAGTAATTTCTGACGTGTATAAGTTGCTTTATAAATGTTATTTGTTTTTACTTGTTTGCTTTTGATAAGCTTGTGTAATAAAATAAATATATACTCTGTTGATTTAATTATATGAACTGATAAATTAAAAAAAAAAATGTTTTTTTTTCTTGAAAAATATGAAAATTTCGAAATATCAAACTCCTGACCACAAACCCAAACTTCTGATTAAATAATAGTGTTTTTTTTAATAAGGGGATATAACAAACCATGAAATGACACTTAGAACCGGAGAACAAAAAACATGTTACACGGTGTTATCACATCTTTTAGATGGGGTAGCAACGCTGTTTAGGAAAGGGCTGTATATCAAGGTAAAATCATCGCCCTGGACCCAGAAGATTTGTTGGTCTTGGACGTGAACAACAACAAACGGCGGATTTCTTTAGGCGCTCGGAGGACTTTCTAGCAACGTCTCGCTTTCTACTCTTAGCAAAGAACTGAAAGGACATATTAGACGCAGCAGTGATTGCGTGAGAGTAGCTGATAGGAGCGGGAGTGCAAAGCCTTAAGTATCTGATCAGCCAATTCCAGCTGTCTGAAAATATTCCGACTCGATTTACCTAATGCACCAGTGTAGAACTGAACACACCGCATTGGGTCATCTAGATTATATAAAGTTAGGTTAGTTTTTTATTAGGACAGTAGATAAGGATAGTATAGGCTGTCAACATTTGCAAACGGTCACCTATTAAGATCATAATTTCTGATGTGCTAGAAGCAAGAATAGCATTAGACCATTTCTTCAATGCGAAACTCGAAGTTTGCGCTAGAAGAGCTAAGGTCCGTACTCTTAGAAATGAGCGAACAAAAGTTGTTTGATGGGTCATGTGGTGGAGACGCAGAGTGGTAACAAAACCATGATTTGGTCTTTGGTGGACCGAGACGAATGCGTCTTGAACGATTCAAAGCAGATGTGTGCCGTCCTTTCGCCAGCACGTTGAACGAGTGTTCGAGGAGAGTGAGTGGAGTGGTCGGAAACAGTGGACTTCAACTCCTACCTCGAAGGCCTGCTGCATCTATCGCCAGCTGAGGCGGACTGCAGCGAAAGACTGAAAACATCAACCGAGATACAGGATGCCCTTACGTTATGTGTTGTACGAGGCGTAAGTCACCTGGTTTGCATGGTCTACCCTACCAGTATTCCGATCTCCTGGAAGCCCTCTACTGCAACTGGCAGAAGAACGGGAGTATTTCCAGTTCTCCGAGTCAGGGCGTAGTAAAACTGATGAGGGAAGACGAGAAGTATAGGGACACATTAGGCAATTTCAGACCCATAAACATGCTAAACACAGAATTTAAATTTTGGCCAAGATGTTAGCAAAGAGGTTGGCGCTTGTCGTCTGGAGTCTGGTGGGAGAGGCTACAACTTATGCACTCGCGACCAGGTCTATACTCGACAACCTCCACCTCATGCGATACGTCTTAGGGATGGTAGGGCGTAAATTGTATTTCGGTGGCGCTATAATCAATTTAGATCAATTGAAAGCTTTCAATAGGGTCAACTATCGATTTATGGAGGCTGTCATTAATGCAAATGGCTTAGGTCTCGTCTTCAGAGGCTGGATCACTGCAATGCACAGTAGCATTTGCTCTGTGGTCATAGTAACTGGCCGCATTTCGGAACCATTTCAGATCACGTGATCTATCCGTCAAATGTATCCCCTCTCTTTCCTCCGATACATAAGGACTCTCGTGGCTTTGCTGCGGAAGCTGGAATTGTTGGAGGGCACATCGTTCGAACCTTGTAACAGCTGTGTAGGCATACGCAGACGACATTACCGGGGTATATCTGACATCGAGGTGGTCGGCACCTGCTTAAAAGAATATACAAGTTTAACGACCGCAGAGCTTAACCTGGAAAAGCCAAGGTGTTTGCAATTTGGCAGCTGGAGAAAAAAAACCCATGCAGATCACAGAGTTGTTTGTTGGACGCTGAACGGACGGAAAAGTGAAGTTGCTTAGGGTCTGTTTCGAACCAGACTACAGATGGATAAGAACTGTTTTGACTTAATGAGCAGTATGGCCACTCTCACCGAGAAATTGGCCGATAGGTAGCTATCCCTGAAAGATCGGCTGAAGATGGCGAACGCGTACACCACTTCCGTCATCTACTACCACTTTTCTGTCATGTCCTGATCTCATTCCCACCTCAGCAATGGGAACGCCTGCTCTTCAACTGTTTGTGGACGGGAAAGGCTCCAATGGTGAGGATGTTCATCTGCTGCCAGCATCCACACCATGGAATGTTGGGCATGTTGTGACTGATGATGCGCAAACACTCTTAGGCTACGACATTTTAAAATATTCTTAAAAGGTGAAGAGGTGTGGTCACCCTTTGTGAGACAGATTTGTCTGCAATCCGTCTCTTTGACTGGGCTGCAGTACATGCAAAATAAGAGACCGGGACTGGAAGCTTGACTTTTGCCACGCGCTCACTGCTCTCTTACAGGTGATCAATGCGGGCAGTGGAAATTCTACTCTGCAGTTCTATAGAGGTTTATTGGTGGGCAAGTGCAATGTCACTCTCAGAGAGTCTCTGCGCGTCTACGAAATCGAACCAACCAGTCTTTTCTGGAAGCCTTTGGAGCCGGGGACCCCTACTTTGACAGTACTCCCGGGGATCTTTTCCGGTTTGAGATAAATTCCACAGGCATGGAAATGCCCGAGATACGCACAGAACGACAAAACATTTCTTCGCGCACTCGTCCTTAAACCGTGCATTACTGACTCGTTGATTTATATCGTGCAGCTGTTATCGCGTGTGGGACAGACCCGGATATCGACCAAGTGAAAATTGCCTAGACGCCGTCTTTTGGCCAGCAAGGGCAGACAGTTTTCCTCTTCATGGAGGCCGTAGTGAAAGTGGTTGTGTGGTTGAGGAGGTAGAAAAGACTGAGAACAGACATGTTTCTATTTGGTCGAGCCCTCATCAACCCTTTCGAAGTTTCACTTCGAAAGGAAGGTGAGGGTGGAGATGCGAGTGCTGCCCCTCAGTACCTTTGCTAAAAGGTGGGTGAATGTTTCGTGATTGTGCCTACACTGAGCGTCCCCCTGTAAGCTGGCTAACTTGATGAGGGGAAGCACGCCCTCCCTGGGTGCTATCGGAGAATTGGATGGTTCTGGATTAATGGGGATCTTGAGGCACCACGGGTGGTTCTCTCCCCTATTGGGAAATTTATATTATAATATTCTTTTTGATTGTTATTTTTATATAGTATTTACTCGATGCTTCTACAACCCCCACTGTCCATGTCTTTGTATTGTCCCCTATACGTTGGCCCTTGTGGCCAATATAGAAATCATTATTATCAATTTACTGGCGAATAATTATGCAACACAAATTAAGGCCAAAGTGAAGCTATAGCTGAGGGACGGCTCAAGCTTAATTTACTAATTCAGAGATAATAAATCACATCTATTTACATTATGCAGATGAGGCAATCACATTATCTATGTGATGGCGGATTTATTAGCCAATTGTATGCATTCTGTTATTGAATAAGACTGAAAATCTCACTGCTCTAGATCAAACATGATCTCTTCCTTTCGTGCATCAAATATTAGTTGAACCCCTAAATTCTAAGACATTGTTGTTGTCCCCTATTTATTGATAATTTGCATGCACTCTTGTGCTTGTTATTTTTGTAGCAGCAGCAACTCTAGCGGCGGGCGGCAGCACCGATGTTCATTGTATCCTCATCCTTCTCCTCATCCTCATATTCTTCCACCTCGTCCCCATCCTCATCTCCATCATCATCACTCTTATCATCATAGTCCTCATCATCATCATCTTCATGAACATTCACAACACACTATCCGACGCGGTCATCGTCCTCATTAACACTAAATGCAGCATGACAGCAGCAGAAATGGTGGTGTGGGTGTTGTTATCACTATTATTCTCATTTTTATTACGGTGGTGGATTGGCAGTATCGGTTGAACGTCGAACACCATGCTTCGCAACATGGAGTTGCGGCCTTTTATGATCTGAGTTCAAATACTGCCGAGGTTAGCCTTTTATCCTCACGGGGTCTATAAAATAAAATAGCAGTCATAATTTGGGGTCGATTTAATCGATTTTCCCCCTTTCCCTCCCCCAAAATTGGTGGCATTGTGCGTAAATCAGAAATCATTATTATCATTATTAATGCAAGGGGATAATTCCTGGCCTTGGGCCTAAAGTAGAAACAATTATTATCATTAGTAATAGTAACATCAGTGGCAGTAGTAGTAGTAGTAGTAGCAGCAGCAACAGCAGCAGCCGCAGCATCATCAGTAGTAGTAGTAGTAGTAGTAGTAATAGTAGTAGTAGTAGTGGCGCTACATATTCATGCTGGTGGAAACTGGAATAAATATATTCCGCTTTATTGGCTATTTCGGTTGAAGAATCTCTCATATGCTAACTTTAGTTAATCCACCAAGAAAGCTGGCACCACAATAACAGTCGACTTGTAGTACCTACCAAATCATCTCCCCCCTTTCTTGAGCTTAACAGCAATACCAGAGAGCTTTAAATACAATCAAACATTGCATTCACCAAAATATAACATGTAAGTTAATATATACTATGATTTATAGTGAAGGTGCGAGGTTTAATGTTTACGGTATTTGGCTCAGGATTGGAAATAATTGTTTCTACTTTTGGCACAAGGCCAACAATTATTCCAGTGCATTACTGGTACTTTATTTTATCGACCCTGTAACGACGAAAGGCAAAGCTAACCTCAGCGGGATTTGAATACAGAGCGTAAAGGTCCATAACTCTATGCCTCAAAGAATTGTGTCTCACGCTCTACCAATACTGTCAATCCACTGTAAACAATCAGATCAATTCAGTGACCGGAAACACAATGTGTCCTTGTGCCAGATACTTATGTCACGCCGCCTCTGACCAGATTTCTTCAAAAGCTTACACAATTATTTCACAAGTTAGTGGTTCCCTTGATTGATTCAAATATAGCAATTGCCATTGGAAACGGCGAAGATCCAACAATATAGATTTGTATATCAATACACAGTAGGAAAAGTAGTATTTGTTCCCTCACCCCAAATTATGAATTCAAAAACCGCCGTGGTCAATATGCGTTTTCCTTTTTGGTTTTGATAAAATAAATTACCAGACTGTAGTCGATTATACATCTATATTATTTTCTCATTTTCTCTAACCTCTTTCTACTTCTCTCTCTATTACGCAATTAATTCAGTTGCTTTCAAATCTGGAAAGAGGTGTGCTTTGACAAACAGTTTTAATGCCCAAGATACGCCGTTGTGACGTCCCTATGACTCGTCAAATGTTAAATAGAAATGAGTGAATGTCACCACCAACGAGTATATATATATATATATATATATATATATATATATATATATATATATATATATACATCCAACACCATATCAACACCAATACAATCACAAACCCAGCCATACATCTACCACCGGACCAAACAGCCACCAAACTAACACAAATGTGATATGTACACCAACGCTATCAACAAACCACCACCACAACAATACCCACCTCCACACAACACCACTGCAACCTCAATTATATCACCACTGCGGATACCCCTACCAATATCATCACCATCCACACTAGCACCACTATCACGATCAACACCATCACCGGCAACCACAACCACAACCACACCGACTATCAGCACCAACCCTATCTCTAATAACATCGATCCTATAATTACAAACACCACCACCGTCATCAGAAGACGCCATCCCCATCATCACAACCAGCAGCACTACCAACATTAACAACAACATTAGCAGTAGCAGCAACACCACCACCATCAGCACCAGCAATAGCAACAACACCATCAGCACTACCATGACCAGCAATTTAATGCAGAAACGTTGTCCAACATATCAGGACAACGTGATGCTATAGCAGAGAGAATTCTCAAGCTTAATTTACTAATTTCAGAGATAATAAATCACATATATTTACATTATGCAAATAAGGCAATCACATTATCTATGCGTTGGTCAATTTATTAGCCAATTGAAATGATTCTGTTACAGAATAAGACTAGGAACTAACGTATTATCACTTCATGGATGTAAATCTTCTTTACAGCTTTCTCATCGTAAGTACGATTATCTTCAAACGTTATCGAGCGATAAATTTCCGCTAAAAGGGACGAAGATTAACTTTAAAAAAAATGAATAATAAGCGCAGGCATAACTGTGTGGTTACAGAATTCGCTTGAATTTATCTAGTCCAGGATTACCTTCCGCGTCTCGACGACAAGAGGCGGTGGCTTCTTTTCTACACTCACATGTAGCAACGTACTGTGGGTAGAACTGGGTAGACGGAAACTGCAGAAACTAGTCATATCTATCTATGTATCTGTCTATTTATCTATCTATATCTATCACACATACACACAAACACACACACACACACACGCACGCACACACACACACACACACACATATATATATATATATATATATATATATATATATATATGTGTGTGTTTGTGTGTGTTTGTGTGTGTGTGTGTGTGTGTGTGTGTGTGTGAGGTCGCTCTCGTATTCTACTGGTAACATATAACGCAATACAAACTGGATCGCGTCGTCGGCGACTAAACCGGCAACCCCACCAAGCCTGCTTGGTGAGGAGGTTGATATTTGGACACCCTGTGAGATGAAATAAAAGAGCCGACAAAGAGTGGAGGAACTCAGCAGTGTCAACAGCCATCCAGATAGTACTTTTTTTTTAGCCTGGGAGTAAAAGGCCGCCAGTTGTTGACACAACACCTTTCTAGGAGAGGGACACTCTGAAAAAAAACCTGCGGCTTCGGAAGCATCCGATGATGTTGACCAGTTCTCATTTTTGGGTAGAGCTTTTGATGCTCAGAGAATAGGATTGGTCGAGTGCAAGGATTTTCTGTACATAAAAACAAAACCTTCAAAGCACAGGCATTGCTTGTTCAGGATATGTTATAGGTTCGTGTGCTTGTCGTTGCCTAAAAGTGCACCAAACTCTATAGTCTGACAAGGGATTTCAGTACTCTTAGCAGAGTTTGCAGTTATATATATATATATTTTTATACTTGGGAGGGTCATAATGTAATAATATTGCCAGAAATAATAACGGAACACACTCACTGTTTGGTTGGTTTTCGCTTCTGTTTCTCATTTGGCTATAAATGTTTATCCCTGACTGACCAACAGTCAAACATACAGATATAAATGCATATATATATAGTCTTACAAAATTCTTTCGTTGCATCTCTGCAACATCATCAGTGGTACTATTATGTTTCCTCCTGTTGTATTGTACGTCTACGCCATTTTTATTTTATATCTGATAATGTTGCAGATGTGCAACGAAAGAACTTTGTTAGGATATATATATTTATATCTGTATTTTTGACCGTTGGTCAGTCAGTGATAAACATTGATGGCCCAAAAGAATTAACTATTGAGATATAAAATATACAGAAGCGAAAACCAACCAAACAGTGAGTGTGTTCCGTTAATATTTCTGGCAATATTATTACAACAATATGGCCCTCCCCAAGTATAACAATACTTGTTTCGACACACGATTTCATACCAAAATCCTTGTAAAACAAATTCAACGCCGTCATTATATATATATATATATGATAATAATGGAGCTGCGGCGTTGCAAATGGGTTACATATGAAAAAGTTTGTCCTTCATCAGTGATCTTCCAACCATCATAGGCATTTCATCGCTTTAAAGACTATATACCTCCGGTTGGTGCGAGCAACGGCTAAAAAAAGTCGTTGGGACACGTAAATAAATGGGACGCGAGGGTAAACAAACAAAATGGTTTAAGCAACAGAAAGTGATGAAGAAAGAGACAAGTCCCAGATTTCTATTAATTTAAATTCGGTGAAATCGTGAATGAGAGAATAAAGACCATCAAACCTGGTTGAAATGTGAGCAAGGAAGGAATTTCGCACAGGTCTAACGGGGGGAAGAAGGGGTCTGGTCTGCGAATTCGGTAAACATAAGTTCTGTGAAATCGTAGACGAGAGAGAGAAAGAAAATTCATACCAGCTTGGCCAGCGTGCGAGAGAAAAGAATCACACACAGGTCAAACGGGAAGAAAGAGGAGGAGGAGAGGTAGTGACAGAGAATGAGTGAGTGAAGGGTGAGGAAGAGGCTAACAGAGAGAGAGACTGCTAGAAAGGGTAAAGATACAAAGAACGAAACAGACGGGTAGCAGCAGAGGAAAAAAAAAAAATATATATATATATATATGTGTGTGTATTTAGGTTGACACACACACACACACACACACTCACACCTTCTCAAACCCTGACGCGTTTATATATATATAGAGATAGATATATATAGGGAGAGATATTTTGCTCGGAGTGGATTTGTCGATAAGGTAGCATATACAGAGTACGAGAATAGACATAGAAGAAATAGATCCCGACGCATTATATGGTATAACCCACCATATAATATGGAGGTGGCTATACCATTAGCTAAGATTTCTTCTCTCCCTTATTGTTAAGCATTTTCCCGTACCCATAAACATAGTAACATTTTTAATAGAAATATTATTAAAAATTCTTACTCTACGACTCCTAACCTTGCACATAACATCACAGCTTCAAATTTAGCTAAACTACCTAGCCGTAGGAACACGTGCAACCCTGTAGTTAGTACTAACTGTAATTGTAGGAATCGGGTTGACTGTCCCCTATCCGGGAAATGCCTCTCTAGTAACATTGTCTACAAATGTAAGGATGAAACACCCACGTCCCGTAGGGCCTTCATAGGTTTAAGCGCCAATAGATTCAAGCAGCGTCTTTACATGCATACAAATTCTTTCGTTTCCCTTTCAGAAGGAATATGACGTCACTTTCAGCTCATATATGGAGTCTAAAAGACAACCACACCCAATATAAGTTACACTGGGAGATCCTATCTAGGGCTAGATCGTATAATGGAAATAAAAGACTATGAGACCTCTGCGCCGTTGAGGCACTGGAAATACTCAACGCCAAAGACCACATCTTAAACAAAAAATCTGAGACAATTTCGGCTTGTAAACATAAATTGCACAAAGCTTTCCTGTATTACAGCCCCACATTATACCCTAACGGATATTACGAACTATACGCGAATATTTTACGTCTCGATGTGGTAGCTAAGTATATGTTATGTTTATACCATTACTTATTTGTATAGGTAAGTATATATTACCTGTATGTTTTGTGAAGGTAGTATACTTTCTCGTACGTATATTTGATTTTATATGTTATGGCGTATATATTATATATTCTGGTACATATGCTTTTGGTTATGTGTATACGTGAGTTTTGCGTCTGTGTGAGTATGCGGGTTTGTACATATGTGGCGTGCGAGTATATGTGTACTTTGTGTTTTGGTTGACGTTCGTCTCCGAACATATGTGTATTTACATGTAGGTATGTGTGCGCTTATTATATACGTTTCTATTTATTTATATACGTTTATTTAATTATATGTATACACGCACACACACTTACACACACACTCATATATATATATATTTTTTTTTTACGTGTATTTGGTGTAAACATTAGTATGCGTGCGGTTACAGGCGTTGCGTGGGCTCTGTATGTGTGTGCGGGTTTTTTTTGTGTACGTGCGTGTTTTTGTATACCTACGGCGAGTGTTTTCGCGTATGCTTGTGTATGTACGTATATGGATGCATGTATGTATTTATTTAATTTCAATTACCTCTATATTTTATTTACTTTATTCTTAATTCTGAAGCCGAGAATCATTCAGTTTCCTAGTTAGAATTTTAGTCGACGACTTCAGTTATTTACGTGGTTTTGTCTTTGCGTGCAATTGTTCTATCCGCTCCACATATGACGTATTATCTTCGGTTTTTTCGTTCATTGCCAGAGAACGTCTCTATGAACCACCTAATAGAATATTAGTCTACGATTTCTTTTATATCATAAATGTGGTTTAGTCTTTGCGTGTAATTGTTTTTTACTGCTCCAAATAATGACGTATAATATTCGTTTTTTTCCCGTTCTTTGCCAGGGAACGTTTCCACGAACCAAAGTATCGTTGCCTGTCTCCCTCCGGCTGCAACGTTTTTTGAAATATTCACTTCTGCCTTCACAGATTGACTTTGTTAGTTTCAGAAGATCCCGTTATGGGTGAAAGCAGCGATTCTTTGCTTAAAATTTAATCTGTTATTTTAATAAATATATATATATATATATATATTACTAGTCTTGATACCCTAGATCCACTTTACTGGGGAAGACGTTAAGATAAATCTAGGATAACGAGACTAGCAATAGGTGGTGGCATACCCGCCCCGCTCTCTATTCCTAAACAGTTATATTTTCATTTTTCATAGAACATACACGCACATACCTCTCTATGTTTGTGAGTTCTTTTGGGTGCGTGTATGATTATTTTTACACCTCTGTCATCATTTATAACACGTAGGTAGCGGTTTATTAAGAAAACAACGGGTACCTAAAATAACTATGTAAATTTCTTTTTGGAAAGAATCCTCTGTGGTTTGGAGCTCCATCTCATCCGATGGTGTCCTCATAAGCGGAACAGCCTGTTCATGAAATTAACAAGCAAATGATTGAGGATTCTACAAATATGTTCACGATTAATATAATTCTCTGTGAAATTAGGTGTGAAAGTGTTTGAAGAGAAGTTGGTCCATTAAATTCCTGGCAGAACATATTTGTTTCAGCTGACTGGATTGGAACAACGTGAAAGAGAGTTTTAATTAGTTAGATAACCCGCCGCCTGGATTCAAAATCAGGACGTTACGGCCATGGATCGGAAACACTTATTACTATGTGACGGGCCTTCAAAAGACGCGTTAATGAAATAACATCAAATCAAGTGTATATATACCTCTAATTTCCTTCGAATTTTATCTGAAAATTTGTGTAATTTCATTCAGGTTATGTCTGGAAATTTACGTTTCATACGTATTTTACTTGTCTAGAGAAGCAAAACGAAGAGATCTCCTATAAACTGGCAGGAAATTGTGAAAGCTTTAGTTAACCTACAGCCTCGAACTAATTTGACCATTTACTTACTCCATACAAGAAGAGTTGTATTGTCGTTCCATCTGCTTCTTTCAATTCTATACCCACCTAAAGAGACATAACATATCAGAGAAACGCGCACATACACACATATATACGTACATGATAGATGTCTTCGAGTTACAGGAGCATGACCACTGCTGATATGTTAACTTATACCTGATTGTATCAACGAACGTGAGATTGGCATTAGTCCAGAACATAAGTTGTTAAGTGTTAAATGTCAGCAATGTCCGTTCAAGTGATTTAAGACAAGAAAACCTTATTAAAAAATACAATGACTGTCACAATCAATTCCAAGAACCCCAGAGACATGCAAAATGCAAAATATCCGATCAGTAGAGCAGCAAGTTTTTATATATGAGATACTTTATATGAGCCTTATGCAAGAAGGATGCTTTGACAAAGGCCAGGGTACCACACTCCTGTTGGGCATACTGAGCCCTCGTACACCAGCCGATTATTTCTGCGACGAGGTGTATCTACATTCTATCGGTGATTTTGGATAGATGCAGGATGAAAAATATACATACATACATATATATATATATATATATATATATATATATATATATATATACACATGCATATATATATATATAAATATATATATATATATATATATATATATATATATATATATATATATATATATATATATATATATATATATGTAGCGACGTGGTTAGTCAGTCTTGTCACTACTTCCGATCAGATCCGAGAATACCCCTTAAAAGGACTGGTGTCGCATATAGCCCTTAAAAGAACTGTTGAGGATGGACAGACGAAAGCACAAGTTGAAAGGACGAAGCAAGGCGAGATGTAATTTCGATCAGCTATATATTTTCACATGAAGCGACGATACAAGGTACAAGGCGTGTGTGAGTGACAAAGCGTGGCAGAGGCGAGGAACAACGATACGCGGGTTGACTCTGCCAAATGTCGACTGGTGAAGTGTTTGGAACCACTCTATATATACAGAATTAATCGTTTGATGTTTAGCCGCTGTGTAGGCGTTTATTCTGGTAGTTTTAAGGGGTGTTTGTTTCACGGTGAGGTAGCTAGCTAACAGGTAGATGGCGCTGTATATTTCACAGATGTTATTTCCGGTGGCTATACACACATACACACACACACACACACACACACATATATATATATATATATATATATATATATATACGAATAGAGTCAGGACCTCGACGAACGAGCTCCGGCGGTTTTGACAGCTAGATCCAAACTAGCTGGAATTGGGATCTAGCTGCCGAAACGACCGGAGCTCAGCCGTCAGGGTCATGATTTTTTTTCCTAATACCCACTCTACTACCCAAAGTATTGAGTACTCTGCTGCATTATGATCCACCTGGTATTATTACGACGCCCCTTAGTTATATATATATATGTATATATACATATTTGTTTTGCAAGGTTTTTTATATAAAATCTTGTGTCGAAACTAATATTGTTATACATGGGGAGGGTCATATTTTTGTAATAATATTGCCAGAAATAATAACAGACCACACTCACTCTTTGGTTGGTTTTCGCTTCCGTATCTTTTATATCTCCATAGTTAATTTATTTGACAATTAATGTTTATTATTGATTGACCAACGGTTAAAAATATAGATATAAATATATATGTATAGTCTAACAGAGTTCTTTCGTTGCACATCTGCAACATCATCAGTGGTACTATTATCATGTTTCCTCCTATTGTATTGTAATGTTTACGTCATTTTTATTTAATTATTTATTTTTGTCTCCGTCTCTGCGCATGCGTTTAAGTTGTGTATAATGTTTGGTGTGTGTGTTCACGTTTGATTGTATGTGTTTTGGTTTTTGTATTCTATCTTTGTCTACTAGTGTGTGTTTATATGTCTTTGTTGTTATTGTACTTGTGTATTTATTTATTTATTTATATTTCCCTTAAGTCAGTATTGTTTGTTTGGGTATGGTTGTTGTTGCTATTCCATTCGTTTTTTCTGTTTAACTTTGGTTTTCTAAGCTCTATTTCACTTGCTTCTCTGATTTGCCTACCTGTTGAGTCATTTCTATGTTTAGATATTATTTTAATCTATGTTGTCTATATTGCCGCCATGTCTTTGTCTGGCGTGTTCCGTTTTTATTTTTGTCCTTTTAATTCCCCCCAGAGTTGGTTTATTCTTTCTCCTATGGTTCGGGCTGTCTCACCTATGTATGTCGTTTTACAGTTTATCTGGGAGTTCATTTTACATATAACATATTTCTTATGCGTACAGTGTGTTTTCTTAAAGGGGTATGTTTTGCTGATCAGGGGTTGTATAATAGTTCCTGTCATTTCTGGTATGACACTCTGGTATCTCTGGTTGTCATACCATGATGTGGCTTTCCATATCTTATGTTTAGTCCTATTTAAACTATTCCATGTTTTGCTCTTGTAAAATGGACAAATTCATTTCATGTCCATTTCTATGAGGGTCTTATACTTCTCCGTGTCTCCTTTCCATACTCTGATACTGTCTCTTTGGTTGTAGCCAGATAACTGCATGCGGTTGTTGAAGTGTTGGATGTGTCTTTCCATTTCAGTTGGGTCGCACATGCGAGATACCTCCTTCATCACTCGTACCAAGTCTGCGATCAGAATATTAAACTTACCACTACTGGACATTGCTGAGTTTTTGATTATCTGGTATTTGGAGGCCATGGGTTTAGCATAGTGTGAGTGGAGAATTTGGGCCCTCTCATCTATAGTGTTAATCCAGAGTTCCGTGTCTAATACAGGTAATCTATTGTTAGGGTGTTTGGAATGGTAGTCAACAGTTACAGATATACTCTTGTGTATGGAGTTAGCTATCTGCTGGATGCTTTCCATTGCGCTATATTCTAAATCATGTTCATTAGTACTCTGTTGTGGGGGTGTTCTTATTACTATATTAATATCGTCTACGTAACGACAGTGCATGACGAGGATATGGAGCTCTCTTCAAGGAGATCTTTGAGTCTCCTTTCCCGCCATGCCATATATAGATTGGCAACATCACCAGCTATGCTGACGCCAATGGCTGCTCCCTCCTTCTGGATGTAGATCTTTTCATCGAATTTAAACAAATGGTCCTTCAGGGCAGTTTTAATACTAGCCCCTATTGCATGCGCGACTATTTTTCTCACCTGATCATTGTTTTGGGTGTCCGTATGGCTTTGGTCCATCCATTCCACCTTCCCATGTGAGTCTTTTTAACTATTGAGGTTATAGCGATGGTCTACCACTTATAGGTCTACTGGGGCAGAAACAGCTATGGTGATGGTTATCTAGGTACTCGGTGTCATAAGTATGTCTATGTAGGAGGCCCAGTTCATCAGTGTCGACGTCACAGAACTCCACCTCGGTCTCATTGATTATTTCCACACATTTTTCCACAGCAAAATCAATGTTAATTGATGGATACAGTGATACTAGATTCATGCTGTCTATTATGCAGTTAGATAAGTTTTTGTTTTTGTTACACTCATTGATTTTGCAGAGGGGGTCCTCTGTACTATCATATACATTTGGGACATCTTAATTATGGGGCGTGTAACCATCGAGAGGAAGTAGGAGATCCTGTAGATGCTAACAATATTGGCTCCACATACAGATCTTGTTGGTGGTCCTGTCGTCGGGTCGTCGGCTGTCTTATGGTCTTTGCGTACAGAAAAACGGTTCAGTACTATACAAACACGTTTGCGTCTGTGTATAAAAATGTGTGTTTATGTGTGTGAGTGTGCATTTTTAACACACAATTTCCTACTTTATAAAAATCAAGAATTATCGCGCAGAAAGTTTCTACTTTACTTTATGAAGAAATAATTGCATTTTCAGATGAAAACAAATATGTACATTCACTTACAACCACATACACACACACGCCTCTCTCCCCCTCTGTCTCTTCCTCTCTCTCTTCCCCCCCCACTCTCTCTCTCTCCCTTTCTGTATATATATATATCTATATATATATATTTATTTCCATGATCTATGTTCAAGTATGCCTATTAAAATCTACATCAGAACTATTTCATGTAGTGTCTCCTCTAATATTTTTCTTGTTTTATCAACGAAAACTTTTTAACTATCAGCACGACATATATATGTATATATATATATATATATATATATATATATATATATATGAGTGGGGGTGGGGTATAGATGTACATATACCTTAGTATATTGTACATCGAGTATTGTTCTGATGATACAACGCCAAAATATAGGAATAATAGTATGTTTTTGTACATGAAAAGAAAACGGAAAAGTAGTCATATTTAATCTATATTCCTGGTTATAATGAGGAATGGGGAATAGAATGTCTGTGAGATTAAATGGAACGGTAGGTTAGATATTTTCGTTCGGTTATGTTATGTTTTGCTAAGGAATAACCTAAGTAGGTGAGTGGCAAAAACTCTTCCTTCATTTGTATATAAACAAGTAAGGAAAGTAGTGTATTTCTGATATTAGGAAGTAGACGTATTTAATTTTCTGGATTACTAGATGACTGCCGAAGAACATGTAGATATTCAATGATTGCATAAACAGGCATACTTACAAACATGTATTGACACATACACACACATACACACACACACATATATATGAATGTATATATATGAATGTATATATATATATATATATATATATGTATTTATATATACATATATGTATGTATGTATATATATATATATGTGGATGTTTTGGGTGTCCGTATGGCTTTGGTCCATCCATGTCAGTTGGTGCTACTGGTAACATGTATCCCAGTACAACCTGACCCATGGTCGGGTCGTTGGCGACTAAACTGGCAACCCCACCAAGGTTTCTTGGTGAGGAGGGTGACTTTGGACATCCTGCAGGACTAAAAACAAGACCTGTCAAAGGGCAAAGGAGCTCTTAAGAGTCAATGGCCATCCAAAATCACCGGGAGAGATGACCCTTTAGCCTTTGTCAAGGCAGAATTCTAGGAGAAGGAAAACTCTGATATAACACCTGCAACTCTGA
>OZ024741.1:82935214-82940214 GCA_964016885.1 Eledone cirrhosa | reverse complement strand
ACCGATCCGGTTGACCACCGGGTCTATTGTAACGATCAAGCCGCCTCCCCTCTTCAAAAACGAAGGAGAGGCGGTGTTTCTGTGCGTAATAGCCATGGCGAAAGAGGTTGCATGGTGGACACGTCTGAAAGGACTGAGGTCAGACACCTTTCTCTCTGGCCAACAACTGGTCCGTTTCTTCCGATATCATTTCGGAAGAAGGATCAGGATGGAGAGAGAGGTGCTGCACCCCAGCCGTTTTTATGAAAGATGGGTGAAAGTGGCGAGAATGGCCCGTGTGAATGGGCCTTCACTCTACATCTGACTATAAGTGAGGAAGATGAAAGACCAAGGGAGCACCCCTTCTCTGTGCTCCTGAGGTGAAGGGTTGCACACTTTTTTTCGGGGTGTGTGCGACCCCCCAAGGCGCCTCCTCTCTATTGAAGACTGTGTTATAAATTTTATGTTTTGTTATATTTTATTTTATTTTTATATATTGTTATTGCCTCCTCCTTATTGAGGACGCCTTGTTTTGTAAACTCCCCCCATCGTACTTTTTCCACTTTTGATGCCCTGGTGGCAAATAAAAGAAACATATCTATGTATCTGAATGTGTTTATGCATGTGTTATTAGGATTGTATGATTCTCTGTATCGGTGTTTTATAAAGTTGGGGTGCCTTATGATTCGCAGCAGAATGCGGGAATATAATGGTGTATAGCTACCAAAACTGAGTTATTTCAGGAAATCGCTAGTAACTCTATGCTTCAAAGCATGGTGTCCGACTCTAATATACTGGCTCCGAAAACTGAGACTGTCGACAAAATTAACGGACAACTGCTTATGTCTCTTCCTACAGCTTCGTGCACATACAAGTTCATCGATACAGTCACAGACCCCATTAACTACCCAATTTAGTTTCTTAACTCATTGAAACCCTCCGGGTTGCCATCTCATCGATTAGAACTTAAGCAAGGATGCCCAATTATGCTTTTGAGGAATCTACACCCACCAAAACTCTGCAACGGTACCTCCTTACAGAAAATAAACTAATGCAAAACGTGATCCAAGCGACGATTTTCTCGGGGTGTGGAAAGGGGGAAAATGTTTTTGTCCCAAGGATTCTCCTTTGTCCGTCAACATCAGAGATCCCCTTTTCATTTAGGAAGCTCCAGTTTCCAGTTCGTTGTAGTCTCGCTATGACGTTAAATAAGTCTCAGGACCAAATATAGTCCTTCGCAGGAATAAACCTAGAAGAGCCATGCTTTTCGCACGGTCAGCTATACGTTGGATGTTCCAGAGTGGCAAGTAAGAGAAACCCTGATAGATATATACATATATATGTATGTGTGTGTCTGTGTGCGCGTGTATATATATATGTATATATATATATGTATATATATATATATATATATATATATATATATATATATATATATATATATATATATATATATATATATATATATATATATATATGTATGTATATATATATATATATGTATATATATACATATAGATATATGCATATATATACATATATATATATATGCATATATATATACATATAGATATATGCATATATATTTATATATGTATATATGTATATATATATATATTTGTATATATATATATACATGTACATATATATATATATATATATATATATATATATATATATATATATATATATATATATATATATATATATATATATATATATATATGAGGGTGTTAAAGTTTGCTTGAAGCATTTTAAATATGTAAAATATGTAGTTTAGGAAGCCACAACAATGCAGATGTGAAATCTCGAGGTAGGAAGTGAGTGAGAAATAGGAGAAAAGTGAAAATTGAGAGAAACGAAAAAACAAAAACAAAACAAAGGTAGAAGGGTTACCGTAGTGGAGATTTATCACGGCAGGTCGGCACGTCATTGCGAATGACAGACTCCCGTTATCGGCATTCCTATGTTTTAACGACAATACAACTCTCTCCGGCTTAGCCTGTTCCCCACCTTTTGGAACTCTCCCCCCGTTGATGGGCGTGAGCCCGAAATATTGGGATTAAATCTCCACTACGGTAACCCTTCTACCTTTGTTTTGTTTTTGTTTTTTCGTTTCTCTCAATTTTCACTTCTCTCCTATTTCTCACTCACTTCCTACCTCGAGATTTCCCATCTGCATTGTTGTGGCTTTCTAAACTACATATTTTATATATATATATATATATATATATATATATATATATATATATATATATATATATATATATATATATATATATATATATATATATATATATATATATATATATATATATATATATATATATATATGAGGGTGTTAAAGTTTGCTTGAAGCATTTTAAATATGTAAAATATGTAGTTTAGGAAGCCACAACAATGCAGATGTGAAATCTCGAGGTAGGAAGTGAGTGAGAAATAGGAGAAAAGTGAAAATTGGGAGAAACGAAAAAACAAAAACAAAACAAAGGTAGAAGGGTTACCGTAGTGGAGATTTATCACGGCAGGTCGGCACGTCATTGCGAATGACAGACTCCCGTTATCGGCATTCCTATGTTTTAACGACAATACAACTCTCTCCGGCTTAGCCTGTTCCCCACCTTTTGGAACTCTCCCCCCGTTGATGGGCGTGAGCCCGAAATATTGGGATTAAATCTCCACTACGGTAACCCTTCTACCTTTGTTTTGTTTTTGTTTTTTCGTTTCTCTCAATTTTCACTTCTCTCCTATTTCTCACTCACTTCCTACCTCGAGATTTCCCATCTGCATTGTTGTGGCTTTCTAAACTACATATTTTATATATATATATATATATATATATATATATATATATATATATACTAGCAGCCATACTAGGCGTTGCCCGGGTTTAAGTCTACCATTATATATATATATGTGTGTGTTTGTGTGTGTATATATATACATATATATATATAGGTGTCTGTGTGTCTGTAATATGTAAACAGAAATAACAACACGAGACAGGAGAAATATATACGTTTCTCGTCTGTGTAAACGAGGTGATTAATCTCATTTGCATATGAAGCTGCATAAGCTGGCTCAACTTATAATAAGAAAGAAATAGGATTTGGCTTCAAGCATAGCTTCATACAATATGTATAAATATTTCGTATCTCCAAAGAAATACGGTTTTAGGAAGCTGTAGTTATGCAAACACCGGAGGGCTAACGCCGTCTGGTGATGTCCAGCAGAAGCAAAGGGGACAACCGTCTATGGATTTCAGGCTTAACTGGCCTTCGTCAAGACGGTCCCTCCCACCGCTAGCGACTGTAGTACTAGAAGACAGGCGAGAATATATACTTTTCTCGTCTGTGTTAATGAGGTGATTAATGTCATTTGCATATGAAGCATCGTAAGCTGGTTCAAATTATAATAAAAAAGAAATAGGATTTTTCTTCAAGCATAGCTTTATACATACGTATAAATATTTTGTATCTCCAAAGAAATACAGTTTTTAGCTATGCAAAAAACCGGGGGGTTAAAGCTGTCTAGTGATGTCCAGCAGAAGCAAGGGGGACAACCGTCCATGCATTTCAGGCTAAATAGCTTCATATGCAATTGAGATTAATCACCTCATTTACACAGACGAAAAACGTATATATTCTCGCCTGTCTTCTAGTCCAGCAGTCGCAAGCGGTGGGAGGGACCGTCCTGACGAAGGCCAGTTAAGCCTGAAATGCATAGACGAACCGTCCCCCTTGCTTCTGCTGGAGATCACCAGATATCGTTAGCACCCCGCTGTTTGCATAGCTACGGCTTCCTAAAACCGTATTTCTTTGGAGATACGAAATATTTATACACACACACACACACACATACATACATACAAATATATATGTATATATGTATATATGTATACACTGCATGCTTAATTAAAAGCATTTTGAAGAACATACGCTATTGTTTTAAAATACTGACAATGTCAATTATTTAAATTTTCAGCAAACACGGGAGATAAACTGACAGAGCTCTGTTTCGTACTTTTTGGTACGTATCAAAGCTCTCTACTCCCCCTGTTTTCTGAAAATTATGTGTGTTGGATTCTTATAGAATTCCAGTAATAATCAGAAACTGGTTATATAAATTGGTCCCGGGCCCAGCAGAAAATGAAAATTAGAATTGGTGCTCTGAAATAGCGATATATATATGAATGTATATATACTGTATTTTGCAATACACTGTATGCTTAATGAAAAGCATTTTGAAGACCATACGCTTTTCTTTTAAAATAGTGACAATGTCACTTATTTAAATTTTCAACAAACAGGAGGAGTAGTGAGCTTTGATAAGTACCAAAAAGTACGAAATACGGGATTCGGCTACTGTGGTTTACCGAAAGATTGATGGTGAAATATATTTATTTAATGAAATCTATACAAGGAAGATTAATCCATTTATAAGGTATCTATTTTTAAAGTTCTAGTTAAAATTTAATTAGTTACCTACATAGCTACGTGTGCTTACACATTTTTACAAATTATTCCCTGTGATTGTTTCATGTTTATTTTAGATATATATATATATATATAAATCAATTTCTAGTTGATATATATATATATATATATATATATATATATATATATATCTTAACTATAATAAATTAAGGAGCGCGGGACTGCGTACGGTGTATAATTTGTTTATCCCATTAGTTACATTTTTAAATTTATCTACTCAATTTTGTGGCTCTTGATTAATTATATTTTGTTTATTTAAAGATTCACTTGTTTAACATTTCTCAAATGTCAACACTTTCGTTTGGCCATCGCTTAAATAAACATACTAATTTTCTGTCACTAATTTTATCCTAATACAGTTTATATATAATATCCTCTTTTCTAATGTATCATGGATTACGTTACTGATTAGATAAGACTGTGTAACGCAGTCTTTGTTCAATTTCTATGTATTATATATTGTTAATTACGATTTTATTTGGTGTATATATATACCTGCGTATAATATCAATATACGCACTACAC
>OZ024741.1:82900214-82930214 GCA_964016885.1 Eledone cirrhosa | reverse complement strand
ATGGAAAAAATGAAACGAAATTTCATTTCTTACACCTAGTGCGGCTGTTACTTATATATAAGTATGTATACGTACATACATATATGTATACAGACGTACATTAGTATGTATATATATACATACATGCACTCATATATATATGTACGTATGGATTTACCGAACATTTATTATAATGCTCGGTTTGCTTGTAAACAAACATCCCGGATTAAGCCGTACAGTGTTTAGCAACCCTCCGTTGCCCTTTTGTTCAACACTGACAAAGGAACGATGTACTAGTTTCAAGCTTATTAGCTATCTTCAGCACCGTATACCTTCCTGCCAGATGATTGAACGTCTGAAAGTGTATATTTTCCTTATGCATATTAACGGCTGAGCAGCCTAATTTGCATATCGAGTGAGTTAATCGGCCGGGCGCACCGAAAACGATAAATGGAAAAAATGAAACGAAATTTCATTTCTCACTCTTAGTATGGCTGTTACTTAAATATAAGTATGAATACGTGCATACATATATGTATACAGACGCACAGTAATATATATATACATGTGTATATATATATAATATAATTGAATAAACAAGAGAGATGAACACTAATATAAACATACATGTGTCTGAATCGTAAGGACCAACATTTGCTAGGGTGAAAAAATACTAACTACAACAATATAGTCTGTTATCCTTAACTTTAAATATTAAATTAAGAAAAATTTAGAAAAATAACAGACCTATATTGGGCAAAAATGCCTGGTAACAACTAGACAGCGTTGGAGACTGTTTCGCAACGACTTATTAAGTGAAGTTCTCACGTTTCTCTGCTCCTCAGTAGTTGTTGAGAAATTAGTGATGCTTTCACTTCTAAAAATATTAGAAAATGAATTCTGTACGATATGAAATTGTCGCCTGTGTATTGTCGGCTCCATCATGTAGAGCTAATTGTTATTGTCCTGTCTGCCAGGCTGCTATTTTAGCGGCAGGGAATTTTGAGACAAGCTGGGTTCCGAATGACACGTGCGATAATTTCATATCGTACACAATCCATTCTCTAATAGTTTTAGAAGTGAAAGGATCATTAATTTCTCAACAACTACTGAAGAGCAGAGAAACGTGAGAACTTCACTTAATAAGTCGTTGCGAACAGTCTCCAACACTGTCTAGTTGTTAGCAGGCACTTTTGCCCAATATCGGTCTGTTATTTTTCTTTATTTTTCTTAATTTAATATTTAAAGTTAAGGATAACAAACTATATTGCTGTAGTTAGTATTTGTTCACCCTAGCAAATTTTGGTCCTTACGATTCGAACACATGTATGTTTATATTAGTGTTCATCTCTCTTGTTTATTCAATTATATTGTACGGCTCGGAAAAGCTTTTTTCTTAGAGCTATTTAATTGTAAGGGACTACCCTGAGTTCTTAATTCAATATATATATATATATATATATATATATATATATATATATATATATATATATATATATATATATATATATATATATATATATATATATATATATATATATATACATATATATATATATATGAGTGTGTTTATATGCGCGAGTGTGTCTGTTTATATGAGCAAACATGGGTACGTTCATTCATAGCATTAATTACCCTTATGGTATTTCATAGTAAAAATAGGAATAATTATTAAAAATTATTAAAATCTATTATTAACATGCTATGTCGATGAACAACCTCCTTAACAAGCAATTCGAACCTGGTCATTAATTCTCTAGATAAAACTAGGAATGATTTGGCATACTATGCACCAGGACAATTATTTAACAAGTGATATTAATTGAATCAATACGGCGAGACTACAAAAACACTACTTTACTAAAATTATATTTACCGTGTGAAGTCAAATATCTTATTTCCTTTAAAATGCGACTTATAAACAGAGTAAGATGAATGAAGCGAATTTAGTTGTATACACAAACTGTATACGAGAACCATATTAATATAGTGGTAATGCTTCGTATGTATATATATTTATATATATATATATATATATATATATATATATATATATATATATATATATATATAATTAAGTTAAAAATGTACATCCACATATGTATACTGAAATAATAGTATGCATATGAATACACACACGTATACATATGTAGATGTACCGAGTTTTTCACTGGTCACTTTACTGTGAGTGTCCAGCTATTCTGTATGTAAACACACAGACAAACCGGTTTTTAGAGTCATACTGGTTTTTGAGGAAACACCTTTCCTATATTCTCCTGAAAGCCAGGCAAGGAATATTGAACTAGTTTCGATGTTGTTACATCTCATCAGCAATATTTACCTATCTTCCGGCCTCTCTAGAGAATCGTAAAAGCACATATCGTTATATGCTTTTTTCTATGAAAATAAGTAGTGGCCAGACTAATTTGCATAGAGCGTGAGTACGTACCGGTTCAACGGAGACGATAAAAACAAATAACGAAACGAAATTAAATTTCGTTTCGTTTGTAACTCACTTTTGTATGACTGACGCTTAAACAATTAAGTTAAAAATGTACATCCACATATGTATACTGAAATACTAGTATGCATATGAATACACACACGTATACATATGTAGATGTACCGAGTTTTTCACTGGTCACTTTACTGTGAGTGTCCAGCTATTCTGTATGTAAACACACAGACAAACCGGTTTTTAGAGTCATACTGGTTTTTGAGGAAACACCTTTCCTATATTCTCCTGAAAGCCAGGCAAGGAATATTGAACTAGTTTCGATGTTGTTACATCTCATCAGCAATATTTACCTATCTTCCGGCCTCTCTAGAGAATCGTAAAAGCACATATCGTTATATGCTTTTTCTATGAAAATAAGTAGTGGGCAGACTAATTTGCATAGAGCGTGAGTACGTACCGGTTCAACGGAGACGATAAAAACAAATAACGAAACGAAATTAAATTTCGTTTCGTTTGTAACTCACTTTTGTATGACTGACGCTTAAACAATTAAGTTAAAAATGTACATCCACATATGTATACTGAAATACTAGTATGCATATGAATACACACACGTATACATATGTAGATGTACCGAGTTTTTCACTGGTCACTTTACTGTGAGTGTCCAGCTATTCTGTATGTAAACACACAGACAAACCGGTTTTTAGAATCATACTGGTTTTTGAGGAAACACCTTTCCTATATTCTCCTGAAAGCCAGGCAAGGAATATTGAACTAGTTTCGATGTTGTTACATCTCATCAGCAATATTTACCTATCTTCCGGCCTCTCTAGAGAATCGTAAAAGCACATATCGTTATATGCTTTTTCTATGAAAATAAGTAGTGGGCAGACTAATTTGCATAGAGCGTGAGTACGTACCGGTTCAACGGAGACGATAAAAACAAATAACGAAACGAAATTAAATTTCGTTTCGTTTGTAACTCACTTTTGTATGACTGACGCTTAAACAATTAAGTTAAAAATGTACATCCACATATGTATACTGAAATACTAGTATGCATATGAATACACACACGTATACATATGTAGATGTACCGAGTTTTTCACTGGTCACTTTACTGTGAGTGTCCAGCTATTCTGTATGTAAACATACAGACAAACCGGTTTTTAGAGTCATACTGGTTTTTGAGGAAACACCTTTCCTATATTCTCCTGAAAGCCAGGCAAGGAATATTGAACTAGTTTCGATGTTGTTACATCTCATCAGCAATATTTACCTATCTTCCGGCCTCTCTAGAGAATCGTAAAAGCACATATCGTTATATGCTTTTTCTATGAAAATAAGTAGTGGGCAGACTAATTTGCATAGAGCGTGAGTACGTACCGGTTCAACGGAGACGATAAAAACAAATAACGAAACGAAATTAAATTTCGTTTCGTTTGTAACTCACTTTTGTATGACTGACGCTTAAACAATTAAGTTAAAAATGTACATCCACATATGTATACTGAAATACTAGTATGCATATGAATACACACACGTATACATATGTAGATGTACCGAGTTTTTCACTGGTCACTTTACTGTGAGTGTCCAGCTATTCTGTATGTAAACACACAGACAAACCGGTTTTTAGAGTCATACTGGTTTTTGAGGAAACACCTTTCCTATATTCTCCTGAAAGCCAGGCAAGGAATATTGAACTAGTTTCGATGTTGTTACATCTCATCAGCAATATTTACCTATCTTCCGGCCTCTCTAGAGAATCGTAAAAGCACATATCGTTATATGCTTTTTTATGAAAATAAGTAGTGGGCAGACTAATTTGCATAGAGCGTGAGTACGTACCGGTTCAACGGAGACGATAAAAACAAATAACGAAACGAAATTAAATTTCGTTTCGTTTGTAACTCACTTTTGTATGACTGACGCTTAAACAATTAAGTTAAAAATGTACATCCACATATGTATACTGAAATACTAGTATGCATATGAATACACACACGTATACATATGTAGATGTACCGAGTTTTTCACTGGTCACTTTACTGTGAGTGTCCAGCTATTCTGTATGTAAACACACAGACAAACCGGTTTTTAGAGTCATACTGGTTTTTGAGGAAACACCTTTCCTATATTCTCCTGAAAGCCAGGCAAGGAATATTGAACTAGTTTCGATGTTGTTACATCTCATCAGCAATATTTACCTATCTTCCGGCCTCTCTAGAGAATCGTAAAAGCACATATCGTTATATGCTTTTTTCTATGAAAATAAGTAGTGGGCAGACTAATTTGCATAGAGCGTGAGTACGTACCGGTTCAACGGAGACGATAAAAACAAATAACGAAAGGAAATTAAATTTCGTTTCGTTTGTAACTCACTTTTGTATGACTGACGCTTAAACAATTAAGTTAAAAATGTACATCCACATATGTATACTGAAATACTAGTATGCATATGAATACACACACGTATACATATGTAGATGTACCGAGTTTTTCACTGGTCACTTTACTGTGAGTGTCCAGCTATTCTGTATGTAAACACACAGACAAACCGGTTTTTAGAGTCATACTGGTTTTTGAGGAAACACCTTTCCTATATTCTCCTGAAAGCCAGGCAAGGAATATTGAACTAGTTTCGATGTTGTTACATCTCATCAGCAATATTTACCTATCTTCCGGCCTCTCTAGAGAATCGTAAAAGCACATATCGTTATATGCTTTTTCTATGAAAATAAGTAGTGGGCAGACTAATTTGCATAGAGCGTGAGTACGTACCGGTTCAACGGAGACGATAAAAACAAATAACGAAACGAAATTAAATTTCGTTTCGTTTGTAACTCACTTTTGTATGACTGACGCTTAAACAATTAAGTTAAAAATGTACATCCACATATGTATACTGAAATACTAGTATGCATATGAATACACACACGTATACATATGTAGATGTACCGAGTTTTTCACTGGTCACTTTACTGTGAGTGTCCAGCTATTCTGTATGTAAACACACAGACAAACCGGTTTTTAGAATCATACTGGTTTTTGAGGAAACACCTTTTCTATATTCTCCTGAAAGCCAGGCAAGGAATATTGAACTAGTTTCGATGTTGTTACATCTCATCAGCAATATTTACCTATCTTCCGGCCTCTCTAGAGAATCGTAAAAGCACATATCGTTATATGCTTTTTCTATGAAAATAAGTAGTGGGCAGACTAATTTGCATAGAGCGTGAGTACGTACCGGTTCAACGGAGACGATAAAAACAAATAACGAAACGAAATTAAATTTCGTTTCGTTTGTAACTCACTTTTGTATGACTGACGCTTAAACAATTAAGTTAAAAATGTACATCCACATATGTATACTGAAATACTAGTATGCATATGAATACACACACGTATACATATGTAGATGTACCGAGTTTTTCACTGGTCACTTTACTGTGAGTGTCCAGCTATTCTGTATGTAAACATACAGACAAACCGGTTTTTAGAGTCATACTGGTTTTTGAGGAAACACCTTTCCTATATTCTCCTGAAAGCCAGGCAAGGAATATTGAACTAGTTTCGATGTTGTTACATCTCATCAGCAATATTTACCTATCTTCCGGCCTCTCTAGAGAATCGTAAAAGCACATATCGTTATATGCTTTTTCTATGAAAATAAGTAGTGGGCAGACTAATTTGCATAGAGCGTGAGTACGTACCGGTTCAACGGAGACGATAAAAACAAATAACGAAACGAAATTAAATTTCGTTTCGTTTGTAACTCACTTTTGTATGACTGACGCTTAAACAATTAAGTTAAAAATGTACATCCACATATGTATACTGAAATACTAGTATGCATATGAATACACACACGTATACATATGTAGATGTACCGAGTTTTTCACTGGTCACTTTACTGTGAGTGTCCAGCTATTCTGTATGTAAACACACAGACAAACCGGTTTTTAGAGTCATACTGGTTTTTGAGGAAACACCTTTCCTATATTCTCCTGAAAGCCAGGCAAGGAATATTGAACTAGTTTCGATGTTGTTACATCTCATCAGCAATATTTACCTATCTTCCGGCCTCTCTAGAGAATCGTAAAAGCACATCTCGTTATATGCTTTTTTATGAAAATAAGTAGTGGGCAGACTAATTTGCATAGAGCGTGAGTACGTACCGGTTCAACGGAGACGATAAAAACAAATAACGAAACGAAATTAAATTTCGTTTCGTTTGTAACTCACTTTTGTATGACTGACGCTTAAACAATTAAGTTAAAAATGTACATCCACATATGTATACTGAAATACTAGTATGCATATGAATACACACACGTATACATATGTAGATGTACCGAGTTTTTCACTGGTCACTTTACTGTGAGTGTCCAGCTATTCTGTATGTAAACACACAGACAAACCGGTTTTTAGAGTCATACTGGTTTTTGAGGAAACACCTTTCCTATATTCTCCTGAAAGCCAGGCAAGGAATATTGAACTAGTTTCGATGTTGTTACATCTCATCAGCAATATTTACCTATCTTCCGGCCTCTCTAGAGAATCGTAAAAGCACATATCGTTATATGCTTTTTCTATGAAAATAAGTAGTGGGCAGACTAATTTGCATAGAGCGTGAGTACGTACCGGTTCAACGGAGACGATAAAAACAAATAACGAAACGAAATTAAATTTCGTTTCGTTTGTAACTCACTTTTGTATGACTGACGCTTAAACAATTAAGTTAAAAATGTACATCCACATATGTATACTGAAATACTAGTATGCATATGAATACACACACGTATACATATGTAGATGTACCGAGTTTTTCACTGGTCACTTTACTGTGAGTGTCCAGCTATTCTGTATGTAAACATACAGACAAACCGGTTTTTAGAGTCATACTGGTTTTTGAGGAAACACCTTTCCTATATTCTCCTGAAAGCCAGGCAAGGAATATTGAACTAGTTTCGATGTTGTTACATCTCATCAGCAATATTTACCTATCTTCCGGCCTCTCTAGAGAATCGTAAAAGCACATATCGTTATATGCTTTTTCTATGAAAATAAGTAGTGGGCAGACTAATTTGCATAGAGCGTGAGTACGTACCGGTTCAACGGAGACGATAAAAACAAATAACGAAACGAAATTAAATTTCGTTTCGTTTGTAACTCACTTTTGTATGACTGACGCTTAAACAATTAAGTTAAAAATGTACATCCACATATGTATACTGAAATACTAGTATGCATATGAATACACACACGTATACATATGTAGATGTACCGAGTTTTTCACTGGTCACTTTACTGTGAGTGTCCAGCTATTCTGTATGTAAACACACAGACAAACCGGTTTTTAGAGTCATACTGGTTTTTGAGGAAACACCTTTCCTATATTCTCCTGAAAGCCAGGCAAGGAATATTGAACTAGTTTCGATGTTGTTACATCTCATCAGCAATATTTACCTATCTTCCGGCCTCTCTAGAGAATCGTAAAAGCACATATCGTTATATGCTTTTTCTATGAAAATAAGTAGTGGGCAGACTAATTTGCATAGAGCGTGAGTACGTACCGGTTCAACGGAGACGATAAAAACAAATAACGAAACGAAATTAAATTTCGTTTCGTTTGTAACTCACTTTTGTATGACTGACGCTTAAACAATTAAGTTAAAAATGTACATCCACATATGTATACTGAAATACTAGTATGCATATGAATACACACACGTATACATATGTAGATGTACCGAGTTTTTCACTGGTCACTTTACTGTGAGTGTCCAGCTATTCTGTATGTAAACACACAGACAAACCGGTTTTTAGAGTCATACTGGTTTTTGAGGAAACACCTTTCCTATATTCTCCTGAAAGCCAGGCAAGGAATATTGAACTAGTTTCGATGTTGTTACATCTCATCAGCAATATTTACCTATCTTCCGGCCTCTCTAGAGAATCGTAAAAGCACATATCGTTATATGCTTTTTCTATGAAAATAAGTAGTGGGCAGACTAATTTGCATAGAGCGTGAGTACGTACCGGTTCAACGGAGACGATAAAAACAAATAACGAAACGAAATTAAATTTCGTTTCGTTTGTAACTCACTTTTGTATGACTGACGCTTAAACAATTAAGTTAAAAATGTACATCCACATATGTATACTGAAATACTAGTATGCATATGAATACACACACGTATACATATGTAGATGTACCGAGTTTTTCACTGGTCACTTTACTGTGAGTGTCCAGCTATTCTGTATGTAAACACACAGACAAACCGGTTTTTAGAGTCATACTGGTTTTTGAGGAAACACCTTTCCTATATTCTCCTGAAAGCCAGGCAAGGAATATTGAACTAGTTTCGATGTTGTTACATCTCATCAGCAATATTTACCTATCTTCCGGCCTCTCTAGAGAATCGTAAAAGCACATATCGTTATATGCTTTTTCTATGAAAATAAGTAGTGGGCAGACTAATTTGCATAGAGCGTGAGTACGTACCGGTTCAACGGAGACGATAAAAACAAATAACGAAACGAAATTAAATTTCGTTTCGTTTGTAACTCACTTTTGTATGACTGACGCTTAAACAATTAAGTTAAAAATGTACATCCACATATGTATACTGAAATACTAGTATGCATATGAATACACACACGTATACATATGTAGATGTACCGAGTTTTTCACTGGTCACTTTACTGTGAGTGTCCAGCTATTCTGTATGTAAACACACAGACAAACCGGTTTTTAGAGTCATACTGGTTTTTGAGGAAACACCTTTCCTATATTCTCCTGAAAGCCAGGCAAGGAATATTGAACTAGTTTCGATGTTGTTACATCTCATCAGCAATATTTACCTATCTTCCGGCCTCTCTAGAGAATCGTAAAAGCACATATCGTTATATGCTTTTTCTATGAAAATAAGTAGTGGGCAGACTAATTTGCATAGAGCGTGAGTACGTACCGGTTCAACGGAGACGATAAAAACAAATAACGAAACGAAATTAAATTTCGTTTCGTTTGTAACTCACTTTTGTATGACTGACGCTTAAACAATTAAGTTAAAAATGTACATCCACATATGTATACTGAAATACTAGTATGCATATGAATACACACACGTATACATATGTAGATGTACCGAGTTTTTCACTGGTCACTTTACTGTGAGTGTCCAGCTATTCTGTATGTAAACACACAGACAAACCGGTTTTTAGAGTCATACTGGTTTTTGAGGAAACACCTTTCCTATATTCTCCTGAAAGCCAGGCAAGGAATATTGAACTAGTTTCGATGTTGTTACATCTCATCAGCAATATTTACCTATCTTCCGGCCTCTCTAGAGAATCGTTAAGCGTCAGTCATACAAAAGTGAGTTACAAACGAAACGAAATTTAATTTCGTTTCGTTATTTGTTTTTATCGTCTCCGTTGAACCGGTACGTACTCACGCTCTATGCAAATTAGTCTGCCCACTACTTATTTTCATAGAAAAAGCATATAACGATATGTGCTTTTACGATTCTCTAGAGAGGCCGGAAGATAGGTAAATATTGCTGATGAGATGTAACAACATCGAAACTAGTTCAATATTCCTTGCCTGGCTTTCAGGAGAATATAGGAAAGGTGTTTCCTCAAAAACCAGTATGACTCTAAAAACCGGTTTGTCTGTGTGTTTACATACAGAATAGCTGGACACTCACAGTAAAGTGACCAGTGAAAAACTCGGTACATCTACATATGTATACGTGTGTGTATTCATATGCATACTAGTATTTCAGTATACATATGTGGATGTACATTTTTAACTTAATTGTTTAAGCGTCAGTCATACAAAAGTGAGTTACAAACGAAACGAAATTTAATTTCCTTTCGTTATTTGTTTTTATCGTCTCCGTTGAACCGGTACGTACTCACGCTCTATGCAAATTAGTCTGCCCACTACTTATTTTCATAGAAAAAGCATATAACGATATGTGCTTTTACGATTCTCTAGAGAGGCCGGAAGATAGGTAAATATTGCTGATGAGATGTAACAACATCGAAACTAGTTCAATATTCCTTGCCTGGCTTTCAGGAGAATATAGGAAAGGTGTTTCCTCAAAAACCAGTATGACTCTAAAAACCGGTTTGTCTGTGTGTTTACATACAGAATAGCTGGACACTCACAGTAAAGTGACCAGTGAAAAACTCGGTACATCTACATATGTATACGTGTGTGTATTCATATGCATACTAGTATTTCAGTATACATATGTGGATGTACATTTTTAACTTAATTGTATAAGCGTCAGTCATACAAAAGTGAGTTACAAACGAAACGAAATTTAATTTCGTTTCGTTATTTGTTTTTATCGTCTCCGTTGAACCGGTACGTACTCACGCTCTATGCAAATTAGTCTGCCCACTACTTATTTTCATAGAAAAAGCATATAACGATATGTGCTTTTACGATTCTCTAGAGAGGCCGGAAGATAGGTAAATATTGCTGATGAGATGTAACAACATCGAAACTAGTTCAATATTCCTTGCCTGGCTTTCAGGAGAATATAGGAAAGGTGTTTCCTCAAAAACCAGTATGACTCTAAAAACCGGTTTGTCTGTGTGTTTACATACAGAATAGCTGGACACTCACAGTAAAGTGACCAGTGAAAAACTCGGTACATCTACATATGTATACGTGTGTGTATTCATATGCATACTAGTATTTCAGTATACATATGTGGATGTACATTTTTAACTTAATTGTTTAAGCGTCAGTCATACAAAAGTGAGTTACAAACGAAACGAAATTTAATTTCGTTTCGTTATTTGTTTTTATCGTCTCCGTTGAACCGGTACGTACTCACGCTCTATGCAAATTAGTCTGCCCACTACTTATTTTCATAGAAAAAGCATATAACGATATGTGCTTTTACGATTCTCTAGAGAGGCCGGAAGATAGGTAAATATTGCTGATGAGATGTAACAACATCGAAACTAGTTCAATATTCCTTGCCTGGCTTTCAGGAGAATATAGGAAAGGTGTTTCCTCAAAAACCAGTATGACTCTAAAAACCGGTTTGTCTGTGTGTTTACATACAGAATAGCTGGACACTCACAGTAAAGTGACCAGTGAAAAACTCGGTACATCTACATATGTATACGTGTGTGTATTCATATGCATACTAGTATTTCAGTATACATATGTGGATGTACATTTTTAACTTAATTGTTTAAGCGTCAGTCATACAAAAGTGAGTTACAAACGAAACGAAATTTAATTTCGTTTCGTTATTTGTTTTTATCGTCTCCGTTGAACCGGTACGTACTCACGCTCTATGCAAATTAGTCTGCGCACTACTTATTTTCATAGAAAAAGCATATAACGATATGTGCTTTTACGATTCTCTAGAGAGGCCGGAAGATAGGTAAATATTGCTGATGAGATGTAACAACATCGAAACTAGTTCAATATTCCTTGCCTGGCTTTCAGGAGAATATAGGAAAGGTGTTTCCTCAAAAACCAGTATGACTCTAAAAACCGGTTTGTCTGTGTGTTTACATACAGAATAGCTGGACACTCACAGTAAAGTGACCAGTGAAAAACTCGGTACATCTACATATGTATACGTGTGTGTATTCATATGCATACTAGTATTTCAGTATACATATGTGGATGTACATTTTTAACTTAATTGTTTAAGCGTCAGTCATACAAAAGTGAGTTACAAACGAAACGAAATTTAATTTCGTTTCGTTATTTGTTTTTATCGTCTCCGTTGAACCGGTACGTACTCACGCTCTATGCAAATTAGTCTGCCCACTACTTATTTTCATAGAAAAAGCATATAACGATATGTGCTTTTACGATTCTCTAGAGAGGCCGGAAGATAGGTAAATATTGCTGATGAGATGTAACAACATCGAAACTAGTTCAATATTCCTTGCCTGGCTTTCAGGAGAATATAGGAAAGGTGTTTCCTCAAAAACCAGTATGACTCTAAAAACCGGTTTGTCTGTGTGTTTACATACAGAATAGCTGGACACTCACAGTAAAGTGACCAGTGAAAAACTCGGTACATCTACATATGTATACGTGTGTGTATTCATATGCATACTAGTATTTCAGTATACATATGTGGATGTACATTTTTAACTTAATTGTTTAAGCGTCAGTCATACAAAAGTGAGTTACAAACGAAACGAAATTTAATTTCGTTTCGTTATTTGTTTTTATCGTCTCCGTTGAACCGGTACGTACTCACGCTCTATGCAAATTAGTCTGCCCACTACTTATTTTCATAGAAAAAGCATATAACGATATGTGCTTTTACGATTCTCTAGAGAGGCCGGAAGATAGGTAAATATTGCTGATGAGATGTAACAACATCGAAACTAGTTCAATATTCCTTGCCTGGCTTTCAGGAGAATATAGGAAAGGTGTTTCCTCAAAAACCAGTATGACTCTAAAAACCGGTTTGTCTGTGTGTTTACATACAGAATAGCTGGACACTCACAGTAAAGTGACCAGTGAAAAACTCGGTACATCTACATATGTATACGTGTGTGTATTCATATGCATACTAGTATTTCAGTATACATATGTGGATGTACATTTTTAACTTAATTGTTTAAGCGTCAGTCATACAAAAGTGAGTTACAAACGAAACGAAATTTAATTTCGTTTCGTTATTTGTTTTTATCGTCTCCGTTGAACCGGTACGTACTCACGCTCTATGCAAATTAGTCTGCCCACTACTTATTTTCATAGAAAAAGCATATAACGATATGTGCTTTTACGATTCTCTAGAGAGGCCGGAAGATAGGTAAATATTGCTGATGAGATGTAACAACATCGAAACTAGTTCAATATTCCTTGCCTGGCTTTCAGGAGAATATAGGAAAGGTGTTTCCTCAAAAACCAGTATGATTCTAAAAACCGGTTTGTCTGTGTGTTTACATACAGAATAGCTGGACACTCACAGTAAAGTGACCAGTGAAAAACTCGGTACATCTACATATGTATACGTGTGTGTATTCATATGCATACTAGTATTTCAGTATACATATGTGGATGTACATTTTTAACTTAATTGTTTAAGCGTCAGTCATACAAAAGTGAGTTACAAACGAAACGAAATTTAATTTCGTTTCGTTATTTGTTTTTATCGTCTCCGTTGAACCGGTACGTACTCACGCTCTATGCAAATTAGTCTGCCCACTACTTATTTTCATAGAAAAAGCATATAACGATATGTGCTTTTACGATTCTCTAGAGAGGCCGGAAGATAGGTAAATATTGCTGATGAGATGTAACAACATCGAAACTAGTTCAATATTCCTTGCCTGGCTTTCAGGAGAATATAGGAAAGGTGTTTCCTCAAAAACCAGTATGACTCTAAAAACCGGTTTGTCTGTGTGTTTACATACAGAATAGCTGGACACTCACAGTAAAGTGACCAGTGAAAAACTCGGTACATCTACATATGTATACGTGTGTGTATTCATATGCATACTAGTATTTCAGTATACATATGTGGATGTACATTTTTAACTTAATTGTTTAAGCGTCAGTCATACAAAAGTGAGTTACAAACGAAACGAAATTTAATTTCGTTTCGTTATTTGTTTTTATATATATATATAATCATAGTTTATGCTGATTGCTTGATATTGCTTGTTAATTATCCTTCACTCCAGCACATCTAACAACAAATTTTATCTACGTAATGAAAATGAATACCATTGTTAATAATAGATAAGTAATCTTTTTTTTTACCTAAACCTACTTTCTCCTTTTCCTATTATATGCAGCTATAGGAAATATGTATGGTGTTAATAATCGATAATTAATTATTTTCAGAGGTTTACATATGCATATACCGCATTGAAATGGACGTAGTAATTAATGAATGAATTTAAGTTGTTAACATTGGTCTTTTGTCATATTGAGTATAAATGTATATACATATAGCGGCTAGATTTAGTTCCATGGTTCTGGCACTGTACATTTGGAGGGTGGAAACTCCACTATCCAAGTGTGGTACGAGAAATGAGTGCACCGGTGGAAGTGAGGATGTGACAGGCTCCTGGTTGTAAAAGTGTCATATATACTGATCCCAAGAAGGAGGAATCATTTGTGGCTGGGTGGTACAAGTTCATGCACTAAACAAGAGCCTCAATACATAACCTTCCTTGATGAAGTCACTAGAGCATTAGATGTAGTTATAAATGAGTCATCTATTCTAATAGGAGACTTCATTGCACATGTTGGAATTGACCAACTAACATGGAAAGAAAAACGGTCGCGATATAAATACGAATGGAGAGGCTTTATTAGACGTTTATTCTAGTAATGGGCTCTGTATTATGAACACTTTCTTCCTGCAGGAGATATCCATAGATATACTTGGTATAAGTGGAATCAGGGACAGAGACCAATAATTGAATTTGTTCTTTTCGACTCTGTGGTGGATACACGTGTTAAGCGGCTGAATTGTCAACAGATCACTATCTGTGAAATGTCACAGCAGAGAAAGTAGAGACGTCCACATTTAAGACATGAGAGGAATGCAAATTAAGCTGTAATCCGTCTTCAGATCAGCAGATAAAGTGTTCTGGTATACCATACGCTGAATTCGTAATAGGAAGTCATCCTCCACATTTATTGGCAACTCAGATCACAAAGTATTTCTGCGCTCAGATATGACAAGGCAACCGGTGAGATATGAAATTAGTCACGAGATGTTGTAAGCTTTAAATAGAGAAGTTGTTATTTGGCTGAATAATGTATGAACGAGATCTCTGGAAAAATAACTAAGTAATGGTAATAAGAGGAGATAATTCCGATTATCAAAAATGGAGACAAGAGAAATTGCTCCGTTTAGAGAGGGATCTCTTCATTAATTCTCCATGTTAGAGTCTATATTAAGTGTTTGGTAAAAAGGTGTGAGGGGATTGTCGAGTCTAATCTAGCTGATGAACAGTGTAGTTTTCGCGCCGAATGCAGCACAACCGACCAAATATTCACACTGCGGCAGGTCATTGACAAATCGTAGGAATACTACCAAGATGTGTATATTTGCTATGTAATCCTTGGAAATGCATACCACTACATTTCAAGAGAACTTCTGTGGAAGGTTCTGCAGGAGTGGGGGATTTGAGGACAACTTCTTCTTGCCCTGATGTCTCTATACGAATGCCCTACTATTTACAACAGGGTAAATGATTCTTAATTGAAGCCATTCAATCTGGGAGTCGGATTCCCCAATGGGGTTTACTGTCACCTCTCCTATCCATAATCTTCATGAACATGATCGATACGTGCAGACTGTCTGAAAGTTGTATCACGACTAGCGGGTGTAAAATCAAAAGTGATTTCCGACATGCAATATATAAGTTTGATGCCGAGTGGTGCACGGCAGAAAGAAAGGCCAGTGCTGCGGAAATTGAGAATGTTGTCCTCTCAGGCTAGGCCGTGGAGATCGACTGAAGCAGGGAGAGAAGTTCAAGTATCTTGGGGACGTGTTCACGAGTGATAAAATGTCCAAGGCTGGAACAAGTGCAAGGATTGCAGGAGCTCGTGCAATAATTCGCCAGCTTCAGAATATGGCAATTAGCAGAATGGAATTCGGTGTAAAAAACCTAAATCCCTATCGTGAATTCAGTTTTCGTGCCGACCTTTACCTATGACTCTCAGACTTTGGGTAATGGCGGAAAGAATAAGATCGCAATTACAACCGGCCGGATTAAGGTTTCTCCGAAGGGTTTTGAAGTAACATTACACGCTAGATGGCGTGGCTCGGAGATCAGTGCATCACTCCAGCATGTTTCGCTACTTCTCCACGTGAGAGATGACAGCTCCGATACTACGGGCATCTGGTTAGAAGGTCTCAGGAAGAATCACTGTACAGGTTTTACGTTCAAAACTAGCTGGCAGGAGACCCAGCGGTGGATCCGTGCAAGATGGTTGAATACCACCTTTGAGCTCGGTTGATCTCGTTTGGGGATCCAGGCGGATCAACACGAAACGGTTGCTTCTGAAAGGTGTGCCCTGGAAAGTTTGTTTGAGGACTCTCCCAAGAAGAAGAAGAAGAAGAAGAAGAAGAAGAAGAAGAAGAAGAAGAAGAAGAAGAAGAAGAAGAAGAAGTTATGAATAAAGTGTGTGTATATGAAGTCATATACCATATCTAATGAACATAGAGTTTTAATGTTGAAGTAATTAAGCCATGATCATTTGAGCTATTTCCAGTAACTGTGCTGGAACGCGAGGCATTGGGAATGCAGGTGTTTTTAATACATCATCGTAACATTTACTAAATCTGGTACTATGATTAAAATGAGCTATAACTTATATACCCTTTCGTACATAATACCTACTGGAGAATATATATATATATATATATATATATATCAAATACACATCTTATCATCTTGAACCGATTAGAATCCAGATATAGAGGTAAAAATAAATGTGATCTTGTCTAGAATTATCTTGATCCTCTCTGTCATGATTAACTCAGCAACAATATCTAAAGATACTTATAAATAGTGCGACACTAATGTCAAATATTTATAACTTGGATTCGAAACATTGGTATTGCTTCTGTATGGATGAACATTTTAACTTATTTTGCAAATTCACCCGTACATTTAAATCTCTATCCAATATGTTCAAAACAGCTACCGTCAGGAATTCTATAGATTTTAAAACACAATTAGTATTCTGTTTCTAAATGCATATTTTTATTCTTTGTGAAGTCCAGAAGGAATTTGAGTTTCCAAAATACTTTTTTAATAATAATAAAATACATTAAACTCAGAATAAATGTAGCGCCTGTTACTTGTGAAGAGATTTTAACAAAAGTGATTAGTAAAAAAAATATATATATTCATTTTAGAAGTTAAAACTAAGAAAGAAAATGAACAAACAAACAAAACGAATGAAGCACGATGAAATACAGAGCAAATTTAAAAGAGAATAAAAAGCAGATGTTCATTTTAAAGGAGTTGCTAATTAAAACTCTAAATAGAAAAAATTCCAAATTCTTCGGGGACATAATTTTCTTGAATGAAAAATCAGAAGGGAAATAGTTCCTTGGAAGCTATTTTCCTCAGAGCATAAGAATAATTAAATAAGCGAAAGTTTGAAATTCTGAAGGAAAATATTACTTTTTTACTATAGAGAAGAGTTCTGCCAATTTATCAGAATCTAATTTCTTTAATTAGTTCAAGAATTGTAAATAAATCTGAAACAAAACATATCTGAAACAGCAAAAAACGTAATAAGAAACGTGAATCATCTGACCCAATTTAAAGAAGAGATAGAAATACTGTGTGATGTATGGAGAGAGATCGAGAAAGAGCCGACAAGAAAGTTTGGGAAAGACAGATACAAAAGTGAGATAAAGAGAGAGAGAGTGTGATAGAGAGAGCGTGAGAGAGAGAGAGAGAGAGAGAGAGAGAGAGAGAGAGAGAGAGAGAGAGAGAGAGAGAGAGACGTACAACGTATGCGACAAGTTTTGTTTGTTAAGGAATTCCATGTTTTTCTGAAGTTACAGCGATAAATTTGTTACAGATACTTTTCAGACTCCAATAAAAAATAAATGAATATATAAATTTAAAAAAGAAATTGGCTGGATTCTTTGGAAATTTAGTAAATATCATCAAAATACTTGAAGGTGTGTATTGTAACTCTTTTGTGAAATAGATTGTTAAAATCTAAGCAAAACTCGTTTATCTATGTTCCATGACTGATGTTTACTTATTTTGTCATAAGACGATCATCTCTATATGAAAGGAAAAGTGATAAATTAGCTAATATTCCTAGTAATAATTTATTGATCCCGGACGGAAAATGCTCCAAGTTATTTCAAATTTGAACACAAAACAAGGATGCTGAAACGATTATGGTAATCCTCTACTCTTAATGTTATTTAAATAATAAAATGTCATATTTGGTCGTGTTTGAAACGAAAGCATCAATAAAGTGCAAAATGACATAGATAATTCCCCTTGTAAAATGATACAAATATTAAAGATTTGAAGTACAAGTTTGTAGCGATACAACTTTCCATCTCCCACAAACTTGAGGGGAGGCATATGTTTTGTGGATAGCTAGTTGGACATTCTGATTGAATAATCATGAACACTAACTATAGCAGTCTTCAAACTGTTGGGCAAACTGGCATTACAAGTGCAATACCAGGTTAATGCGTACAGCTGCACGCTGTCTGACGAAGTAGAGATGCCATTGTCTTCTCATGTACAGGTTTTTTATTTGTTCATTTTCAGCTAATATATATATATATATTACACCCACACCCACACATACACACACACACACACATATAATATATATATATATATATATATATATATATATATATATATATATATGTAGAAGGTGAGTAATATTGTAGAACAATAAAACTATGCATATATCAGATAAGTAGCACTCAATAGTTGGTAGAACTGGAGTATATATTAAAGAAAAAATTTAAAGACGGTTAAAGAAGTTACATATATTTTATTATGCGTATTTCGAAAACAATATCATCCTGGGACAAAAATTGTGTTCTCATCAGATAAAATAAGGTAACATGATATGAGGCCTAAAAACACTTGTCAAAACGAAAGTGACTTGCCTGTAAGACTAATTCCCCCTTCTAAATCTGACCTAGGGGCTGTTAGTAAATCTATCTTGGATAGAATTATCCCAGGTGTTAGGTTTAAATCTCAACTAAATTTATGGTTGTTTACATCCGATGTAATATACTGGTTCAATGGCCTAATTAATAAAAACAGTAAACTAAAATGTATTCAGTTAGACATTGGTAACTATTATTCTTCTCTTTCTCCTTCACTCCTAAACAAGGCTCTCATATGCGTTAAAATACACGGACATCACTAGTGAAAAAATTAACATCATTCTCACCCCAAGGAAAACCATCTTGGAATTTAACAATGAATATTGGACAAGAGCGGATAGTTTCGACATCACCATGGGTTCGTCGGATTCAGCTCAACTGACCGACTTTGTTGGAATGTTCATCTTGAACTCTTTAAATCGGAAAATTCCTCAACTTCGCAGTGGAATTTATCGTGATGATGCACTTTTTACTGCATCTAATTGTTACAAAGTAAACTTTAATATTATTAAAAAAATATACTTGATCTATTTAAGCATGTTAACTTAAAAATTGAATTCGAGAATAATGATAAATTAGCAAATTTCCTTGATATAACCCTTAATCTTGATACCGGCCTATTGCCCATATCATAAGGATAATGAGAACTTAAATTACGTTAACTTTAAATCTAACCACCATAATAATGTTGAAACTGCTATAGTCAGAAGTGTAGAAAACAGAATTTCTAATGTATCCTCTAACAAAGATATCTTCGAAGCTAACGGCAATTATTATAATAAGGCGCTATCTAGGGCTGGATATCTAGACAAAATTAGGTATACTAAGGAAACTAATCTTGGCAGAGCCTATAGTAACTCTAGTAATGTAGTTGGTAATAATCATACCAATAACAGAAGGAGTAGACCTAGATATAAAAATATCCTTTGGTACAACGCTCCCATCTTTCTTTCCGTTATTAATAATATCCCTAAATTATTTTTATAACAGTTTCATATAACAGTTTAATATATATAGCAATATATTCAATAAGCATACTATTAAATTCTCATATTCCACTACTTCCAGCATTTCTAAAATTATCTCAAGACATAATTTTAAAATATTAAAGAATAACTCATATGCATCCAACAATGACAGCCATAACAATAACACTATAAGGCCTGACGTCAATGTAAACTCTAGGCAAAATAACACAAATATAAATACGACGTCAAACGTAACTTTGAGGAATACATCAAATAGTAATGTAAATCTAGAAACTTTAGCAACTCCTTAATTAATTCCACCACTCCAGTTCCTAATATAATTCATCCTGGGCCACATGCCAGTAACACTGTAAATAATCTTAATCGTAAATGCAACTGCCCTATTAGAACTGATTGTCCTCTTAGTCATTTCTGTCTCGATAAAAACCTAGTATATGAATGTAAAGTGGTAACTAGTACCAATACCTATAACTACATTGGCTCTATATCTACCTCTTTTAAAACAAGATTCTATAATCATTCTTCTTCATTTAAATATCCACTTAAAAGGACCATCACCGCACTCTCAGAGCTTATTTGGCCATTAAAAGACAAACACATTAATTACGAAATTTCTTGGCGTAAAATCTACAATGCATCTCCATACTCCAATGCTTCCATATGTAATGTTTGTAATTTATGTCTAGTTGAAAAATGTACCATTATCTCGAATTTCAACTCTATAATAAAGAGAAGAACAGATTTATTTGGTCTTTGTAATCATAAATCCTTCAAAATCTTTCACAAAGTATATAGCTAATGTCCTATAACATATTCCCCGAATAACGGTTAATTTCTTTTACACATATATATTTTTTTTTACACATATATTTTTTACACATATTTCATTATATTCTACAATGTATTAATTCAGTTTTCTCAGCATATTTTAAAACTTTGACTTTTTTAGATAGCCTTAAATTTTCGTTCAAACCATCGTAGATTTTGTAAACAAACTATGACGCCATATGTTTTTTATGTTTATAAATCATTCTAGCAATTTCCTTTACTTACTTGTTGATATTAAATAATTAAATAGTATACCCCACATATATAGATTTTTAACAGAAGTTTTTAATTTTGACATAGATAGACTATTTTTATTTTTATGTTTTTATTGTATTTTATTTTATTTTAAAAACCTTTTTTTATACTTATTTTAATTTAATTTAATTTTACTTTATTAATACATTAATACACTTCTTAATCCAATTTTTAGTATATAAACCCAATATAAAATAATATACCCAGTTTCTATATTTTAGACCTCTAATATTTGAATACAATCTATAATTCTCGCACATACACCTCATAAATTTACTTTTTAGCCGTTACTTACAGCTGTTTTCATTTTGAAAGCGGTCCTGATCAAACGTCTCTCTCTCTCTTTCTCTTTCTCCCTCTTCCTTCTTTCTTTTTTTCTTTTTTTCCTCTCTTCTATTTCTTTTTCCTTTTACTCCTTTTTCTTTCCTTTTTTTCTATTTTCCTATCTTTTTCTTACTCTTATATTTCTGTCATATGTAGACTGAACACTTTCTTGTTGACAAGTGTTTTTAGACATCATATCATGTTACCTTATTTTATCTGATGAGAACACAATTTTTGTCCCAGGATGATGTTGTTTTCGAAATGCGCATAATAAAATATATGGAACTTCTTTAACCATCTTTTAATTTCTTCTTTTATATATATATATATAGTACCCCATTCGACGTGAGTATGGGCGCCAGTGATTCTGTGGAGGTTACTGATCTTATCGGCCTTTTCCTTATTTTCTCTATCAAGGATCAATTCCCCAATGCGGGCGGTGGTTTGTACCCTGACGATGGTCTTTTGACCATGACTAAGTGCGGACCTCGTGCTTGCGACAGGTTCAGAAAAGAACTCACAGCCTTCTTTAAAGGCTTCAACCTCTCTACACAGGTTGAGGCCAATCTCTCGTTCGTTAATTACCTCGACGTTACCCTCAATTTCTTGAATGGGTTGTATTACCCGTATAGAAAGCCGAATGATACGCTTAATTACATAAGTAAGCATTCCAACCATCCTGCCAGCATAACCAACAACCTGGTAAGAAACGTTTCGTTGAGGCTTTCCCTTCTTTCCACCAACGAGCGTATTTTCTACGACCATTCCACTTATTACAATGAAGCTCTTGCTCGAAGTGGATTTGTCGATAAGTAGCATATACAGAATACGAAAATAGACCTAGAAGAAATAGATCCCGTCGCATTTGTATGTATAACCCACCTTATAATATGGAGGTGGCCACACCATTAGCTAAGATCTTTCTTTCCCTTATTACGAAGCATTTTCCCCCTACACATAAATATAGTAAAATGTTTAATAGAAATACAATTGAAATGTCTTACTCTACGACTCCTAACCTTGCACATAACATCACAGCTTCAAATTTAGCTAAACTACCTAGCCGTAGGAACACGTGCAACCCTGTAGTTAGTACTAACTGTAATTGTAGGAATCGGGTTGATTGCCCACTATCCGGGAAATGCCTCTCTAGTAACATTGTCTACAAATTTAAGGTTGTAACACCCACGTCCCGTAGGGCCTACATAGGGTTAACCGCCAATATATTCAAGCAGCGTCTTTACATGCATACCCATTCTTTTCGTTACCCTCTAAGAAAGAATATGACGTGGTTGTCTAAAAGACAACCACACCCAATATAAGTTACACTGGGAGATCCTAGCTGGGGCTAGATCGTATAACGGAAATAAAAGACCATGTGACCTCTGCGCCGCTGAGGCCCTGGAAATACTCTACGCCACAGACCACATCTTAAACAAAAAATCTGAGGCAATTTTGGCTTGTAAATATAAATTGCACAAAACTTTCCTGTATTACAGCCCCACGTTATACCCTAACGGATAGTACGATATATACGTGGATAGTTTACGTCTTGATGTGGGAGCTAAGTATAAGTTATGTTTAAACCATTACTTATTTGCATAGGTAAGTATATATTACCCGTATGTTTTGTGAAGGTACGTATACCTTCTCGTACGTATATTTGATTGTTTATGTTATGGCGTATTTTTTTTATATATTCTGGTACATATGGTTTGACTTTGTGTATACGTGAGTTTTGCGTCTGTGTGAGTATGCTGGTTCGTACGTATGTAGAGTGTGTGTATATGTGTACTTCATGTTTTGGTTGACTTACGTCTCCGAACATTCGTGTTTTACATGTAGGTATGTGTGTGCCCTTGTTATATACGTATTTATTTATTTATATACGTTTATATAATTATTTATTTATTTGTATACACGCATACACACACACACATATTTATATGTGCGTGGTTTTGTATACCTATGGTAAGTGTATGCGTATGCTTGTGTATGTACATATTTGTTTGCGTGTATGTATTTATTTATTTCTATTACTTCTGTATTGTATTTATTTACTTTGTTCTTAACTCTGTAGCGGAGATTCATTCGGTCTCCTAGTTAGAATTTAGTCTACGACTTCTGCTATACCTTTTACGTGGTTTTGTCTTTGCGTGCTATTGTTCTCCACGTTCCACATATGACGTATTGTCTTCGTTTTTTTCGTTCATTGCCAGAGAACGTCTCTATGAACCACCTAAGAGAACATTAGTCTACGACCTCTTTTATACCATAAACGTGGTTCTGTCTTTGCGCGTAATTGTTTTTCACCGCTCCTATTAATGACGTATTATATTCGTTTTTTCCCGTTCTTTGCCAGCGAACGTTTCCACGAACCAAAGTATCGTTTTCCTGTCTTCCTCTGGTTGCAACGTTTTTTGAAATATCCACTTCTGCGTTTACAGATTGACTTTGTTAGTTTCAGAAGATTCCGTTAAGTGTGAAAGCAGCGATTCTTTGCTTAAACTTTAATCTGTTATTTTAATAAATATTTGCTCTACGGTTCTCATTTATTTGATATATATTCACCCTTATCGAGTCCTCTTTGGATTTTAGTCTTCAAATTTATTATTATTACTATATATATATATATTCATATATATACGTATGTCAAAAGGTTCATTCAACACCCTACGTTGACCCACTGATCCAGGTGTGGTCACTTCAACTTGTGTTTAGACACTTCGATATGTTCAATTTTGACAACTATCATCAATATTTATATATCTGAAACCTATAGAAATGCCATATTTTGGTCCAAAAGTTTAATGATAATGCTGGGTTCCACAGGGTTGAACATCGAAAAATTACCATAGGTGTTTACACGTTGGTTCCAGTTGAAGCTGCCTTACTGCGTAAATTTCAATATGCTCAGTGCCTAGATTGAGTAGATTGTTTGAACATCAAACAGGGACATACCTATCTTTGTTCTAGACTCCTTGCATCTGCAAACAAAATTGCAAGTAGAACGGAAAATCCCACAATATTTTGTAAATTTACTGATTTTAAGGCATCACAGTGTTGTATGTTTATAACTTAGCTAGAAAGGGCAATGCGTACGCACTTCACTGTTTTGGTAAACATTTATTACACAATCTTATAAAATATGGCAAAGAGAAATATATATATATAAAGGGAGAGAGAGAAATAGAGAGGGGGTGGGGAGGGAAAGGGGGATAGATGTATACATAGAGAGACGGATTAATACAGAGAAAGAGAGAGAGAAAGAGAGAGAGAGAGAGAGTGAGAGAGAGAGAGAGAGAGAGAGAGAGAGAGAGAGAGAGAGAGATAGAGAGAGAGAGAGAGAGCGTGACAACGAGGAAGTGAAAGTGATATGTGACTATTTTACATTTGTTGCTTTGAACTGGACGACGGTGCAATATAAACAATAATAGACTAGTAGCTGTATTAAAAATCAATATTAAATATTTCAGTCCCTAATACGTGGTTAATGCAACAAGTGAGCATTCCCTAGGTTCTTTATATACAAGTTTTTCTTTGATTCCTGTGTCTGAAGCCAATTCATTTCACTTAAATAGCTAATGTTCTTGATTAGGCATGAATACCATTCAATCTCTTTCTTCTTTTTCTCCATACAGTTTTCGGCATTATACGGCAGCAACAATAATTGACTTTTGTGTGTACGTACATATAAATACATATATACATATATGTATATATATATATATATATATATATATATATATATACAATTAAGTTAAAAATGTACATCCACATATGTATACTGAAATACTAGTATGCATATGAATACACACACGTATACATATGTAGATGTACCAAGTCTTTCACTGGTTTCTTTACTGTGAGTACCCAGCTATTCTGTATGTAAACACGTAGACAAACCGGTTTTTAGAGTCATACTGGTTTTTTAGGAAACACCTTTCCTCTATTCTCCAGAAAGCCAGACAAGGAATATTGAACTAGTTTCGTTGTTGTTACAACTCATCAGCAATATTTACCTATCTACCGGCCTTTCTGGAGAATAGTAAAAGCACATATCGTTATATGCTTTTTCTATGAAAATTAGTAGTGGGCAGACTAATTTGCATAGAGTGTGAGTACGTACCGGTTCAACGGAGACGATAAAAACAAATAACGAATCGAAATTAAATTTCGTTTCGTTTGTAACTCACTTTTGTATGACTGACGCTTAAACAATTAAGTTAAAAATGTACATCCACATATGTATACTGAAATACTAGTATGCATATGAATACACACACGTATACATATGTAGATGTACCAAGTCTTTCACTGGTTACTTTACTGTGAGTACCCATCTATTCTGTATGTAAACACACAGACAAACCGGTTTTTAGAGTCATACTGGTTTTTGAGGAAACACCTTTCCTCTATTCTCCAGAAAGCCAGACAAGGAATATTGAACTAGTTTCGTTGTTGTTACAACTCATCAGCAATATTTACCTATCTACCGGCCTTTTACGATTCTCCAGAAAGGCCGGTAGATAGGTAAATATTGCTGATGAGTTGTAACAACAACGAAACTAGTTCAATATTCCTTGTCTGGCTTTCTTGAGAATAGAGGAAAGGTGTTTCCTCAAAAACCAGTATGACTCCAAAAAACCGGTTTGTCTGCGTGTTTACATACAGAATAGCTGGGTACTCACAGTAAAGTAACCAGTGAAAGACTTGGTACATCTACATATGTATACGTGTGTGTATTCATATGCATACTAGTATTTCAGTACACATATGTGGATGTACATTTTTAACTTAATTGTTTAAGCGTCAGTCATACAAAAGTGAGTTACAAACGAAACGAAATTTAATTTCGTTTCGTTATCTGTTTTTATATATATATAAATATATATATATATGTATATTTACATATGTATATTTACATATATATATATTTATATATATATATATATAAATGTACATATATATATATATATATATATATATATATATATATATATATATATATATATATATATATATATATATATATATATATATATATATATATATATATATATATATATATATATATATATATATATATATATTTATATATATATATATATATATAAATATACATGTATATCTGTAAACATATATATATATATATATATACAATATTAAATAAATGGAAAACTATATTTATAAAACCATATTTATTTCATTATATATATTTCGGGGAAATCATATTAACAATATGCTATGCCTTCATCAGACAAAATACAATATAAACAGTTTTATAGATAAATATATTCGACATACCGTAATAAACATCAACTTCATTTGAAGAGGTTCACTCTTCAAATGAAGTTGATGTTTATTACGGTATGTCGAATATATTTATCTATAAAACTGTTTATATTGTATTTTGTCTGATGAAGGCATAGCATATTGTTAATATGATATCCCCGAAATATATATAATGAAATAAATATGGTTTTATAAATATAGTTTTCCATTTATTTAATATTGTAAATATACTCCAAGTATTTGTCGAGTGCTTTTATATCAGTTATAAATATTTACTAGTTGTAACCCAACAATTTTAAATATAACTTTACATATATATATATATATATATATATATATATATATATGTATAGATACTTACAAACATTCATATGGATACACACGTGTGTGCAGGAGTGCTGGAAGGGGGATGGGGGGTTCTGATGTGCAAATATGTTATATGCTACAGTTGTAGAATCGTTTTCATCATATTTATATGCATAAAACATATAATAAATATAATAAGGAAATCGCAATATGCAAAATCAACAAAAAAAAAACAACAAAAACACGCGCATAAACATAACGTACGTAGAACCATCTTTATCTGGACATGCAGCACTTCTATAATTCATTTGAAAAATAAATTATTTTATTTCATTCCATATTTTTTCCTTTTCGTTTTTTTTTTTTTTATTTCTGGCATTGTCTGAAACAGAAAGGACGGTGCGGTGTTCGGTTGGGGGTGAGGTCACAAGGGTAACTATTTACGTTAAAAGATCTTTAACATTGTAAATAACAATTCAGAAAAATTGATGTGGCAAGGTTTTATTCTGAATAAAAATTATTTCCATTCTTATTCAAAGGAAAGAAAGATAATGTAAAACAACAAATTAAAAGCGTAAAAATAAATATATAACACAGAATGAAGGATAATAAAGGAAGATAGTTTGAGATAGATCACTTGAAAGTTTCTGGTGATAATAGAACTGAATATTCATTGCCATGTCCTATGACAATTTCTGAATATATATAATGGAAGCTACAATTCCGTACGGAGTCATTTTTAACTATGGAAGAAATTGTCAATAAGTCTTTTCTGGAATATCGATAAAAAATATGAAGGCAGGGGACATAGTACAGTATAGTAAGGCGTATATGCACTATGGCAATAATTAATTTTATTTCTATAGGTTCTGAGTTCAAATACTACTAAGGGTAAGGTAGAGGGGGCTCGAAGTGGCTAGGGTCAAATTTCGTTATGATATTTCATGCGCTGAATAATTTATATGGATTTCCGCCTTATTCACAACGATGTAGTTCTTCTGAAAATTTAAAATCGAATTATGCTGCGGGTATACTTTCAATATATTGTAATAGGTGTTTATGCAATTGACGGTTCAGGCAAATGAAAAACTACACACCCACTCGCATGTATATATATAAATATATATATATATATATGTGTGTGTGTGTGTGTGTGTGTTTACGCATATGAGTGTAGTGACAGATATAAGGTATAGTTAATAAACAGACCCTCCGTCGGTTACGATGATGAGTGTTCTAGTTATTACAACCAACAGCCGACTTGTGAAACTGATGTGCAAGGCCAGTCTTTCAAATTATATGTATAACTGTAGCCATGTAAAATAATGTCTTGCTCCAGTACAGACAGCAACGCCGAGAATCGAACTCATTAAGTTACATTCCAGAGCCGAACACCCTAATCCTTAAGATCCGCCTTCAGGATATAGGGATTATATGAATTTAAACTTAATTTACAATATATAAAGTTAGATATGTAGATATATAGAGTGGGTAACTATGCCAATATGTATATATCGATATTTATATATGCGCATGAGACACTGCCAGGAATTACGTAAATTCATCGAAATTGATAAGAGAATAAACATCTTTTCAGAGATAGTTGAGCTATTGTTCGGTGTGATATAATCCAACGAAACGCAAGGAAACATATACTTGATGAGGTAATATATCTATTCCTTCTTAGTATTCTTCTAAAATGGACGTAGTAGTTTCCATATAATTAGGTTTTGTGTTAGTAGTTAATGAAGTCTACGATAAAACTATATCTGTATACATACATATATAAATTTATCACACCACTTCTTAATACACACACAGACAACATATATATATATATATATATATATATATATATATATATATATATATATATATATATATATATATGTATGTGTGTGTGTGTGTGTTTGTGTGTGTGTGTGTGTGTGTTTGTGTGTGTGTGTGTGTGTGCGTGTGTATGTGTGTATGTGAGTGTATATATATATATATATATATATATATATATATATATATATATATATATATATATATATATATATATATATATATTATACAGAGACACACGTACGCATGTATGTATGCATATGTGTGTCTGTATGTATCTGTGTGTTTGGTGGGCTTCTGAAATTTCTGACAATGAAATTCCATTTAATACCAGGCTATAGTAGAAAATGTTTGCTGAGGTGCCGGCTGCAGGACTGAACTCGGTATCATTTGTTTGCGGAGCGAAATTCTTTACCACAGAAAATTTCCTATCCCTCATAAACTGAATTTTATATAACAATTGTTATTGTTCTGTTTCAGATTTCGCATTCTCTAGCAAAGTTTGTAAACAGTTTTTGCCTAAAAGGAAGTCGTTTAGTTTTATTTAAATAAGCTAATGAAGGATCGATAAGTCTTATTTAAAAAACAAATGGCTTATTCTGGGATAATTTTCCTCCTTTACGGATTTGTATATTTATAGATATATTCCAATCATGTGCAAAGCAAGATTGAATGCTACTGCAACTACTTGTATTGTTTACTACTACTACTAGTAGTACTACTACTACTACTACTACTACTACTACTACTACTACTACTACTACTACTAATAATAATAATAATAATAATAATAATAATAATAATAATAATAATAATAATAATAATAATAATAATAATATGAATTCAAAGAATGAGTAGATAATAATATGTTATTCGTCATATTAATCATAATAACATAGAAGTAAGCTTTCACAGAGAAATAATCCAACTGCATTTACTTCAAACTATCGGCTTCTATAAGTATGTTCTAGAAAATTCTAATCTGTAATGTATATTTATTTAAACATTTCCTTTCATCTTATCTTTGCCGTAACCATTTATTTGATAAGCATTGCACTATATAATAACATCTACTTAACATGTACTGTTGAAA
>OZ024741.1:82885214-82895214 GCA_964016885.1 Eledone cirrhosa | reverse complement strand
ACATTGAGTGCCTGGTGAACCATGGTGGAACATCACAGTTTGTCGTTCCTTAATTCGATTCATAGATCAGGTTGTTTTTGTTGTGAGAGATGACATCGTATTATATTCCGGAAGTGTGTGTGTGATTAAGGGGAGGTAATGCGTAAGGGGAGGTAACTAGCTGATTTCTATAGTTAAATTTATTATCCTAAAGTGCATTAATTGTGTCTCAAATGAGTTCTCATCATATAAGGTTATAAACAATTTCTAAATTTAAGTATCTTATCTATAAATTACAGTGTATTCTATCGAGAAGTACTAAAGGTGTTCATATTAGGATGAATACCTTTTATCATAGAGTGCCCCCACCGAACATTCCACATGAAGAATCAGATCTCCAAATCAGTGATCTTTGTAAGTGTAGTCTACCCGCAGGACCTGGCAGGGTCTTATTAGAATCACTTCAATATATGACTCCTGGTAAGTTCTGGGTCACTGCATGTCTGATTGCATGGCAAAGTTAAATATCACTAGGGTAGTCCTGAGATCACTTCTCACTCACAAAGACACTGATCTGACCATCAAGTCATACATGTATTTATAACTCGTACATCACCTGTACATAATTCATTGCACTCAGCATATAGATTGTATAGCTCTTTTATGTTAATAAATTAATTACTTAATCTTCCATTTATCCAATGATGGCACTACATACACAGGACAATGTTAGCACAACCAATTCCTTGCTTAAAGTGTACATTGGTGTAATGTAGTCTAAGCAGTTGAAGGCCAATATACCAAAAGTAGAAGTACATGGGGATATCTCCAAGGTAAAAGGTACTAGGAGGATGTCACTATTTGGGCTAAAGAGGATTAATGGGTGTGGAGATGAGGTGTAAGGTATGTCCTGACGATTACTGCTAGAGGTGGTGACTGGTTCAAGTCTGACATTGTTATATACTGGGTTTAAAGTTTTGGAAGGAGTGTCGGAAGCGGTGTTGGCATGACGCGAACACTTCTGATTTTTTATTAAGGAGGTTATGGTTTGAGAAGATGATAGTATGGGTCTCTAATTAGACAGAGGTTACACAATTTATTAGGTGGTTTGTACGATGACGCGTTACCTATCACTTCCCATTTAAGTGTATATGGTTTATTTTTAGTTTTTAGATAGTGTATGTAGCTAGATAGAGAAGTGGAGTTGGCTAGACTGTGTTTTTTGAAAGAGTGGAGGTGCGAATTGTATCTGGTTTTGAAGCAGTTTGAAGTAGAGCCTATATAGGTTTCAGAAGAGTTGCTAGTTGTGACTGTGCATGAGTATATGATATCCTTGGTTAAGCATTTTTTATCTAAAGGGCAGGTTCTATTTGATCTACAGTTACAATTATTCTGGGTGTTAGTCTGCCGGTTATTATGTTGTGTAGATGTCTGGATGGTAGCTATGGGGTTATGTGGGTTGACGTTCCCAGCGTTATTGTTTACACTAGTGTTATTACAATTATTTCTATTGATATTAGGGTTAGATGCTATAATGTTATTTTGAAGGTTTATCGTCTGTTGTGATTTAGTTTGCTGGAAGTAAGAATTAATTTTTCTTTTATTGCTACTAGCTATGTGGTATGCTATGTTAGGCGTAGTAGAGTAGGAGATTTTAATAGTGTTTTTGTTTTAAAGGCTATGGTACTTATGGCCGGATGGGAAGTTTTTATCTAGTAGTGAGAAGAAAGCCCTAGGTAGGTTGGTAGAGACGTTTAGATTGAAAGGAGGGTTGAAAAATGTATTATTTCTTCTTCTATTTCTGTTTTTTATGTCTGGTGAGTTGTTTCCTTTCATGGTACTATGGTAATTTCTGTGGTGTGGGTTATTTTTGTTTGCATCTTCCGTATTATTGTGTGTGTGGTTGCTATTCCTATTACTAAATTTCCTCATGGACATGTGCGAAATAATGTTGTAGCTATGTGTTTTTGTAGGTAGGAACTCGATCTCTATATTATGGCCTTATCTAGCTAATGCCTGAATATAATATTGCGAGTTTTTGCTAAATATGTTTACGTCATAGGATATATTAGAAATTCTATTAGATACTCCCTTAGAGATAGAGTTTAATATAGATCTAGGGTGGTTAGACTTGGTAACTACGTAAATGAGTTTTTCATTAGGTTTGTGGAAAGGTGCATATATCTGTGAGTCTAGGTAGAGGGTGGCGTCCAGGAAGTTAACGTTTTTAGTGTTTTTGTCCATGGTAATACTAAGTTTATAGTTTTTGAATGTCTTGTGCATTAGTTTTCTAGTTCTTTCTATATTAATTTTTTTATAATCTATAAGTAGAAGTGCATCATCGCGGTACAAACCACCGTTGAGGTATGGAAGGTCCTTATGGATTTCGTTAAGTAAATATAGGCCGACTAAATCAGTGACCTGCGCCGAGTCACTAGATCCCATGGTTATGTCGAAGTTGTTTTGTGTATCCTTGCGGGTCCATAATTGGTCTTCAAAGGTGATTACTGTTTTACGGGCCGCAAGTATGACATCAATCAGGGGTCTAGTCAGGTCACTATTGTCCATGGCCATGATAAGTGCCTTATTTAATAGGATAGGGGAAATAGAGGTGTAGTATGAATTGATATCAAATTGAATAAATGTTTTATCCTTGCTATCCTTGATATCTTTGAACCATTCAATCCCTTCACCTGTATTTCCCCATTGTTTAAGGTATATTTTGTGTTTAATCTGTGGGATGATTTTATCTAAAATTTTCTTACTGATAATGCCAATGTCAGACTTGGAAGGGCAAATAAGTCTAATCGAGCGGTTGCTAATGAAGTCCTCCTTATGGTCCTTCAGAGAGAATCTAGGGGGGTTTGGGGTATATGGTTGTGTATGTCTCTGGAGTCCTAGTTTGGACACTATAGTATAGCCTTCCATATTAATATCCCTAAGTTTCTCATAGTGGTTTTCTTGTATCTTTTATGTAGTTCATTATATATAAACTTTCTGTAAGTATTATAATCTAGGCTGTATATGTTATTCGTTTTGTCTGCATGTACAATACTTTTATTACTAGTTTTGAAAACATTAATAGAGGTGCTAAGTTTGTTTAAGAAGGTGTTGTTTTTATTACGGTGCTTTTTGTATTTAATATTCTTAACTAGTTTTATTAGGTCATTTTCAAAGGAGTTTAGTAGTGTGTTATGAGGCGGGCTTCTAAAGGTTTTAAAGCCGAAGGAGTCAAATTTGTTAGTATTATTAACCTTGTTAGATTTGTTTTTATCATAATGGAATGTCCTCCATCTCACTCTATTGATAAAGGAATTTACTCTGTCGATCAATAATTTTTATATGTATTTTTGGATGGTATTGGTATGTTCTTAGTTGACAAAGGGAGTTGGTCTTTGATCAGCATACTGGTAATTTATTGTATGTCAGCTCAACAGTATGGAGCAGTTAATAGGATTAAGGATACTATTTATGGTTATGTATATACTAAAAACTTTTATAGTTATATATATATTATACCCTAAATAGTGAAAGACGATAATTTATTACTATCTTATTACCGGTAAGATAAATAGCTCAATGTAACAACATCAGTTGTTTTACATAGCAGTTATATAGAGAATACATGAAACAAAGTTCTGTTTAAATCATTTATCTGCCTACAATTGTTTCTTCCAAACTGAGGTTTGGAAGAAACAATTGTAAGCAGATGAATGATTTAAACAGAACTTTGTTTCATGTATTCTCTCTCTCTCTCTCTCTCTCTCTCTCTATATATATATATATATATATATATATATATATATATATATATATATATATATATATATATATATATATATATATATATATATATATATATATACAAAGGACAGTTATTATGACGGTGCTATCACATTTACTTAGTTATTGTTAGTCAAGAGAAGCACATTTTCAAACTGTACCGAGGAAAATGAGAATGTATATATATATATATACTTTCTCATTTTCCTGTGTGTGCATGTGTGTATATATATGTGTGTATATATATATATATATATATATATATATATATATATATATATATATATATATATATATATATATATATATTCAGGTTTGTGGTTCACCACTGTATAGAGCTGGTCTATTCCGTATGCTCAGTCGTAATGTAATAATATAGAGAGTACTCAACGTAAAGCAGTTCAACCGTCTTTGTTTTTGTAGTTGGTGGTGCTATTACGGAGTTAAATATTATAATGAAATGACAGGAGGCTGGATGTGTGTAAATCCTTGAAAGGTTTATTATACTATGATCATTTCAATGACCGGGTCCGTGTGAATCCGGTGATATCATCAGGTATTCGAAATATAATACGTGAATGTAATAGATAAAATCCATGGGGCTGAAAATCGAGGACCCGAGGGCGACCGCTATCTTGCACCCTCTATCTTAGACGGTCGCCCTCGAGTGACGTGGCTAAGGCTCACAGTGTGCTACTACCGGTCAGATAAAGGAAAACAGAAAGGGATGCGAACATAAGTTACAAGACAAAAGAAAGAAAGAAAGGAAGGAGAGAGAAGAAGGAGGAAGGAAGAAGAGGAGAAGCCAGGGTTAATGTCAGCTATAAGAAGAAAGACAGAAAGAAAGAGGAGGAAAGGTCGGTATTACAGTCAGGCCAGGATTGTCGCGAAGAAGTTTTTTTTTTTTATATTCTGCGGGACCCGTATCTAAACAACTACTACCGGTCAGATATAGGCGAACAAAAAGGGGGAAGGAAGATAAGTCTGCGGGAGGAAGACAGAAAGAGGGGAGAAAAGAAGGAAGAAAAGGAAGAAGTAGAAGAGTAAGGGTTGATAGCTACAAGAAGAAAGATAGGAAGAACGAGGAAGAAAAGGTCGATATTAATGTCAGACTACAGTCAGGCCAGGAGTGGCGCGAGAAAATGTTCACAGGGACCCGTATCTTAGCAGAGGTGAATATAGTGGGGGTCAGTGTGTTATAATGTGTGAGCAGAAGATTGAAACATTACGTTTTTGTTTAGACTTATAGGATGAAGTTAAAAATTAATAATTAATAATTAATATCAAAGAAATTAGATAATTTAAAGTTAAACAGTTTAACATTTTAAGGTTGATATATCTAATAGTTCTGATTTGATCTGTAAGTTAAAGGTACTATGTGGCGGTTAAAAACCGGCCGCGCTCCGGGACGAATTAAGCCACTCCGTGTATTTTCATTTACCGAAAGAAGGGGAAATTTATTTTTCCAAGCACTCAAGGTAGGCCCTTGCCTCAGGGGGCGCCGCCATTAAAACCCACCCAACAGTCCGACAGAAAGTTGGAACTTTAAAATATTGTTTAAATTCATAGGATGAAGTTGAAGGAATTCAGAATAACATTATACAATTAAAGAGTAAGAGGATTGAGAATTGAACAAACAGAAAATTGAAAATCAAACATTTAAAAAAAACTTCTATAAGGTTTTGGGTTGCGGGGTTTAATTAAAGAGAGTCTTTTATGAAGAGACGTTAATTGTATTATGTATATCTATAATTTATCCTAGTGGGATGTAGAGTACGGGATATAGTCGAGTAATATTTATTTTTGTTCTCAGGGGGAGACATTCTAGTGTCGTGTAATAATGGGTACAAGTGAGCAAAAGTCCCAATAGGAGGAGTAGAAATACATGGATACATAGAAGAGGAATACGTGGAAGAGCACATTGATAAAGCAAAGGTATAAATATATAAATATATCAATACATAAATATAAATATGTAAATAAACCAACAAGAGCGGTGTTGGAGTAAGATGGAGAAAACAAGACATAGTAGAAGTACAATATAGTTCAGGTTGCAGTATTAATGTTCCCAGGGGGAGACATTCCAGTGCGGTGTGCTAAGTGTACAAGTGAGTAAAAGTTCGAATAAAGGAAGTAAGAAGTACATGGATGTATAGAGGTAGAATATGTGGAAAAGCATTAATACAGCAAATAAAGATATAAAGATATAGATAAACAAACAAGAGTCGGGTAAATGGATAGTTCAGGACACAGGAGAAATACAATATAGTTCAAGTTACAGTCAGATAATGCATATAGATGTGGAAATGGAGTCAGTGTGTGTTCGAGTCTGGGAATTCAGTGTGAGTTATACATGGCCAGAAGTATAGGGTAGCGAATTCAGTTGATACAGTGCAGTACAATACATATTATGGTATAATCCGTAGAGTTTCGTCGAGGTCCGAATAATCTGAGAGGGAGTAGCCATGGGCCAGGTTGGTGGTAGGCGAAAACACCGAGTAGCCACAGTCCGAATGGTGGTTATATATATTCAGTCCCATGCCGCTGTTCATTATTACATTTGGAAGTGCTCGACATCTCAGGAGCATTATTTATTCAGGTTTGTGGTTCACCACTGTATAGAGCTGGTCTATTCCGTATGCTCAGTCGTAATGTAATAATATAGAGAGTACTCAACGTAAAGCAGTTCAACCGTCTTTGTTTTTGTAGTTGGTGGTGCTATTACGGAGTTAAATATTATAATGAAATGACAGGAGACTGGATTTGTGTAAATCCTTGAAAGGTTTATTATACTATGATCATTTCAATGACCGGGTTCCGTATGAATCCGGTGATATCATCAGGTATTCGAAATATAATACGCTAGGGTTAATGTCAGCTATAAGAAGAAAGACAGAAAGAAAGAGGAGGAAAGGTCGGTATTACAGTCAGGCCAGGATTGTCGCGAAGAAATTTTTTATTTTTTTATTCTGCGGGACCCGTATCTAAACAACTACTACCGGTCAGATATAGGCGAACAAAAAGGAAGATGTAGAAGAGTAAGGGTTGATAGCTACAAGAAGAAAGATAGGAAGAAAGCGGAAGAAAAGGTCAATATTAATGTCAGACTACAGTCAGGCCAGGAGTGGCGCGAGAAAATTTTCGCAGCGACCCGTATCTTAGCAGAGGTGAATATAGTGGGGGTCAGTGTGTTATAATGTGTGAGCAGAAGATTGAAACGTTACGTTTTTGTTTAGACTTATAGGATGAAGTTAAAAATTAATAATTAATAATTAATATTAAAAAAATTAGATAATTTAAAGTTAAACAGTTTAACATTTTAAGGTTGATATATCTAATAGTTCTGATTTGATCTGTAAGTTAAAGGTACTATGTGGCGGTTAAAAACCGTCGCGCCCCCTGAGGCATGGGCCTACCTTGAGTGCTTGGAAAAATAAATTTCCCCTTCTTTCGGTAAATGAAAATACTCGGAGTGGCTTAATTCGTCCCACTACCCCCACCCCATCCACACCACCCCTTTCAATGTAAAGTTATGTTGGTACCACAACATCCAGCCCGAAACAAATGAGGTCGTGTAGGTGTCACGACAAAAAAACATACAGTCCACGCTGTAATGTGGCCGTGTAGGAAACACTGTAAAAACCTCCCAGTTCCACATTGTAAATGTGGTGGGTGTTAGGAAGGGCATCCAGCCGTAGAAAACCCGCCAGATAGTCCTATGCGAGCAAGAGAACCACTCTTGCTTCAAGTGGGAAAACTCCCGTCCAAACCCATGCAAGCGTGGAATATGGACGTTAAACTATGATGATGATGATGACGATGATTATGATATATATATAGATATATATATCACTTTCACCCACACTCTCTCTCTCTCTCTCTCTCTCTTTGCATGAACAATGACTTTCTAATTTGGAAGTAGTTTCGTAGAAGACTCTAAGCAATCGATTCTCGGCTACTAAACTAACGAAAATCGGTTAGTTTAGAGGACTCAGCTTAAGATTGAAATGTGTCAATGTTATTTTCTTGTTTGTTAACAACAGTATTTTTGCCTGGCATTATTTGTGGCTTGGCAGTATAGGTAAAACGTCAGATACCATACTTTTCAACATAGAGTTATGGACCTTTATGTTCTGAGTTTAAATCCCCCGATATTAGCTTTGCCTTTCATCTTTACGGGGTGAATAAATAAAGCACCACTGGGCTAATTGCTAGCCTTGTGGCAAAAGTAGAAACAATTATTTGTGGGTATTTTTGGCGGAAGAACTCATAAGAGTCAACGGCCATCCAAGAAATGTGTAAATATGTATATACTGTATGGATGTGGGTGTGTGTAGGATTGATTACGCGTTTGTCTATGTACATATCTGTATATATTTGATAAAAGAATAAAAAAATAAATGTGTGTATATATGTATATATGTACGTGCATGTGTATGTACGTGCATATATGTATACAAGTGTGTATATAAGTACTAGGCTGAGATCTGGTGTGGGATAGCCTCTCTTGGTGAGGGAGGTTGGAGTCTCTCTGAGGTTTGGTTGAGAGCCCACCTAGTGATGGTGTCACGATCATAACACTGGTCTTTGCGTTACCTTACAAACGCCCTCTTCCAACATGCCTTGGGCCAGCATGGAAGAGTTGGCTCATTAAATTAACATGAAAAAGTCACCTCAGAGATCCGTTGTACAGAGAAGACCATCCCTGGACCCTCTAAGAGTGAACAGCGGGGCACACCAGCGGCCCCAGTCTGATGTGACAGCTATGACTAGGGGAACACACCAGCAGTCTCAGACTAATTAGATTTATATAAATAGAAGAAAAACCCAGACAAATAAAATTACCTTTAAAATCTGCACATAAAACACATGTACCATCAAAGCCCGCAATGCCAAATCTCTTTAGACAATGTTGTATGAACTAAAGAAAGTAAACATGGATATTATTCGACTATTAGAGACTAAATCAGACGAAAACAAAATAAAGACACACCAAGATACCGGATACTATATTTATCTGTTAAGGAATGTGACTCATAACTTGAATGAAGTGGGTTTCTTGGTGAATAAAAAGTGCGCGTCATTAATACACAGCTATCGACCTATATCAGAGAGACTAGCTGTTCTGAGCTTGAAAAGTAAGTTTTGTAAACTCGTACTTATCGACATCTACACACCCAGATGATGAAATCAATGACTTATATGACGACATACAGGCCATTATAGATGAAGCATAACAGAGAGATCACCTCTTTCTGATGGGTGACTTTAATTGTAAAGTTGGGCAACAGAATCAATCATTCCCATCAAGTATTGGGAAGTATACCACAGGTACATTTAACTCGAGAGGTGATCTGAATTTGTACGAGGAACAATACGCAGATCACCATCACACACGATATTTCAAAAAGAAAAACCTGTTCTGTTGTCACCAGACAGTATAATTAAGAATCAAATGGACTTTATAATAGCAAAAAAATCTTCAGCGAGGCTAAGCATATTCGACAGCACTGATCTTAACACTCCTGATATATTTGACCATCGAATGGTGCGAATAATATTTCATATCAATTATGCTTGGCCACAAATAACTAAAATACCATCGAAAGTTAACTTAGAAAAACTCTCATGTAACGAAACAGCAAGCCCATTCAAACTGCAAAACAACTCTTCTGCTTTGCAATCTGATGAAGAACCCGACAAAATTCATGATACTATCTACATAGTCATCAAAGAGGTATCTGAAGAGATTTTACCTAAGGAAAACCTTTCCATCCCACAATGGATGTCACAGCAAACAAAAAAAGCAATATCTGAAAAACATAGAATCGGAAGAGAATGTGGCCACACATCACCCAATATAAAATGGCAAAGGCTGAATCAAAAAAAACTCGCCAAATCAGACAAATGTAAGCAAATCTACAACAGCATTCAGGAGCTGAATAACCTACCACACAACAGGTTATATCATGCTATTCTAAAGAAACTAAAGACTAAACAAAGAAATCTTTAAAGATTTAAAGATTCAAACGATACTATCCTTACTTACAAAGCTGACATCCTTGAACGTTAGGCTAAATTCTAAGAAGAACTGTACTTCAGCAACACAGAACCAACAACCATTCATGATTCGACATCATATGCCATTCCATCTATCTTAGCTAGCGAGATATCTCATGCCATCAGAAATTTGAAGCAAGGAACAAGCCCTGGACTGGACAACATACACTCAGAATTC
>OZ024741.1:82857714-82880214 GCA_964016885.1 Eledone cirrhosa | reverse complement strand
CATAACACATAGGAAACCCGCCTCTCCTTCATTTTTGAAGGAGGGTGGCGGTTTGATAATGACAATGGACTCGGTGGTCAACTGGATTGGTCCCACCCGCGACAAAAGTCATTCTACATAGCCCCACAGGTCGGTAACGTCCGGGCAGTGTACAAATGCGTGCGCGACAGTGTCCTCGTCGCGCACGCATCTCGGACAGATCTTTTTCGAAGGGTCCCTGCCCGCGAGCCCGTGTCTGAAGAGCTTGTCTCGAACTGGTAGAGCTCCTCGGGAGCACTGCCAGGCCAGGGACTTTTGGAAGTTGTCCATCGGTCCCGGGCGGAAGATCCTACCGATCAGAGTGGCCAGTTCGTCCTCCACTACGCCTAGATTTTCTCCGAGCGCGACGTCGCACTTGCTGCGGATCAACCCTCTATAGAATGATGAAGCGGCGTCTCCACTGATCGCCGGGTCCGTTTGCCAGAGGACTGTGAGCGCCTGAGCACATTCGATGTGCCAGTCGTCCATTTTCCTCGGTCTTTGCTTGACCCAGGATTGCAGTTTGATCAGCGAGACGAGTCGTGGGAAGGCTCGCCTAACGCACGAGACCCACACCAGTTGTCCAGTGAGGAATACGTGGCGGTGCCGCAGCCTGGGCGTGTGTTTGCGCATCGTCAGCCACGGCATCCCCAGTCCTCCGTGTGAAGGGTGTTGGTAGCAGATGGATCTTCTCACCAAAGAAGCCCGTTTCTCCCAAAGGAATTTGAAGAGCGCGCACTCCATTTTGGTGAGCGTTTTGGCTGGACAAGGCACGCCGGTCAAGCGGTAGTAGATGACGGACGCTATAAAAGTGTTCGCCAGCTCCGCTCGTCCTTTCAAGGATAGTTTGCACTCGGCCCACTTCTGGGTGAGCGCAAACACCTTGGCCGTCACCTCGTTCCAGTTCTTCTCCACCTGGAGGTCCGGACCAAACCAGACCCCGAGCAGCTTTACCGGTCCTTCCGACCAGCGTCCGACGACGCCATCGGAAGGCATCGGTTTGCCTCTCCACGTTCCGAGTTGCAAACCGACGGATTTGTCACGCTTCAGCTTCGCTCCTGTGAATCTTTCGTATTCCTTCAGTAAGGTGCCGACCTCCCCGATTCACGAGGTGCTCCACACGATTACTCTCAAATCGCAAAGGGACGCCCTGCAATAGCTCCAACTACCGCAGTAGTGGCTCGAGAGTCAGTACGTACAGAAGGGAGGAGAGAGGGCATCCCTGTCGGATGGATCGCGTGATAAGGAACAGCTCCGAGAGGTAGCCGTTCACCTTGACCCCTGAGCAGATGTTGCTGCTGTGCATTGCATCAATCCAGCGCCTGAACACGGATCCGATGCCTGCCGCCTCGAGCACCGCATCCAGGTAACGATGGTCAACCCTATCGAAAGCCTTAGACTGATCCAAGTTGATCAGGGCCCCACCGAAGCCGGGTTTACACACTACCCTCTCTATGATGTATCGCATGAGGTTGAGGTTGTCATGTATGGACTTGCTCGGGATTGCGCATGTCTGCGCTTCTCCCACCAGGTTTTCGACGAAAAACGCCAGTCTCTTTGCTAACACCTTCGCCAAAATCTGTAACTCTGTTTAACAGAGTTATCAACCGGATGTTGCCTATGCCATCCCCATTATTCTCGTCCTTCCTGACTAACGGGACTACGCCCTTGGTTACAGAAGTAGGAATTCTCCCGTTCTGCTGCCAGTTGCAGTAGACCGCTTCCAGGAGACCGGAGAACAAGTCCGGTATTGCTACGTAAAATTCGTAGGGTAGACCGTCGAGACCTGGAGATTTGCGTTTGCCGCATTGGCTCAGCGCGTCTCTCCTATCTCAGCGGCCGAAATCGGCTTTCGCAGAACTTCGCTTCGCTATCCGAGAGTCGCGGTAGGCCGTTGAGGTGTGGACCGAAATCTATAGCCCTTCCCGGCGCGCCGCCCTGCCTGAAATGTTGAGGAAAGTGCCGCTGAAAGGCCACGCACATCTGCTTCGGCTCACGTATCACGGGTCCGTCTTGGTCCTTCAAAGAGCGAATCGTGGACTTGTTGCCACTTTTCGTCTCCGTCACTCAGGCTCAGCTAACAGCTTTGGCTACTTCGTTTCCCAGAGCACGTATTTTGCTTCTGACAACGCAGCCTTCATTCTCTGCGTCGAATGAGTGGTCCAAAGCCCTTCTAGTCGCTAGCACGCTGGCTACGTTGCCACTCCTAAGTGCCTCTTCTAGTTTATCTACCAGTTCCTTTTCGGTCTTATTTCAATCAAACACTAATTCTTTACTAAAACCTATCGAGTCTAATATAACTGCCCTCTTGAGAGAGTAACACCAACTGTTGTTGACAATGGCCCCCGTCAAGTGCTGCTTAACTAAAGTGCTAATCCGTCTACTGTAGGCTTTGCATGTCGGTACCGACAAGTTCAGCTTCCAGTAGCCGGGTCCCTGTCTATGGGTTCTGTTAAGGTTGACTAAGAAGGTCACTAGTTTGTGATCTGAATAGGAAACCATGAATATCTGCGGACAACTTAACACGTCCCTATCGCTAACTCTAACTAGAAGCCTATCTAGGTACGATCTAGATGTTCCGCTGTCGTTGGTCCACCTCCACAGTGGCACAGTTGGAAAATCTAGTCGATATCTATCGGCCAGTTGAAATCGGTTTGAGGCTGTTACACCCCCCTCTATCGGGAACATGCTCCCACATAGTCCCAACGTGCATCTAGGATTCCATTTCAGACCCCCACTAATAGCAGGGAGCGGAAGGTTCCCAGAAACGTCTCTAGACGTTTGAAGAAGTCTGGCCGCGGTCTCCCAGATGTGGCATATGCGGCCACCAGCCTGAAGGCTCCACCTTCACTACCGTCAACGTCTAGGACCACCAGTCGACCCTCAGGGTCCAGATGTACCGTCTGTGTTACGAAGTCCAGGTGTCTCCGCAGCAAAATGGCAAACCCGCCCCCTCCTCTCGGCTGACAGAGAGATGCGTAGATCTCAAAGTCGTTGAAGATGGGGGCCAGTTCTCGCTTGCTGTGGATCCTGGACTCGCAAATGGCTACTACATCCATACTGTGCGACCTGAGGTCGTTAAAAGTTTGCCCTGTTTCCAGGGCAACCCCAGGCAGCGTACATTCACACATCCAACTCTTATATTGGCCATGTTGGTGCTGAACAGTTAAAAGAAGAGGAAAAGAAATCAATCACCTCTTCGTCTCCTGGGGACTAGGCTGCACAATTTCCATGGGGGTGTTGGAGCGGTTGTTTGATGGGGTAGTGGTATCTGGCGGGGTGGGGACGGAGATGGTTGGTGGGGAGGGGGTGACAGGTGAGGTGGGTGTGTGTGGGGTGGGAGTGTCTGGGATGGAGGTGGGGAAACATTTCAAAAGGACGCGGTTATAGGGTTTGACGCAGGGGTTACCTACGTCGTTAGGACATTTTTATTTTAACTGTTTATGTGTGTCCATGGAGATCCTAATCATTTTAAGATTAGGATTCTCCGAAGAGTGTGTAAAAGGGTTTTTATATATGGTGTCTGTTAAAGTTTTATTGTTAGTATTTATGTAGGTGTAACTTTTTTGTTGCGTTGTGTTGCAGCTGTTGGCTGTAATTCCTTTTTTTGGCTAGTTAGCCGAGGACAGGAAGTTCTCAGGTGACCCCTGCTTAGGCAGTGGTAACATGAGGGCCGCCTACCCTCGACCGAAATGTTTATGTATATAATCCCATCCAGCAGCATACGCTCCGTTATCCCAGCTATTCTTTCTGGTGTCATTTGGACCAGAATTTCCAGGCTAGTTCCGCTTAACAGGTCGCCGGAGGGTTTACCTACCGATATTATTGAATCTTTTTCGAGGTTTAAAAATCCATATAGTACCCATCAAATATCAATATTTGGTGTGATACTTTGGATTTTTATTTTCTGTGTTTTGTTCCCCATGTAAGTGGGGGGAAAAGGTGAACAACGGTGACAAAATTGGCGACACAGAATATTTCTGTGCTGTCAGTTGGTCTTTCATCAGAATGGATAAACTCCCGTAGAGTCTACCCTTCTGAATGAAAGCAATGTCTTTTAAGGTATCTTCTAAAACCAACTCAATTTCGCCTTGTGTAAGTTGAGTCGGTTTTCGGGTTTTGTTTGAGACTGTCCTTAAAATCACAATTTTCAAAGCAGCTTTTCTTCGCAAAACTGGGGGAGAGTTTATGGAGAATGATCCCTTCTCCCCAGAAGTTATGTACTGTCTGACGTTCTTCAAAAGCTCATTTGCATTTGAAATACCTACAGGAGTGTAGCGTACCGTTTTCTTTACGGTTTGCGCAAACGATATTTTGTCGTTTATTTCCTTGTTGCAGTTATTGGTCTTGTTGTTCTTGTTCTTGTTCTTGTTGTTGGTGTTGTTTTCGTTCATAGCATTGTTGTTGTTGTTGTTGCTGGTTCCACTGGTTGTGTTGTTTTTGTTCATTGTTTAACACTTTTGGTGTTGGTTTGTTGCCATGGCAACGTCAAGTTGTCGGTCAGCAGGTGGAAAAAATCCTTCCTCTTACTGACCTTTGTCTTTGGCATCTGCTACTATGAAAGTGGCAGGGGGAAGCTGTAAGCATATCTTCCCCTTTCCTCGTTCGAATGTTGGTGAAGAAGCTTCAGCCATTTTTTTTTAAATGTTAGTTTTTCCAAAAATATTTTTATTAACTATTTCGCCTAAAGGCGTAGATTATTTTGAGAGACTGACCACATCAAAATTTGACCTGGCAGTCCCTCTACAAATTGGTATAAAATTGAAGGCTCACAGATAAGAATTTCTATAGAAATTTAGGCAGAATTTACCCAGCAAGTTTCACGCGTGTCCATCCCAATAGATATATATATATATATATATATATATATAGATAGATAGATAGATAGATAGATAGATAGATAGATAGATAGATAGATAGATAGATAGCTAAACTCAAGCCCTTAGATCGAGTTGGAATATATTTAATAATGACATCTACTACAACGGTGCCATACCAGGTACATAGTTTTGTTAGCCATGAGGTACAACCTGTTCAACCTGTGCCGATTAAAATGAACCAGAATTTGTTCATTTGCAACTATTTGGTTATGAAAGATATATGAAAGTGTTCATATATTACCTATTTCGACGTTATTAATTTTCTGTCCGTTTCATTCGTTAGGGCTTGCCCAATTATGTATGTATGTATGTATGTATGTATGTATGTATGTATGTATGTATGTATGTATGTATGTATGTATGTATGTATGTATGTATATATATATATATAGCAATAATAATATAAATTTGAAGACTAAAGTCCAAAGAGGGCTAACTTTAATCTGTTATTTTAATAAATATATATATATATATATATATATATATATATATATATATATATATATATATATATGTATAGTTATAGGAATAACCAAAGAGTACTTAGAAATACATTTTTTTTTATTAGCTAACAGTGTTTCATCCATACACCATGGCAGGAATCATCAGAACTTATAAACATGAGTATATCAGTAGATGCATGCTCCATCGAGCTGCGACATCAGAACAAGGTTAAAGGACCAGCAAGAGGGTCCCGAGGCCAGCGCTCTATGGAAAAAGGCAGAATAAATGATGCACATAATGTCATAAAATGTCTTAAAAATTTAAAAATTTAAAATTTAAAATTACACCAAAAATGTATCACTTAAATGGTGCAATAGGATGATAAAGAGGTTGGGAGAGGGTAGCAAGGGAATAGTGAGGGTATTACTCAGCATGATAAGAAACAATAAGAAAATAATAAAAAAATAATAAAAAAGTGCAAAAATACAGCGATAATTTTTAGAGAAAAAATATACTACATACGTAATAACGCCCAAACTACCAGGGCCGGACAATATAATGTAATCACACACAATATGGCTTTGCCTAATAGAAGCGGACACGAAAATAGGAACTACACGGGTACTGTAGGCGGCTCTGACCAACCCCAGGGGACCCATTTAACACGCCTCATCGGTATGGCAAAAACACTAACACTAGGATAAAAGCTAGAAAATTGAGGTGTAATAGGAAAGACAGGGAGGCCTGTGAACCCTTCCGGGTAAGATTACCACCCCAGGTTCTCTCTACCACGTAAGATGTGTTGTCTATGTCCAGGGTCAACTCTTCCCCTAGTACGAAAAATAAGAAAAATAGACGAAGATCCAATTCCTACTTTAATCCACCTTACAACTCAAAGGTATCAACCAATATACCAAAGGCATTCTTCTCGAACTTGGAAAAAAACTCCCCCCCCCCCGTAGTAAATATTATAGTATCATCAATAAAAACACAATTAAGCTATCTTTCTGCACTACTCCAAATCTAGCTCGTCACCTAGCCATAACAAACAACAACAACATTAGAAAGGGTTTCAATACCATTGCAGCTGCGGCACGCCGGAAACCACTAGATGGACCTGATGCAGCGTCACCCAGCAATACTATCCACACATCTGATGTACGGTTGCTAAATCTGGAACGCACCGAAAACCAAACATCTCGTGTGCCGTAGAATCAGATACACCGAAAATGTAACTGCAGACGAAAGGCGGAGTGCCCCCTAAAGGGACAATGCCTTATAAATAACATTGTCTACGCATGTGATATTACAACTCGGACCTCCTCCAAAATATATATAGGGTCTACATCGACCCCCTTTAAGACTAGATACAACTCCCATCGCTATACATTTAGATATGATAGACTAGTTACATATCCCTCCTGAAGAACACTGATATTCAATACACACTTAATTGGAGAATCATCAGTAAATCATCACAGTACAGACCCCCTAACAAGACCTGTGACCTTTGTGTCTCTGAATCACACGCCATAATACACTCCAAACTGAACCTGTTAAATAGGAAGTCGGAGATATTCTCTTCTTGCCCGCACATAAATCTTAGCTCCTTCTATTATTTTAGACCAATTAGTTAACGCTGTAAGACCTGCATACATCCGTCCTGTCTGGCCTACGTAAAACCACGCCGCACTGTATCCTGGTCCCTCTGTGACGATAACTGCCCTTCAGGTGTATATAGACTACTCTAATATTAATATTTCTTCTCATCTCCCCCTCTCTTACTTTTCTTCCTCTCGTCCCTGGTTCATCTTATTGGACCACTAGCCAAGTACCCTGGGGTAGAACCTACTTAAGGCTTTTCCCTATACCTAGCACAACTTGATCCTATATAGGCACATACCCACACTAACCATGTTAATATGGTTTATAAACAAACCCATTGTGGGCTAACTGATAGCACAGCACAATAGTCTGTTGAAAGCCCAGAAAACCCCGCCGCAGCCATAAAGCGTTTGAATTGGGCACTCGGGGTCTAGTTAACCTTACCCTAAAGGGTGTAATAGATCTAACCTAGTATAGTGAACTATGGTAGCAAATCGTGTGGGTTGGGCGCTGCTGAATCGACCTAGCCCCAGGGGGAGGGGAAGTTGATCGCCGAGGGCTTCGAATCAAACATAAGACACGACCCTAGCATCCCGTTGGATATCTAATGAATCCTACCTTTATGAGGCGAATTGCCTCCCATACCTTTCATACGTACTCTACGACTTCCTGTGTTTATATTCAGACTACCGTTATGTGTTACTAGCGAGAGACTAATCTTTGAAGGTTGGAGTTAGTTGAATATGAATTGTAATCCAGCTTTGATGAATTATAGAACCACACTCAAGGCAAAGTGCAGCACTGGATCTTGAACTCCCGCCGACCCAGGAGGGGTCACACCCGACTGTGAATGGATTGCAAACTCAGGAGTCAATAATCTAAACGATAAAAACGTGGCGGAAATATAAATAACATGGCTGTCATAGACGGGTTTGGTTGTGAGTTCTCCCTTCTATATATATATATATATTCTACAGAAATTTGCACTCACTATAATAAAGCCGCCAGTTAGTATAACAATATATGCTCATTCTGCCATATGTGATTCTGGAAGCGGAGTTTCCTATATAGACTTTTTCTCCATATGTAACGGGATAGCCATCACGATTTGTATTTACTGTGGTACAGTTGTATGTGGTGCGATACATTGGTTGAACGCCAACTTGGACATACAGTGAATTTTACCTGGCCCGTTGGATTGAGCGATCGAACGTGAGGATTTTGGGGAATGCCAGTTTCTGCGGACCTGGCGTATTTTCAATTTCCTCACATCTGTGCCGGTTGTATATGTACCATACATTTCTTTAACTCGTCGTACTTTCTTTTATTTTTGATTTTTGATTTTGGGTGTATATCCCAGACCGCCTATGGTGATAAATCCGCTGGGTAACGGTTTTGGAAAAATAGTGTTATCTCACTTAACGTTCGGAACTGGAACATATCGATATGGTTAGTAGGGCGCGGATATGATAAGGAGAATAGACCTGTTACAAGGCGATATAATTGGAGTACACCATCCCTCATATGGACTATCATACATATAAGGCTACACCACTGCTAACCAACTATTCTTTTCACAGACTCGTGTTTGCAAACTCTATTGATCTGCCTGTACACCCTCTTTTTGCACTGCTTGTGCTTTGATGCATCTATGCTGCTTTGTCTTATATTTCTTTGGGGTCTCCGGGCTTTTTGTAGCTTTATTATTTTGTAGTTTTATATTTATCTCTTTTATTATCCCTGTATTTTTTGCACTTTTTTATTATTTTTTTAATTATTTTCTTATTGTTTCTGATCATGCTGAGTAATACCCTCACTATTCCCTTGCTATCCTCTCCCAACCTCTTTATCATCCTATTGCACCATTTAAGTGATACATTTTTGGTGTAATTTTTAATTTTTAATCTAAACATTTTAAAGATATTTTATGACATTATGTGCATCATGTATTCTGCCTTTTTCCATATAGCGCTGGCCTCGGGATCCTCCAGCTGGTCCTTTAACCTTGTTCTGGTGACGCAGCTCGATGGAGCATGCAACTACTGATATACTCATGTTTATAAGCTCTGATGATTCCTGCCATGGTGTATGCATTAAACACTGTTAGCTAATAAAACAATGTATTTCTAAGTACTCTTTATAATTATAACGGCTCTGTAGTATACTAGTTATCCTACATTGAGCTACAACCACACTGTTATACCAAGGGCAACATATCTGCATGTCTGGGCATATTGATATATTTGTCTACGAAATACATATATATATATATATACGTTTAAATTTGGTGGTTTACCACTAGGTATATTAGGTCATTCTGCAATGTTAGCTATGACGTAATTTCAGAAAAGCACTCGATGTTATATATACATATATTTACAATTCATCTTCAACATAGCTGTATATATATATGTATGTGAATTTCATATATCTAAAGATATAGGGTATGTTTAATAAGTAAACATTTTGAAAGCCGAGCGATGAATATTGAATGGCTGTCGGCCAGCGCAGTATAGTTTTTTTCAGCAAAAGCAGCGCGGGATAACTACCTATACGTATTTCGAACTTCATGTTTCACATCGAGACAAGGTTCCCTTGCTGCCTTTGCTGAAACTTTAAAACAGACGAGAATATATAGTATTTTCGCCTATGTAGGTGCGCTGATTACCCTCATTGAATATAAAGCTGTATAATTAGAATTAAAATTTCATTCCAACTATATATATATTGGGTTGTCAAGTATGAAATATGTAGAAGAAAACCAAGTGTTGTATGTCGAACTACAAATTTCATATTTGACGATCCAATATATATATATATATAAATATATATATATATATATATATATATATATAATAATAATAATAATATTATTATTTATACTTATATATACACTATATACAATTATAAACAGGAAAGGTCAGTAATTCATTACTACCATATTACCAGTAAGAAAAATAGCTCAATGTAAATACATCAGATGTTTTACAGAGCAGGAATATATATATATATATATATATATATATATACAGAGAGAGGGAGAGAGACAGAGGGAGAGGGGGGAGAGAGATTTCTATAGATGTTTTAGATTTATGATTTCTCCCCAAATACATTCGATATATATAGGTGTTCCGAATGAATCGTTCATCTTATAAAAGCCTATAATTCTAAGTAGGATGGGGTAGACTATATACATTATAGGATTATGGTATTATAGCGCTTGGAGAATTATTACTTTCGATGGAATCTTCACTCTGAAAAGTGAGTAAAACATTTGGGGACCTTCGATATATTGATAAAGATTAGTGCTTTGTTGTTGTACGTGTTTTATAGCCGCAGGATCCTGAATTAGCAGAATCATTAGCGTGTCAGTATAAATAGATTTTTGTATATTTTGAGTTCAAATCCTACCAAACCAAACTTTGGTTTACACACTTCCGGGGTGAATAAAACAGTAGTTAAACGCAGGGATTAATTTAATCGACTTCCAACTCCAACAAAATTGTGTTTTTACATAACACCAGGATGGTGAATGGTTAGTATCTTATGTGTGATAATATAATTTTCTCCCTTCTTTGGAACCGTAAGACATGATGGAATCTTCTGAGCGCCGTATTGATGTTTTTTTTTAACGTGAGGGAGCCCCTCCCGCGTTGGGTTTGAATATAGTCGATTCGTTACCGACATCGAAAGGATGTCAAATTTGAACACAGCGAGATATGAATAGGGCGTAAATTGTCGGAAAGAATACGGCAAAGCATTCTATCCGACGATCGACCATCTATGTTAATTCGTCACTCACTATATAGTTACGCCTCTTAATGTTCTGGTTTCAGATTCCACAGAGGTCAATTTTATTCTTTGGGGTCAATAATCTAAAGTATCAGGGCCCATGTAATCAATTTATATCTTCCCCAAAATTTGCTGGGATTTTGCTTAACTTAGAAACCATTATTATCAGGACCTTCAGTGCACTTTTTCATATAATTCCTCTGTAATGCTCGCTGATTTTATTCAATTTGAGAATTGCTTTATTTCTATTGTGTAATATATTTTGTTGAAAAAGTAGCTAGAAATAGAAGAGTTATGCCCATCTATTTATCACCATTTAACGTTATCTTGTTTTCTCTGTTGTTATTGTTACTTTGTTCTCGTAGTTCTTAGTAATATATTGCACAAAAGGGCGATGTATAGCAGTGTCAGTTGAGCGTCTTACAAAAGGCAACGGTGTATTTTCTTATCACCTTCTATGTTTTGTGTTCAAATCCTGCTCTAGTTTAACTTTGCCTTTCAGCCTTCCAGGATCGATAAAATAATCTACCAATATGTCCTTGTGTCGATATAATTGACTTCACCCTTCCCCGAAATTGCTGACCTTGTACTTACATTATAAATCATTATTATATACCACTAGGGAGGTATATTAGCGGTATAGGTTGAGCGTGGATCGAAACGCTTTAAGGTATTTAGTTACGACTTTCTACCTTTCGATTTCAAATCCCGGTGAGGTTAATTTTGCCCTTCACCCTTAAAGGGTCGATAATGTAAAGTTCCAATTATATGTTGTGGTGGATGTAATCGACTTTGACCTTCGCAGAAAACTGCAAGTCTTGTACCAATGTTAAAAGTAAATAATTATTATATAGCCTTAGGCTTGATAACGCAAATTGCCTAGTTAATGCGGAGGTCGATTTAATTGATATTCTCTTCACAAAAAAAACATAGCGGATCTGTTTTCTGTTCAATGCAACATCTCAAACAAATGCATTAGTCATCTTTAAAGGGACTTCTTCAATCTGCTCTCAAATGGTTTTATTTTACGATGATTAGTAGAATAACAGAAGTAGATACATATATGACTGAAAGATTACGTTTTTTTTACACTCATGAGATCCCAAATTTGCCAAACTCATTGAGTGGAAACTTGGCAAAGTTTCATTTCCCCTTACTTCGAGTTAACTCAAAGCATGTAAGTGTACTTGGGGAGACAGAAACAGTTTGAAGCGCCATCACCTGGATTCTACTTGTACTCAAAGTATGCATAATGTTCACATATTGTGTCACACTAATTTTCCTCGAGAATTACTTACCTGGGAAACATATCAGTGGAATGTTCTGTCCGTTACACGTCGATGCCACAAAAGACGATAGAAAGTCTCATTGTCGAAATTCATGATGTTCGATTCCTTCTAACATACCCCAAATCTAGATTTGTTTTATGACAATGTGTATATTGTCAGAGGTGAGATTTCAATTCACTGAACGAGTATGTTCTTCCGCTGATAGAACAAATGGAACAAACATTGTCAAAACTGACGGAGATCCCTTCCATTCAATATATTTCTTCTAACCACATACAAATATTGATTTGTTTTATGACAATATATAAACTGCCGGAGGTGAGACTTCATATCTATTATCTAAATATCAATAAAACTTTCTGTATAGTGACTTGTTTCTTCCCAGGTTCTTCGTGTTGAAGAAATAGAAGTTTTTGAGATATCGTTGTTAATTATGGATTAACGAAACAGATTTATAACCGTCTTATATATTCCAAGCAGATAGCAAAGTACTGGACTGAGAGATTTGCCAACAGCTTCTTCTTCAGAAATAATACAACCACCATTTACTACCATCATCACTACGTCAAACAACGTTGCTACATGTTTCAACAAGGTAACGTCATATTTGCCGACAGCAGTCGGAGCAGTACTAAAACTGCAAACATAACCTCCATCAATAGCATCGTTTCGCTGATAATTTTGCAATTTTGTCATTGACTATAAAGAACATAAGCATATATATATATATATGGTGGCTGCCAACTCGTTTTCGAGTACGGCCACTACATTATATCCATGTAGGACAACGCCTACTGATACGCTGAACGAGTGTGACTTTTTAGTCCAGACAGCGACTTGAAAACTATGGTACAAACACTACACTTGTGACAATTATTGACAAAGTGCTGGGCCCATGGTACCATGTGACGACACGTGCAGAGAGATCTCCAGATATAAAGCAATGCCAGTGCCGTGAAGCTTTTATAGTGAGCAAAGGCACTGCACAAAGCCAGTCCCACTCTCTTAACCAAGATGATATTTACCAAAAACAAGTCAACATCATTGGATACCATCAGAGTTGCAGGTGTTATATCAGAGTTTTCCTTCTCCTAGAATTCTGCCTTGACAAAGGCTAAAGGGTCATCTCTCCCGCTGATTTTGGATGGCTATTGACTCTTAAGAGCTCCTTTGCCCATTGACAGGTTTTGTTTTTCGTCCTGCAGGATGTCCAAAGACACCCTCCTAACCAAGAAACCTTGGTGGGGTTGCCAGTTTAGTCGCCAACGATCCGACCATGAGACAGGTTGTACTGGGATACATGTTACCAGTAGCACCAACTGGTGACCTGACATACATATATATATATATATATATATATATATATATATATATATATATATATATGTGTGTGTGTGTGTGTGTATATGTATGTCTATATACACATATACGTACCTTTTAATATATCTCTATCTGTATAAATATATATGAATGTATATATATATATATATATGTGTGTGTGTGTGTGTGTGTGTGTGTGTGTGTTTATATATACATATATATATATACTATATATATATATATATATAGGTGTGAGTGTGTGTGTGTGTGTGTGTACATACATACATATATATTAATACACATATGATGTGTATCTTCAGAAACACACATTGGTCAATAATCAATGTAGATCATAGTTTGATGTAATGCAATATGTATATAAGTCTGTACATTATAATTATGTGTAGAACATACATATAGTAATATTATATGAATATTAATGTACAGATTTTCCAAACATCTATCCCAATGAAACCCTAAATTTGTACAGTATCTTTCTGATTCCTTATTTTGTTTCGTAGAATCCAATTATTCATTGAAATGTCTTGGCTGAAGCAGGACCCGCGTTGCCATTAGGCTAATTAGCACTGGGCAGTAACCGAGGGTACCTGCCTATAAGAGTCGAATTAATTATACTAATAGACCATACACTTATGCATCTGTTAATAATCGCTATAAAAATGCAATAATTTTCTGTAAACATTAAAATAATATTTGCTGTGTATCAGCGTTATGGAAATAACTCAACACCTGGACAGATCGTAGAGCTAAAAACCCCGTATCAGGATTTGGCCTGGATGAATGTTGACTGTAATGGAAAATTCTAGCTTAGTACTTTTCTTAGGGAGTTGAAAGAAAGATGTGACACAAACTGAATTCATCAGCTTGTGAAACACAGAGATTAAATTATTTTATTTTGGGAGAATGCAGCGCATAATTGTGAGAAAGCTACTCGTCATATAAGACTAGCCAATGGCGCTAAATACAATAAAACATATTATGTCAGCTCTATTTTACAGACATAAGTGTTACCTCGATGCAAATATCTAAAACAGAAGGTAGGAACAAAATTAAGTAAGGAAAAGAAGGAGGAGGAGTAAAGAAAAGCAGATCTGGCTGTATAGGAATGAAAGGGAAAGGACTACAATGACTATAAATGAGAAGAAAAGGATGGAAAAAGCAAACACTATTAGGCAACAGAAGAAAGAGAGTGAGAGAGGGAATGATGACAGACTCTACGCCTAGGTTACGGCAGTGGTATGTCTGCAACCCATGGACAAAACTGAAAAGGCATTTTCACGAGAAATGCAACAGCCACCCCACCTCACGTGGCTCCTTCCTCATGCGGGCACCTGATATTCCGATTTCATGGAAGAGCTCGGCTGTCCGGGGTACGAGGACGCCTGATGTTTGGATGGTGACCTGCGTAAAGAGGAAGCGGCCTGACATATCCCGGTATTTGCTTGTTTTCCTAACCTCTCCTTTGCGGGCCGCGATACCGTGGTTTGTGGCTATGTCAGATGAAATATCTGCCAGTACAGGAGTCTGTCTTACTTACAATTAATAAATTATTATATTATAATATTTGGTAAAACTTAAGGAGAAAAGTGACACATTTGCCTTGGCCAAAATTAACTACACAGAGTAATAAGTGAACACCTGAAATTAATGCCAGGAAATATTGTTATTCAACATAACAATCATTATGCTTATACATACTAAAATAATATAGAACTATATTAATAAGGAAATACGACTTCGTTTTGAAATGTCACTTTGCAGCGTTGGTTTGAAAGCAAAATTCTATGTTAAACTCTGAGATACAGAGCTAGAATCTGGCAAAATAAAATTCAAAATAATTCATGTATTATTTAAATATCGGTGTTTATTTTCTTTATTTTCATATTTATTATTTTAACTTTTGTCTTTCATCGTTTCCTTTTCAAAACGTTCTGATGACAAGAAAAAATAATGAAACAGGAACATATTTGTGTTTGGGTGTATGTGTTTGGGTCGTGAATAGTTATATACACACACAAGCATGCACAGACATACAGTTACAGATACTAAATCGCACACACTCATATATATATATATATATATATATATAAATATATATATATATATATATATATATATATATAGGTATAAATTGAGAGAAATCTGTATATATACATACAAATATATCTTTAAGAATGAAGTGTTCGTTCTCCTGACATGGCTATAAAATTTTGAGGCTTGTTTGCAAAATTGAAAACGAATCGAATGTTATTATTAATATTCGAAAAACTCAGATTACATTTATTGTATATATATATATTATATATATATATATATATGTATATACATATGCACACATACGTATACATACACACATATATATATATTTATATACATAAGCACACTAACACACACATATATAAAAATATATATATATATATTCGATTCTCGCTCATTTTTACTTGTATTAATCCCCAGTGTCCAGCTATTGGCCAGTTAATTTTATCGATTGTTTTTGGTTTATTTTATTGACTATTGAATAGCTTTGTTATATTTAACCACTCTGTCGAGAGCGTTATTCGATTTGTGATATTTTGCATTTTCGCAATATTATACACAACTGAATTCATTCGCCTAATATAGGTGTTGCCTCCCTTGCTGAACCCCACGTGGGGTCAGTTACAGACACATTTATGTGGACTATCGAACTGAATCCCGTTGACAACGCGTCCTCTCAGTTTGGTCATACTACCAGAAGCCTAACATCCTTTATGTAAGCGGACAGTAAATGATTTATGGAGCCGCAGAAACCCAAATACTGGATTTAACCATCTCTCCAGGGGTCCGGGTAAATTTTCAACCATATATATTTTTATATATCTTTATATTTGTATATCTGTTTGACCCGAATTAGGCGATCGTTTTTTCGCTGTGCGGATGATTAGTTTAACCACCATGTCAGTGTGTTTGGACTTTAACGTAAGTTGTAGCTCTAATTCATATGAATTATGGAGCGCTTGCCACACAACTTGGAAGTGTTTTTCGTTAATTCCTGAACTGAAATTCGATTCTCGCTAATATTTACTTGTATATATATATATATATATATATATATATATATATATATATATATATATATGAAGAAAGATTGCTGATAACAAGAAAGTGAGGAGAATACGGAAAGAAAGATATGTTGTGGCTTGCGGGAAGAACAATATGATCACCTCCAAATATAGGTTAATGCAAAACTGGAAATAATTCATGAAAACTTTTAACAAATCATGAAAATGATATCTATGCAATGAATGGTTGCAGAGTGAGAAGTTAATAAATGGGTTCACTATATGATATGTTAGAAAGAGGAAATGAATGAGAAACAACGATAAAAATTATAGTATATATATATATAAAGAAGGAAGTTTGGTAAGGAACCATAACGCACCAGAGTCCTCGATACTTAGGGTAGTAGAGTGGGTAATAGGAAAAGAGACAGCTGTCGAAACGGCCGGATCTCAGCCGTCGGGGTCCTGAATCTTTTCCTATATATATATATATATATATATATATATATATATATATATATACACATGATAATATGTGTATATATATATATATATATATATATATATATATATATATATGTATATATATATATATATGCTGGCAATAAGAACACACGCACCTCTTGATTTAACTTCAATTTACTATAAACCTGCAGTTGGTTAGTTAAATAACCGGATGGTTGTTTATTTGTTTATTATCAAATATCTTTTGCCACACATTCTGTGACTTTTTCTAATTAATTTGTTATTTGGGGGTCTCACATTTGTTCTCTTCGACACAATCTTGTTTTTGTGAGCGTGTGCATGCGGTATATTCAGGTGGGTGTGTTTATTTATTTACACGTTTATTTACTTGTTACTAGTTAGTTGCTTGTTAAATCTATGTGAGTCCGGTTTGTTTTATGGGTTTTGTTCTTTTGTGTCTCTGTATATCTTTATATTTTCCTTAATTAATATTTGTGATTTTCATGCTATTCCCACTCATTTAGTTTTAGATGGAGTTCGTTTATGTTTGTCGTTTTTTTAATATGTCGGAGCATTGCATCTGTTATATGTTTGGATATGATTTTTAACTATATGTTCACTAGTGTGTTCTCCAGTGTTCCGTTCTTGTATGTTGCTTGAGTACTAAGCTTATCCCATTTTGGAGTTCTCGCCAATGTTCATTTATTCATTCTCCTATACTATAAACCGTCTCATAAATGTTAGTGATGTTCCTTTTTCTACACTGTCCTTCCCTACACCGCCTATATATATATATATATATATATATATATATATATATATATATATATATATATATGTATGTATGTATGTATGTATGTATGTATGTATGTATGTATGTATGTATGTATGTATGTACGTATGTATGTATGAGGGATAACACCAAATGTGTAACACCGCGTACGAGATCGAAAGAAACCTACTGGCGCGTTGAGCGATCATGTTCGTGAACAAATATGAACATAATGTTACAACATATTAAGCTATATATATATATACATATATATATATATATATATATATATATATATATATATATATATAAGTAATATATAGGTATGTATGTGTGTGTATCTCTGAACGGTTCCGAAACGATGCGTCTTAGACTAAGGCGATTTGATTTTTGAAATTTGTGTTCCAAGTGATATGTTTTAGGGCACATGGTATTTCTTAATTCAGGAAAAGAATAAAAGAAAAACAAATCAAAAAAGAAAACATCTCGTATATCGGGACGGACACATTCCAATAGATGCGAAGTCCTACTAAATGTTAAAGAATGATTAACATTTTAAATCGATTTTCAGATCTAATTGTACTCTCATAAAAAGAGGTGTATATTCAATCCTCCCCGAGGTTTACTGTCTATTTCCTCCATTAAGGAGCTATAAATTATAGTAGCAGTAAAACACTGGTTCGATATAATTAACATTTTGTTGTGAAGTTGTCCGTCGTTATTGTCATCGTATTTGTTGTTGCAGTCAACGTTGTTACTTTCGTCAATATTGTTATTGTTGCTATTTTTATTGTTATCGACTTTTTATTGACACAGACGCTGCTGTTATTATTAATGTTATCCTCATTGTTATTGTCAACATTTTTATTGTTGCCATTTTCGTTATTCTTGTAGTTATTATTGACATCGTCGTTGTTATTGTCTTCGTCATAATTATCTTCGTCGACGTAAGGACCGCTGTTCATGTATTTCATTTGAGGGGGTTCATTTTCTTTTATGCATATTTATTCATTTTGAAGTGGATGGATTTGTAAGAAAGTAAATTGAATTTTCATTTGATGATCAAACGACGTATATAAGAAATGTTTCAATTTTAAAAATCTTCGATAATAATAAAGAAAAGGAAATGTGGATTATTAAATTGTTACTGTTGAATTAGGCGAATGTTTAGCAAGAATACGATTATCCTCAGACAATGGCAACATGTCGTCTGTTAGTTACAACTAAAAGTAATAAGGTGTCAGTAGTTAAATTAATGCGAACGACAGAATAATCTAGTTAAGCAATTTTGCTTTCGCATGAAAGGCGAAGTTTAAGGAAAAAGAGAAACATAAAATATAGAGATGTTGAAAGAATGTAATTGTGAGCTAAGGGGAGAAAGGGGGATATATACAGACCGACAAAGTAATACAGGCTGGAAAGCAAAGTAACAACAAGTGGTTTGAGTATGGGGAACTGGTACATAAAATATAGATATATTGAAATAGATAAATCTAGACCGAAGAAAGCTAGAGGTGGGTTAAGGGGAGAGGTATAAAGAGGAATAAAGAAAGTATTAGAGAGTAAAGAACAAGGTAACAACATGAATGAGTGAATGAATGTAATTAGTACAACAATGTACATTGTTGATGACCTCCATCGATTGCTACAACAAGGATTTCAGGTGTTCGAACCTACTCGTGAAGTTAACGAGCACGTGTCTGAGCATTACACAGACACGTGTGCACTTAACTTTGTTACCATGGATATTCATCATGACATTGTATGACAAGGGTGACATGTTGTTTTGAGCTACAACACTGGAACCAAGTAAAGTAATGTGTCCTGCGCAAGGTCACTGCCATAAATCGAAATCCCGACTATACAATCGTGCGCCAAACACTCTAACCGTTAAGCCACGTGCCTTCACAATAAGTATAAGAAAATTGAACAGGAGAGAAAGTTTGAATGAGGAAAAATCTAAAAGAAAAACACTATTTAATACATGTAAAAGAGTGATGTACTTTCTACAGAATATTTTAGTGCGAGTTAAAATGACAGAATAAGTATGATTTGAAATAACTACCACACCAGGTGTTGTCAAAAGAAAATGAAATTAAGTTTTTGTTAAATGATTACCCCTCTTTCGTAAATTGTGACAGACTTTGAAGTCAAATAAAAAAAAATGAAATGCTAAGAATTTCTGATAACACCGTTACATGGAGTCGTCTAACCAACATTAGTATTTCACTTAACGTGATGTCGACATCTCACTTTTGGTGCAACTCCTTGCTTGTGGAAAATAAACTTTGTAACATATTTAATGTCCTTGAAACTTGCACGATTTATATATATATATATATATATATATATATATATATATATATATATAGTATTAATTATACTATTTATGGTTATGTAAATACAAAAACCTTATGCAGTTATATGTATTTTTTATACAAACCCTAAATAGTGGTAGGCAGTAATGTATTATTACCAGTAAGTTAAGTAGCTCAATGCAAAAACATCAGATGATTTACAGAGCAGTTATATGAAATATAAGAATCAAAGAACTGTTCAAAACATTATATATATAAGTTATTCCGGGTTCAATCGGGGGTAACCACAGTAAGGTACTCAATACATAACAGAGTATAAATGTTTAATATAGAAAAGCTTCTACAGGACTAGAACTGTTCCATTCGTGAGAAATCATCAGGAAGCTAACTGTCCAAGTAAATATGGTGGTATTTATATATTTTCTGGTGTTCGGAGAGGGTGCCGATTGGGATAGGTGGAGGTCATTGGTTGATGGGTTTAAAGAAAAAGGAATTCTTTTAAAGTTAATTCTTTAAAGCTATAATTTATATTTAGAGTGACAAAGGCAGAAAGAATTCTATAAACAAGATCGTATTGGAGTACCACTCCTTATTTTTAGGTTTCTCTTAAGCTAACAATGTCTGTATTTCAGGTGTCTACAGGTTGCGCGGAGGTCATTGGTTTAAAGAAAGGGGAATTCTTTAAAAGCTAATTCTTTACTGCTGTATGTAGAATGACAAAGGCAGAAAGAGAATTCTATAAACAGGTTCAAGTATGAGGTGCTTCTCCTTATTGTTAAGTTTCTCTTTAGTTATATTTCAGGTGTCTACATGCACACACACATATATATATATATACATACACACATACACACACGCACACACATATATATATATATATATATATATATAACCCCAGAACCTCTGCCCAGAGTCATCTCCGCCACTATAGACAGGTCATACCACCATCGCCGAGACTACGAGAAAATACGCCTAACGCAAACATTTCTCAAACTCATGACGGCCAACTGTCTTAACAACATCCCAAGTCTAAACACCAACATAGGCGAACAAGACGGTACCAACACCGAACCTAGAGGCGCCCCGACCAACAACACATCTGACGCAAAACACCTCGTCACAGACTTGACAGGATCCCTCTCCCGAGAGGAATTAGACCTCCTCAGCCTGGGTCCCAAGTTCATATTGAAACAGAGACTAGACGACAAATTATGGCTCTCCATAGAAACGAATTTCTGTCGGGCTGCCTACCAACTAAAATGGTTATAGACTCTCGACAACAAACCACGGAATCCATTAACCCAGATTCCCGATATACCAACTAGATCGCCCACTCTGTCCACCGCCTGCCAACCGTGAGCTTGAAGAAAAACTCTCGAGACTAAAACATTCCGTATTTAACATCTTACGGAAACAGAAGAAGATAGCCCCAAACCTCTCCAGGAAACAACAACTCGCCCTGAAGAACCTACGGAATAGGGAACATATATACTTACCATCCGACAAAGGTAAAGAGTTTTGCGTCATCTCTCAAGCCACATACAATAACCTAGCCTTTGAACACCTAAGGGACAATGAATTATACACAGAGATCCCGGACATGACTGCAGCACAGATCGAAAAACAGACCAACTCCATTTGGTGCGATATCTGTAGGAGAATACAACTCCCAAATAAAGTTAAGCTCAACTACACCACTAGAAATAGCAGACTGCCCACTTTCTACCACCTCATCAAGACCCACAAGAATAGTACTAAGACGCAATAAGACGCATCGTCTCTAGCATAGAAGGACCCCTATACAAAATTTCCTGGCTCCTCTCCCAGGTCCTCAGGCCTCTACTCTCCACCTTTCCCGGGCATGTCGAAGTTATAGGTAGACTACACCAACTCCAGCCAGAACAACTTAAACTAAATAAATACGCTTTTAGCCTCGACGTTGTCTCCCTCTACACTACAGTCCCCGCTCATCCAGCTGTCTATTTATTGACGGACTGCGTGGTCGCAGAGGACATCCGCTGCTACGGCCTCCACCCGACGGACATACACCAGCTTTTGTCCTTCACAGTAGACAACACGTACTTCACCTTCCACCACCACACATACAGACAGACAACAGGATTACCCATGGGATCCAGCCTATCGGGCCTGCTGGCCATCACCTACATGAACCAGCTAGAATGCCGAGCCCTCAACGCCTGCCATTCCCATGCCTTCTTCACCCGATATGTAGATGACATACTCATCCTTACATCATCCCGTGAGGAGGAGGATAACATATACACAACATTCTCCAGCATAGACGCCAGTATAAAGTTCAGCATGGAACACCCCGATGACCGCGGATCCCTATCCCTACTGGACTTCCAACTCAGGGTAACAGAGGAAGGCAACATCCACACCTGCTTCTATAAAAAAAGCCGCCAGCAGGGACCTGTTCGTACATTTCAGATCGGCCCTCCCACTCGGTGCCAAGTTCGGATACATAAGGAACGAACTGGCACGTATCCGGAACAAATGCACCGACGCTAGAGA
>OZ024741.1:82837714-82852714 GCA_964016885.1 Eledone cirrhosa | reverse complement strand
ATATATCACTACCTCTCCTCCTCCCCTTTCTTCCCGTTTGACCTGTCCACAATCCTTTTCTCGCGGGCACTTGGCCAAGCCGGTATGAATTTTTGTTCTCTCTCTCTCTCGTCTGCGACTTCACAGAACTTATGTTTACCGAATTCGCAGACCAGACCCCTTCTTCCTCCCGTTAGACCTGTGCGAAATTCCTTCCTTGCTCACATGATGATCTTTATTCTCTCGTTCACGATTCCACCGAATTTATATTCATAGAAATCTGGGAATTAATTCCTTCTTCCTCTCTTTCTGCTGCTTAAACCATTTTGTTTGTTTACCCTAGCGTCCCCTTTATTTACGTGTCCCAACGACTTTTTTTAGCCGTTGCTCCAACCTGAGGTATATGGCCTTTAATGCGACGAAATGCCTACGACGGTTGGATGGCCACTGATGAGGACAAACTTTTTAATTGTAACCCATTTGCAGCGCCGCAGCTCCATTATTATCATATATATATATATATATATATATATATATATATATATATATATATATATATATATACACACACAAATGGTGAATCAAAACATATCAAATATGTTTCTAATTTTGTGTTTCTCAATAAGTAAGCTCAATAGATTTTATCTAGATCCATAATAAATAAATTAAAAGATATATGTTTATATAGAGAGAGGAATAGCCATATATCGTAAGAGAAGCAATGCACATTGTATATATACCAAATACATATTCAATAGAAGAATATATACACAGATGAAATCGTAAGTGAAACCTTATACCGCTATTTCATACCTGGAGAGTATGGCTAAAAATTGATCTATGTAATCGATCATCGAAAGCATAAAAAAGAAACTTCGCTTAGAATGGTGAGACTAAACCTCTGCTCAGTACCTGAGTCTCATGTGGTTTAAACATAATTGATAGTTTGTCTTCGATGATCGAATATATTGATGGACTTTTATTTCCGATGATCGATTACAGGGATCGATTTTTAGCCATAATGTCCAGGTATGAAATAGCGGTATAAGGTTTCACTAATGATTCAATCTGTGTACATATTCTTCTATAGAATATGTATTTGGTATATATATAAAATATACCGTGTTTCTCTTACGATATATGGCTCATTCCCGCTCTATATAATTTGTTTATATACACGCACACACACACACACAGGCATATATATATATATATATATATATATATATATATATATATATATATATATATATATATATATATATATATTAACCGGTTATTGTCGAAAGCGAACAGAGTCCTAATAGATTTTGCAATATAACGGTAGTTTTGTTTATATATCAACACCTACTTGCCATTGTACGGGAGTGGGGGTGATAAATATTTGATCGGTCAATTTCAAAAACAAAAACCGTACCCAAAATTTCACGTTATTTCTACCCGTTACAGTATAACGGCATTCTTCTTTTATATATCCACAGGTGCTTGACATTGTATGCGGAAAACGACCTCAATAGCTTTCCTCTTCTATAATTCGGTGTGAGTAAAATATGTTCGATAAATTTAAGCAGTACATTTGAATGTTCATGTTTACACGTAATTAACATATTATCGTTTTACATATGCACTGTTATTTCTAATCTGTACACCCTCTTTTATAGCAATATGCTTCCCTACTGTGAAACTTTACGTTTATTGCTTATAAGTATAAACTATTCTCTGGTCCCACAAATCACCCACTCAATAGTCTTTGCGTGCTCTGTTAACCTTACGAAATCTTGCTTTTGATTGTTTATATTTTTTCCCGATGTACATCAATGTATCTCTCCGTTTTTTATCCTGATGAAATGGAGATTTTTGCTTGAGTGCCATTTAAATTTTTAATTCTTATTTGTTTACCTGATAAATCGATTGATTATAGGTATTGACACAACATCTACCTCCAAAGAAAAAATTGTAGAAATTGAAGAATTGATTTAAATAATAACCATGATTTTCACTTTGTATCAATTATGTTCTGCGGCTTTCATATCTCTCTCTCTCTCTCTCTCTCTCTCTCTCTCTCTCTCTCTCTCTCTCTCTCTCTCTATATATATATATATATATATATATATATATATATATATATATATATATATATATATATATATATATATATATAAATATATATATATATATATATACATATATATGTATATATATATATATATATATATATATATATATATATATACATATATATGTATATATATATATATATATATATATATATATACATATATATGTATATATATATATATATATATATATATATATATATATATATATATATATGTATATATATATATATAAATATATATATATATATATATATATATATATATATATATTTATATATATATATATATATATATATATATATATATATATATATATATATATATATATACATATATATGTATATATATATATATATATATACATATATATGTATATATATATATATACATATATATGTATATATATATATATATATACATATATATGTATATATATATATATATATGGGTGTGGTTGTGTATTTGTGTTTCTGTGTGTGAATGTATGTATATGTAAGGTAGTTTTATTTCGAAATAATGGTAGGAGCGTATGGATATATATACCTATCAAATACGAATTTAATTTTGGTTAATTGGATGAGATACATGCCTTCTCACGTGAATCCAGTTACATTAGAAAATGGATTAATGATGTTTATCATTATTTCGATTTACAAGGCAATTCCTATAATGTTTATATGCCTACATAGCAAATATGTGTATAATTACATACACATTGTTGCAGTCTAAGTTTTACATCTGTATTTACAAATATATTTTTTTGTCGTACACTTTAGTTGCTAACGCACTTCTTAATAAAGATCTTAATTTATTACCAATACTAGCGTTAATTATATGCAAATTACTACATATCAGAAATTTACTAAGAAAGAATGAGTTTATATAGCTATAAATACGAGTTTCCTTGTTGGTGAATAGTAGCACGACTTCTGGTGAGGATATAATTAAAGGTGATTATAAAGAATTTGAATGTACAAGGAAATTTGCATTTACAGGCATGTTTACGTGTTTACATATTGTGTATTAATATTGTTGCTCCAACGTAGCATTATACACATGTATCGAATGATATACAACATGTTTCGCTACACCCACACACACACATATATATATGTATATATATATATATATATATATATATATATATATATATATATATATATATATATATATATATATATAACATATATATGTATATATTTGTGTGTGTGTGTGTATATACATACGTCAATGAATAATAATAATATTACAATATATATATATATATATATATATATAAAACATGAGAAGAAAGAAGAATACTGCGTGATTTGCACATGGGTTACATATGATAAAAATAGTCCTTCGTCAGTGATTTTCCAACCATCATTGGTATTTCATCGCATTAAAAATCATATACCTCAGGTTGGTGCGAGCAATAACTAAAACAGTTATTGGGACCAGTAAATCGCGTAAAGCGAGGGGGACAAGTGAACAACATAGAAGGATAAAAGCAAACCCAAAAGAATATATATATATACAGAATTATATATATATACACACTATTTGACAGAATCGTCGAGGCATATTTTTTTGTAGAAGTTTGGTGTCCATTCCGACTCGTTTAACTGTTCATTTCATTTTGTCTATCACTCTAGAGTATCAACAGGCTGCTTCCTCCAATTACAAATTATAAGAAAAGATGAAGCTTTTCTAGAACATACCGTGCCTGGATTGAATTACGGGAAGTGGCACTGAGTTTAAATGTCCTTGTATTCATATAACTTCATACGCTACATTATTTCATTATTATCAATATATTTTTTGATTCTTATCTATGATATGAAAACTATTCCTTATAGATTTCTTTTTCGCCGCCACCACAACCACCACATACCATTTCCTCCTCCTTCTCCCCTCTTTCTGCACCTCCTCCTCCTCCTCCTCCCATTATTCTCCTCCTCCACATGCTCCTCCTCCGCGTTTTCCTCCTCCTACTACACCTCCACCTCCCCATCCTCCTACGACTCCTCCTCCCCATCCTACGACCCTCCACATTCCTCGTATTCCTCCTCCTACACCATCCCACCCCCTACGACACATCCACCTCTTCCACCTCCTCCTACGCCTCCCCATCCTCTTACAGCACCCCCCCCCCTCATCTACATCATCATATGCCTCCTCTCCACTCCTCATATGCCTCCCCCTCCAAGATTTAAACAATCTAGATTCCTAGATACCGTATATTATATGTTCGTAAATTATCTCTATAGACTCATATATATATACACATAGACACACAGATATAGGCACACACACACACACACACACACACACACACACATATATATATATATAGAGAGAGAGAGAGAGGAGGAGAGAGGGAGAGATGTTATATAAGTATACATATATATATATATATATATATATATATATATATATATATATACATATATATATACATATATATATACGTGATTGTGTGTCCATAAGTGTGTATGTGTTCATCTGTATATATATATATATATATATATATATATATATATATATATATATATATATGTTATATATGAGTATGTATATGGCTCCATTCACAAGTATAATAAAATCGGATAAATATAATTACTGCATTATTGTTTGACTAGCAATAATTTCGCCATTCCCAGAAGAGGGAATTTATAGAAAATTGGGGAAATATTCAGTATTGAAAAATGTATAAGTTAAATATTGTTAACATCATTCTCCAGGAATTGTTGCCAAGATTCCATTGTCATGTGACAGACAATAATAAAACAGTTCACTAAGAGACAATATATTAGTGTTAAATAATGGAGGTTCTGTACATCTGCAGGCGATATATATATATATATATATATATATATATATATATATATATATATATATATAAATAAATAAATGTGTGTGTGTGTGTATATATAAATATGTATATATGTATATATATATAAATAAGAATATATATATATATATGTAAATGGAAAAAATGAAATTTCATTTCTAACTCTTAGTACGGCTGATACTTAAATATAAGTATGTATACGTATATACATGTATGTATACAGACGAAAAGTATTATGTATGTACATACATACATGCATACATATATATGTACGTATGGGTTTACCGAATATTTATTATAATGCTCGGTTTGTTTGTAAACAAACAGCCCGAGTTATTAGCCGTACAGTGTTCGGCAACCATCGTTGCCATTTTTTTCAACACTGTCAAAGGAACGATTAACGAATTTCTAGCTTATTAGCTGTCATCAGCACTGTATACCTTCCTCGCAGTCGATTGAACGTTTGAAAGTATATACTTTCCTTATGCATATTAACGGCTGTGCAGCCTAATCTGAGTGAGTTGGTAGGCTGGGAATGTCATTGTTTCCATTTATCGTTTCTGTACGCCAGGGCAACTAACTCACTAAGCATTTGCATGCCTACACCTGACCAGTTCTCTCTCCCTATTTTCTCTACTTGCAGTATGGTCGTCCTGTCTTCGATTCCAGCAAGGACAGATGCGGCCAGCCAAGGTATGGGCACGTTGAGTGGGACCTGGGTCACTTAGACCCTCACAATTCTTTGCCCGCAGTAGGAGGGCACCAAGACTATCTCCTCACACTTTAGGCTTTCCAAAGAGTGAGACTTCGCTTCTTGCGGGGTGGCGAAATGTACGTCTACTGTGGCGTACTTTATGCCTCGGGTGATGTGGGTTTTGCGTGCCCAGACGCACCCCAATGCCTTTTGGATTTGAGCCTCCGTGGCTCTCTCCACCCGATGTGACATTTTGCTTACGGTGCGGTAAGTTACCGTCCGTAGCTGCTGGTCCTTGAAAAAATCGGGTGGAGGTTTCAAAGAAATTATATTGGCGTTTTTTGTCACCATGGCCATTGCCACTGCCATCTCCTCCTCTGTGACTAACACTGTTTCGATATTTCGGGCGACACCTGTAAAAGAAGTGGTCCCTTTTTCAGCAGCACCACTGTTGCTGCCGCTACTGGTCCTGCTGAGGGTGCTGAGATCGCTGTTACAGGTATCGATGTCATTGTTGATGTTTTCGTTGGTACTGTTGTTGCTGCTGTTGTTGTTTCTTTCGTTGATACTTTTGCTGTTGTTACTGTTATTGTTGTTTTTGTTGATACTGTTCCTACTATTATTGTTGTTGTGGCTGTTGTTATTATCATTGTTATTGTGGTTCTCGACCCTACCGCTGTTATTTTTGTTGTTGCTGTTGTTATTGATGGTGTTGTTGTTGGTGTTATTGTTGGTGTTGTTTGTGTTAGAAATATTTGGTAATTTTAAATCTGTAACAATCTCATTAAAATTGCTGTTGTTCCTCTTTTCCTTCGTAATATTTTCTTTTAAATTTATCTTCGCTGGAACGCTGTCTTGTTGATATGCTGACAAAGCCTCGCTCTCTCTCTCTGTGTTGTCTGACAGCGCTCTCTCACTTTCTTGTTATTCATGTTGAAAGAAAATTTGTTTTCAAATAATATTTTTACACAATACGACACCCCGTAAAGGGGTGCCGTATTATTTACGAGTGAACCCCCGTATTAGGTGGGTCACACTTCTAAACTTTTATCAAGTTTGAAACTTGAATAACAGGTTAAGAACGGTTGAAAACGATGTAAACTGTTTAAAAAAAAAACTGGAGGCGATAAGAAGCGTGGCTACCTCAAAGAGTTTCCAAGGATGGTTAAAGAAGATTAGTCCAGCCCCGCTTTTTGGAATACTTCGAAAGTCATGCTTGCTGGGAACAGCAAGAACCATCCGATACGTCCTGAATATCTGTTTGTGGTGTCTATATTGTTGTTTTATTTGTTATTTTTGTTTTTGTTATCTGTATTTTCGTTGTCGCTGTTACTGTCATTTTTTTGAAAATTAGAGTTCTTATTGGTATCATTGGTGTCTTTGTTTTCCTTGTTTGTGGTGGTGTTTGTGTTATCAATGTGTGTTAATTTCGCTGTAGCGCTCCTCTCAACTTCTACGTCGTTGTCGCACGACAGTCGACATATCGCTGGGGGATGGCTCAGCCAGGTTTATTTTTCTTCGTAAATTTTTTAACATGTAAAAAAAAGTTCAAAGATTTTGGCCAAAAGTCCCAAATATTATACTTTCCCCTTCACGGGGCAAAGTCTAAGGGCTTATATCCCTTACACAACAAGAAATATTTAACAACAAATAATTTAAACAGGCAAATTAAGCGACTTACTGTGGGGGAGCAAAATACGTCCGCTTAGACCAATAATAATAATAATAATAATAATAATAATAAAGGCTGGAGACATGATGTGATGGGCTGGGTGATCCACTGGCACCTATGTAAAGTAAACAATTTACCACATTCTGAGAAGTGGTATGAGCATAAGCCAGAGTCGGAGATGGAAAACGATCAGGTGAAGGTGCTGTGTGATTTTAGGATACAGACGGATAAAAAACTGGAACACAATAGACAGGACCTGGTGGTTTTGGACAAGGGAAACAGATCGTGCCTGATTGTGGATGTGGCCTGCCCATTCGACACGAGAGTGCAAGAGAAGGAGAGGGAGAAAATAAAACCGTTACCAGGACTTAAAGTGGGAGGTAAAAAGGATTTAGAACTGCCATGAGGTCAAAGTGGTCCCGATTGTCAGGCGCACTAGGTACTATCCCAAAGAGTTTCAAAGGATAGTTAAAGAAAATTGGTCCCGCCCCGCTTTTTAGATCACTTCAAAAGGCATGCTTGCTGGGAACAGCAAGAACCCTCCGATACGTCCTGAACATCTGAGGGCGCAGGTAGTGGCTTGATATTCATTTCAACATACTTTCCAGTTAAAAAACATCAATGACTGAGACTCAAAGAACAATAATAATAATAATAATAATAATAATAATAATAATAATAAAAATAATAATAAAGCTTTCTTTATTAACCACAAGGGTTTACACAAAGTAGACATTAAGGACAGTAGAGGACAATACAGGACGGTACAAAACGGCATTTCTACGTGTAAAAAAACAAAAAAACAGAGGATGTAATATAGAACAATGAAGAAATTCACCAATAGGGAGGAGACTTCCGAGGGACATTCGTGCAGAAAGCCCATTAAAAAGCCACAGCGACCCTGACCACCAGGGCAAGTGCCCTCTCCCAGTTTTCCACCTTTAATTTACAGACACATACTCAGAGTAGGCCCATTCACTGGTTAATTTAATAATAATAATAATAATAATAATAATAATAATAAAATCCCAGGAAACCCGCGTATAGGAGAAATACAAAAGATAGTACTAATGGGAACTGCCCATATACTAAGGAAGATTCTGTCAATATAAGTACATCACAAGTCTAAACACTAAAGATGCATGTGTGAGTATGTATGTTCTTTCTTGAACATGGCAGACCTTGTTGTCTCTTGAGGTCACTGGTTGTGACTTGGTGATAACTCGTATGAACATAAAGCAAGATAAATGCAACTGTAATAATAATAATAATAATAGTGCCGTGTATGTAAAAAACAACCAGAGACCATTGATCATATAATTCCAATGTGTAGTCCTATAGCTCCAACCGAATACCTAAACAGGCATGACAGAGCTGCACAATACATACATTGGATAATGTGTAAGCATTTTGACCTGCCCCATCAAAAGAATTGCTGGGAGCATCAACCACCTCCCATACTTGAAAAATATCACATCTCAATCTTGTGGAACTTTAGCATCCAAACAGACCTAAAAATAAATGCAAATAGACCTGATATAATACTGAAGGACTTCAAAAAGAGGGTATGCCTGCTAATTGATATGTCCGTTCCAATAGACAAGAATGTATCTATAAAAACATTTGAAAAATTGAGCAAGTATAAGGACCTGGAGATAGAAATTGGAAAAATGTGGAAATTGAGAACTAAAACCATACCAGTGGTTGTAGGCGTTATAGGAATGATATCTAAGGGGTCTAATGATTACTTATTGCACATCCCAGGAAACCTGCGTATAGGAGAAATACAAAAGATAGTACTAATGAGAACTGCCCATATACTAAGGAAGATTCTGTCAATATAAGTACATCACAAGTCTAAACACCTAAAGATGCATGTGTGAGTACGTATGTTCTTTCTTGAACATGGCGGACCTTGTTGTCTCTTGAGGTCACTGGTTGTGACTTGGTGATAACTCGTATGAAAATAAAGCAAGATAAATGCAACTATAATAATAATAATAATTATTATTATTATTTCTTTATTGGCTACAAGGGCTGACATCAAGAAAAACATTACAGACGGCACAGAACGGTACAGGACGGTTCGATGTGGGTTTTGTGCGTGTAAATATTTTTATTATTTATATAAGAAAAGAAAAAAAGGACATAAAAGCATATATATATATAAACAATAGAAATGAAAGTTAAAACAATGAAAAATTCCCTAATAGGGGGGAAACCTTCGAGGGTTACTCGTGGTGAAAACCACACAAAAGACCACGGCCACCCTTACCACCAGGGCAAGCGCCTTCTCTCAATATTTTCCCATTCCTCAAACTACAAGCGTATATTCAGAGCGGTCCCGTTCACTCGGACCATTCTCGCTACATGCACCCACCTTTCACCAAACTAGCTAGAAGGCAGCACTTGCCTCTCCACCCTGACTTTCCTCTTCAACTGAAACTTGAAAAAGTTAATTAGGAATTCGCCGAAGAGGAAAGTGTCTGTCTTTAACCCATTCAACCTTGTCCACCACTCAATCTCTTTCGCCAGGGGCAGCAGGCAGAGGAAAACCGCCTGCCCTTCCTCCTCGAAGGAAGACGACGAGACCATCTGCACAATGGACTCAGTCGATAACCGGATCAGTCCTACACGCCACAGCAACGGTTCGACATAGCTCCACACATCAGCAATGCTCGGGCACTGAACGAGTGCGTGCACGACGGATTCGTCGCTTTGCGCGCATCTCGGACAGGCTCAGCTGATGGCACTTCCGTGCCTGAAGAGATTATCTCGAATCGGCAGCGCTCCCCGGTAGCACTGCCAGGCCAGGGATTTTTGGAAGTTATCCATAGGCCCTGAGCTGAAAGTTCTCCGATAATAATAATAATAATAATAATAAGAAGAAGAAGAAAGAAGAAAGAAAGAAGGAAAGAAAGAAAGAAATACGTTTAAGAAAGGCAATTAAAAAAGAGAGAATGAATGTAAGAAAAAGAAAGAACGCAAAAATATGGATAAGAGAAATGGGGTATAATTCAAATGCAGAATAGTGGAAACTAACTGAAAACTCAAACAATGGTGAAAACCTTCGACTGAGATGATTGTAAAATCTGACAGCTGTATGTTAATTAGATAAAATTGAGTTATTGAACTGTAGAAAATGTAGCTACATGCAAATGGCACATCATCAGAGGCTGTTTGAATTGATATCCTATATAATAATCCATTGTGATTAAATTACATTCGATATATATATATATATATACATATATATATATATATATATATATATATATATAAATATATATATATGTATATATATATATATATATGTGTGTGTGTGTGTGTGTGTGTGTGTGTGTGTATATATGTATATATATATATATATATGTGTGTGTGTGTGTGTGCGTGTGTGTGTGTATGTATATGTATATATGTTTATTTATATACGTATGTATATATATATATATATATATATATATACGTATATATATATACACATGTATATATATATATATATATATACACATGTATATATATATATATATATATATATGTATATATATATATGTATATATATATATATGTATATATATGTATATGTATATTTATATATGTATATATATATATATATATATATATATATATATATATATATATATATACATATATATATATATATATATATATATGTATATATACGTATATATATATATATATTTCTCTATGTATATATTATTCATGCGCATACATATATATGTATGTGATAATGTATACATACTTTCATAGACACCTGCAAACCTATGTACGTATGTACACACATACGCACACACACACACACATATATTTACACATGTATACATATATACACATGCATTTATACATGTATATACATATATACATATATATATACATATATATATATATATATATATATATATATATATATATATATATATATATATATATATATATATATATATACAAGTATAAACGCATGTGTGCATACATTACAAAAGTATATAATACATAGAGAGAAAATGAATTAAATAAGTGAATCAGATGTATTAGTTGTAACTTCAAAGGGGAACTGAAGCGAATTATGTAAAAACGAATAGTATTTTATTTAAATTCTTAGATACAACAACAAAATATTCTATTTAAACAGATAAAAATTTGAGCTAAAACAAATAAAGGAATACGTTGCATTTACGTAACATGAAACACTTTTTTCCAATTCTTTTATTAAAATGAATATGGTGTGAAGCTATCCAATATGAGGTAAGCAAAAGAGATTTAATGTCGTGAAGTAATATTGAGAAATATCAATAAGCTTTCTCGCGTTATCTTCGATAATCTTGTCATGGAGAAATTGATTTAAAACATAGGTGCCTATCAGTTTTTCTTTCAATATTGTTCTATGACAAAACATGCTGTTGTTGATGAAAATCAATGGAATATGTAGAAAACAAATGCTGGCTAGATATATGTAATAACATTAAGTGACCTTGGGGAGAAAAGATAGTCGATTGCTTTTGATGCAAAGTAGCTATTAAATGTTAATCCAAATCATAAGAAATTCGTCATTCATCTTAAAAGAAGCGAAATTTCTCTAGGTAGAAAGATATATGTAGCTGGACTACAGTTCACGTAGCCTTGAGTTCAAATGTCTATGTCGGTTTCCGTCATATCCAACTACAGGTGCTGTATTTGATTCCATGAACGGAGACATAGACATGTACCATGTAATGTTAGCAGGTGGATGGACTGGAGCACGGTGATAGAAAGTACATTGTTCAAGAACACAACGCACCGTTGGGAATTAAACTCAGGACCAAACGATCGTGAACCAACCAACCCAATCACACGGTTTTTATGAAATATTTATTTAAATAATGACAGCGATCTTCAAGAATGAAAATATGATGAAATCTCTCTCTATATAAAACAGAGGATGTCTGTATATCTGTGTGTGTGTGTGTGTGTGTGTGTGTGTGTGTGTGTGTGTGTGTGTGTGTGTGTGTGTGTGTGTGTGTGTGTGTGTGTGTGTGTGTGTGTGTGTGTGTGTGTGTGTGTGTGTGCGTGTGCGTGTGCGTGTGTGTGTGGGTGTCTGTCTGTCTCTCCGTCTCTCTGTGTAAATCTTTAAAACTCGAGAAATACCCGACCGATTCTTTTCAAACTTTACACATGCATTACTTATATTTCTGGAAGTACAATGCGCTAAACAATTTTAAACTTTTTCTGCACTAGGGCCCGCATTCAGCGAAAAATCTAATTTTAAAGGCATTTTTAGGCTTTTTTGAGGCGTAACTTAAAACTAATCCAGTAGATTTTGCTCGCAATTTGCAGCAGACATTAGTTAGACCTCTTGCATTGCTGTGGACAAAAAAAATTTCCGATTCCATTACTGGTTTCTAGGAAATTTATGAATTAGCATTGTGCATTACATGCCATTTCATTTTCAAAAATAAACGCTACTTAAACATCGTAGGTATCGTATAATATTTCGTTAAAAAATTGGTTTATTTAACAGAGGACACAACGCGTACTTACATTTAAGCAGAACCACTGTCGGGGAATTGAGGAGATGAGTAGGACCTTAACATTTTTGTCGGCGCCCTGTTGACGCTTCGTGCTTTCATTACGCGCAAATCTGGGCCCTGTGTACGTTGCCATGTTATTGACACCGTAAAACTCACGTCTGTGCTAGTTTACTAATACCCCTTTTGTTGCACCTACACCAAAGTCTGAACGCCCTGCACAAGTACGACGAACAAAAGTTATGCTAATTCCGCGGTGTCCTCCGTTAAGGGTGAAAGCAGCGATTCTTTGCTTAAACTTTAATCTGTTATTTTAATATATATATATATATATATATATATATATATATATATATATGCGTGCGTCTGTGTATATATGTGTGTTTCACTACGACTGGTTGCACCAGTTTCGAGAACATGACGATGATGGTGATGTCACTGTTAGAGACAGCATGTTGCCATGAGGTAAAATAAAATATTAATAAGGGTGGAAATCTATTCGTGATGCTCATGTGTTTTTCCAATCTAAACTGGCAACTAAACTGGCAACCACACCAAGAAATCTTGGTGGGGTTGGCAGTTTAGTCGCCAACGACCCGACCATGAGACAGGTTGTACTGGGATACATACATACATACATACATACATACATACATACATACATACATACATACATACATACATACATACATATACACATGTATGTATATATGTATGTTTTTCAGGTCACCAGTTGGTGCTACTGGTAAAATGTATCCCAGTAAAACCTGTCCCATGGTCGGGTCGTTTGCGACTAAACTGGCAACCCCACCAAGGTTTCTTGGTGAGGAGGGTGACTTTGGACATCCTGCAGGACTAAAAACAAAATCTGTCAAAGGGAAAAGGAGCTCTTAAGAGTCAATGGCCATCCAAAATCTCCGGGAGAGATGACCCCTTAGCCTTTGTCAAGGCAGAATTCTAGGAGAAGGAAATCTCTGATATAACACCTGCAATCCTGATTGTATCCAATGATGTTGACTTGTTCTTCTTTTTGGTAAATATCATCTTGGTTAAGAGAGTGGGACTGGCTTTGTGCAGTGACTTTGCTCACTATAAAAGCTTCACGGCACAGGCATTGCTTTATATCTGGAGATCTCTCTGCACTTGTCATCACATGGTACCATGGGCCCAGCAATATGTGTCAATAATTGTCACAAGTATAGTGTTTGTACCAGAGTTTTCAAGTCGCTGGCTGGTCTAAAAAGTCACACTTGTTCAGCGCATCGGTAGGGGTTCTCCTACATGGATATAAAGTAGTGGCCGTACTCGAAAACGAGTTGGCAGCCACTATGAATGTATGTATTTATCAATGGCCTAACTGTTTCACTGGTATCTAACGAGGACTGCTTCAGATACCTGTAGATAGAAGCGAATATATCCTATAATGGTATTTGTAAGGCATATAAACTGCGAAATGTAGGTGAAAAACATATACTCAAACCGCACTTCGACGTCCCTGTTCAAGTGGAATGTCCAGCAACATCTCCATCTTTCGCAGTAAATGCATGAGGGCCAATACGTACAGAAGGAAGGAAAGAGGACACCCTTGAAGGACTGATCACGTGATCTAAAAATGTTGCGAAAGAAGACTATTTACTGTTACCACCGAACAATGGTTACTGAGCACTGTCACGATCCGGCGTCTGAAGACGGGACTGAAACCACCTGCCTTGAGGAGAGCCTCCAAGTATCGATGGTCGATCCTATCAAAAGCTTTCGATTGATCTAAATTGATCAGAACACCGCCGAACCCAGGTTTAAACACTTCGACCTCTATGATGTATCAAATGAAGTGGCGGATGTCGTGCATGGACCTAGTCGGGATTTCGCAAGTTTTCGCCTTACCAACGACAAGCGGCAACGTAATTTTACATGCATAAATGAGATAAGAGGGTAGGGAGACATATATAAAGAGAGTAAATAATCATTTTAAAATTCAGCCTGAATGCGATAAATCTAGTCACAGCAATTTATATCTTGGCTGTGGCAGTGGTTAGATTTTGACGTAGGCTGAAGAAGAAATAGCAAAATTGTATAGAAAAAACGAGTAGGGTAATGTCATTGAACGAAGTCATGAACCATTAAGCATATATAAACAGATTGTCCATGAAGAAAAAGAATGATGGTAGAAGTCTCAT
>OZ024741.1:82825214-82835214 GCA_964016885.1 Eledone cirrhosa | reverse complement strand
CATTTTGATAATAAATAACTTTACACCAGTTTAAATCGCTACATAATATTTCGCTCAAAACACCGCGTATATTGGGTTTTGAAAATAGAAGAGAAAGGAACAATAAAAACTAATGGTCATTGATGAGAACCTGCAAAATTGCCGAGACATCCATTAGATAACTGACAATATATGTATGAACGTAGTTGAAGCCATTATTCTGTGAATAGGTACTGGATCCGTAAAAACTGACGCTTTGAGCGATGGAGAATTTAGACAATGTAATACCTGAGGTATTATATATAATCAGCATGGATGATCTTCGTTAGGAAAACTTTTGTCACGAGTATATTGGAACTGTACCTGTACTGGTTGAGACGAAACAACAACAACACGTAAGGCTTTAAAACACGAATAAATCGCTATATCAATTACGATAGTAATGTCAGTAGAAATGTTTTGTTACATTTCGTAGTTAGTGGCATATGTCAAATATCTGTGTACAGATAGAATACAAAAATACCAGTATCAATGATGATAGAAGAGAAGAAAAGTATCACATATCTGATATGCTTTTACTATTGAGAAACATGTTGCGTTCATCTTTTCGGGGTAGTAGAACAATATTGTACAATTCAAGTACTAGGGACGATAAAATCGACATACCTCTTCCACAATATTGCCCGAATTTCAGATGATTATTACGTGATATATTATAGTTTAACAGCAGTATGATAAATAAACCAGACTAGCATTAGTGGCAAATATAATGCAAACCTAAAAACACACATAAGAGTTGTATGTAATGGGAATCTATTGTCAAAGGATTCTACAGCTCTATGTATAAATTAATACTTAAATATACATCATTAATATGTAGTCTCGGGCATTTTCCATACTTAAATATTCGGTTAAGCTAATGATACATCCGGTGAATTATGTCGACTATAAGTCCCCATATCGAAGTATAGATTAAAACTATATAGTGTCTGCCATTATAATAAGCATACATTTAGATATATGTCTTCACATATGGTAATCTATCATTCAATCTAACGACGCGTTGCATCAATCTAGTGTGTATATTGTTTGTCCTTTAGCAAACCCATGTATAATTTTGGACAAAAACAGGACCTGTTATTTTAAATTGCTTGAATATCGGTGGAGGGTCCGACGCCATGCTTTCCAGTATAGTTACCTCCCTTTGCCGTCTGAGTTCAAATCCCGTCGAGGTTAACTTTGTCTTTCATCCTTACGGAGTCAATAAAATAAGGTACCAGTAATGTACTAGGTAATTGCTGGCCGTGTGCCAAAAATAGAAACAATTATTTAGAACAGATTACGTTTGCTTCAAGTTATAACCTATCAATCCATAAAACGAAGCATAAGTTTAAAGATGCAATATGACGATAATAATTGTCAATCTGTCATTTGAGAGACGTAAGCAAAACAATGGATAGTAATAATCATTTTCAAAAAGGCCAGCAATCTTAAGAGAGGGAAAAGTCGATTAAATCGACACCAGTGCATTACTGGTGTTTTATTTTATCGACCCCTGTAAGGATGAAAGGCAAATCTAACATCGGCAGGATTTGAGCATTTCTGCGTGTCAGGAGAAAAAGAAACAATAACAAAGGAAGTAACGAAAAAAAAATGAAAAAAAGAAATTTCCAATAGGCGGATACTTCCGAAGGTCACTCATAGAGAAAATACACAAAAGAGTTGGTGGCCCTGACCACCATGGCCAGTGCCTTTTCCCAATTTTCCACCTTCTATCTACTGGCACATACTCAGAGCAGGCCCATTCACTCGAGCCATGCTACCTCTCTCACTCATCTTTCAACAACTTGCTGGGAAGGGATCATTTCCCCCTCCACCCTGATTCTCCTTTTCAAATGAAATTTGAAAAAGTTAATCAGAGTATCGCCAAAGAGATACGTGATCGTCTTCAACCCTTTAAAACCCGTCCACCACATGACCTCTTTCACCATGGCCAGCAAGCAGATAAAAACTGCCTCCCTTTCCCGGCGAAAGTAAGGCGGTGGGGAAATCCTCAAGATGGTCTCAGCTGATAGCCGGATCCGTCCTACACGCAACATCAGGTAATCGACATAAATCCACAAGTCAGCAATGCTCGGTCCTGTTGACGGCACTTCCATGCCTGTAGAGTTTATCTTGAACTTGCAAATCTCCCCGGTAGTACTGCACTGGAAATTGTCCATGGGCCACAGCCCGAAATTTCTCCCGAAGAGAATGGCTAGTTGATTTTCATCGACGCGGAGAGTGTCCCCAAGAGCGCTGTTTCTCTAACCCGCTATAGAACGTCAAGGTGGAGTTTCTACCGATCGCATCGCCCGACTGGCCGAAAGCTGTGTGTGCCTGAAGACATCCCAGCTTCCAAGCACTTTCTCTCGGTCTTCGCTTGACCCATAACTGCATCTCTGTCAAGGAGATGAGTTGGGGAAAGACGCCGTCGAAAGAGGTGGTGATGCCATAGCATGCGAGTATATCTGCACATCATCAGCAACGGCATGCCCAGCCCTCCACGTAGCGGGTGTTGAGAGCAGATGCACCTCCTGACCATCGGAGCGGGTCCCATCCGCAGAAAGGTGAGACTTATGACAAGACATGTCGGTCAGGCGGTAGCAGATGACGGACGCAATGCACGCGGGTGCTACCTCCGCTCGATGTTTTAGGGATAACTTCCTCACGAACCGTTTCTGGATGAGAGAGGCCACCCTATTCGTCACCTCATCCCAGTTTTTGGCCGTCTGGATATCTGGACCGAACCAGAATCCTAGTATTTAATTCGTCCATCCATCCAGCGCCCCACGATGCTATTGTATGGCATGGACCTGGCTTTCTAGGTGCTGAGCCGAAGGCTCAACGACTTTTCCTGGTTACTCATTGCTCCTGTCACCGCCTCGTATCCTATTAGAGTTGTGCCGATCGCCTCGATATGTTTGACGTTCGACACCACTACGGTGACGTCGTTGGCATATGCTGACATGGTTCTCCCGCATCCCTTTTCGCGCGGGACCCCACTCAACGTCTCCAGTTTGTGCAGTAATGGCTTGAGAGTCAATACGTACAACAGGGACAAGAGGGGGAATCCTTGGCTGGCCGAGTGCCAAGCTGAAAGGTTCAGAAAGGTGACCATTCACTCTCACCTCAGAGATGTCACTGTTATTTGCAGCAATCCAGTCTCTTAAGACTAGCCATAAGCCGGCCGCTCCCAGGGCCGTCGCAAGATAACGATGGTCGACCCATCGAAAGCTTTCAACTGATCTAAATTGATAAAGGTCCCACCGCTGCCATGTTCTATAGCTACCCTCTCCACGATGTATCGCATGAGGTAGAGGTTTACATGGATGGAGCTGTCTGGAATGGTGCATGTCTGCGCCACTCTCACCAGACAACCGATGAAAAGCGCTAACCTCTTTGCTAGCACATTGGCCAAAATCTTGATCTCTGAGTTTAGCAGAGTTATAGGTATGAAATTATCTATGTTCCCCCATTTGTTTCGGTCTGTTCTCAGCAGCGCCACCGCTCCTCGGCTCTTACAGCTTGCAATTCCCCGTTCTGCTGCCAGTTTCAGTAGACGTGCGCCAAGAGGTCACCAAACAATGTTGGCATTTGTACGTAAAGCTAGTAAGGCAGACCATCCAAACCAGGCGATTTACCCATTGCGCAGCCAGTCATTGCCACCCGTACTTCAGCGGCTGGTATCGGATTTTCGCAATATTCGGCCCCAGCGGCAGAGAGTCCGTCGAGGTAGGCACTGAATCCATCCTGCGATCCGGCCCCCCGCTGCCCCCGAGCAGCATGTGGAGTTTGGCTGAAAAGCCGCACACATTTGCCCAGGATCGAATAAAATGCGCCCGTCGTGCTCCTCCAAAGAACGGATCGTGGCTTTGTTGCCATGACGTGCCTCTACCATTCGGGCCCATCGAACGGCTTTCGTACACTCCTGGATGCGAGCGCAAGCGCTAGCACTGATAACGCAGCCTTCTTTCTTTGCGTTGAAGAATTGGTCGAGGGCCAATCTCGCCGCAAGCACGTCGGTCACGATGCCTTTACTAAGCGCCTCGTCTAATTTTCTAATTAGTTCTGTCTCTGCTCTATTTTTCTCTATTGCTAACGCCTACCTAAACCTAATCGTCTCTATTCTAATCGCCCTGTTCTATGCGAACCACCATTAGTTGTTGACGTTGGCCCCCATCATCACCCGTTTATTAGTTCGCTAATCTGGTTTCTGTAGGCTTTGCGCTCTATTAACGACGCATTTATCTTCCAGTAGCTGGGTCCCTTTCTATGAAGCCTATCTAAGTCAACCACACTGTTCGTGGTATGTGTAATCGACTATTTTGTATTGTGGAAAACCTATGCTACAACCATCTATTTCCTTACAAAATACTCTATCTAGATACAATCTGGTTGACCCGATGCGTTTTGTCCATGTCCACATTGGCACATTTGGGAAATCAAGTCGGTACCTGTCAGACTGTTGGAAACATCTGAGCAGGTTTGCGAGGCTTTTACACCCTACCACCTATCCGCAAATCCCACACAATCCCAGCGTGCATCCAAGATCCCATTTCAATCGCCCACTAATATTAAAGAGCGGGCCGTTCCCAGGAAGTTTTCCAGTCGCTTGAAGAAATCACGCCATCCGGCCCCTGTCGGGGCATAAACAGCCACTAGCCTAAATTCATAGCCTTCGCTGCTGGTCACGTCCAGCACCAGCGACTTACCCTCTGGTTCCAGGATGGTCCGTATCACGAGATACAAGCCTCTCCGAAACGACACAGTGACAAAACAACGGCCGGCTTGGAGATGCGTACACATTGAAACCACCGAAGATGGGTGCAAAGGTATTTGCCTCGGAAATCCTGGTCTCGCTGATTGCCAACACATCTATGTTCCTTGACCTGAGGTCGTTCAGCAGGTGACCCTGCTTCCATGATGGCCCCCAGGCCACGTGCATTTATGCTGCCTATTCTTAGTAAGATCATGTTGAAAAGGAGTGGCAAAAGATGGGGAAAACCACTTACCTCAGTTTTTGTGGCGGAAGGATGGTTTTTCCCATCATCTGTGTACACTAAACACAACAGCATTTTCACCTTCACCGCCACCGCTCCCGCTGTCCCATCACCGCCGCCACCACCCCCTGACTCCTTCACTGCTGCTGCCACCGCTACAGCACCATCACTACAGTAATACGGCTCCAAAAAAAAAAAAAAAAAAAAAAAAATAAATAAATAAAATAAAATGGCTATAAATGGAAGAAGAAGAACCCCCCCCCCTCCTCTCCTCTGGCTACACTATATAGGACAGCGAAACTCACCAACACCAGAAACTAGATACACCACCCACCCCATCATCTGTGTACACTAAACACAACAGCATTTTCACCTTCACCGCCACCGCTCCCGCTGTCCCATCACCGCCGCCACCACCCCCTGACTCCTTCACTGCTGCTGCCACCGCTACAGCACCATCACTACAGTAATACGGTCGCATCACCGCCACCGCTGCCTCGGTATCGACATCACCGCCACCACTGTCTCAGTATCGCCAACGCCGCTAGTCTCTGCTGGCTACCACTTCCACATTATAGAATTCCTACTACTAACAAAGAGGAAGGCATCAAAATATATAGATAGACTCAAAAGAAAAAAGAAAAAACAAACAACAAAAGCAGCACAGCAACAACAGTAAAAAACGAGAAAAACAGAGAAAAACAAAAACAAAAAAAGAAACCCCAAAAACGTAAAGAAAATAAGAATGAAGAGAGAAGCAGGCGGACGGACAGAGAAGAGGGGGGGGAAAGTAAAACTTAAAAAACAAAAACTAAGTCGGACATTCGAATACTACATTACAATGAAACTTATGCTTATTCATTTTTGGGGCCCTTTCTGCCCGTGTGTTTGTTTGTTTATGTGTGTCCGTATACAGCGTGGTGATAATGCCACACAAGGGCCAAGTGGGATGGCGGATCCACAGATGGCTATGTAAACATACATTCGCCAATCCTCGATAAGAGTGTTTAAATATCGAACATAAACAGTTCGAATAACGGTGAAATGGAGACTAGAACGTCATGTGACAGACTCTCACCCAACAGGTGCCCCCTGGCTCAGCAGCAGGAACCTGACTGTCAACGAAATACTGCTGATGTTGGAGGAAGAAGAAGAAGGAAAGGGGCCAGAACCAACTGGACGAAAGAATTGAATAGAACTGTTATGCAATGCTACCTGAAAAGTAACCCCAAGGAGAGGGGCTACAGGAGACGGATGCATAACATCTGGAACGAGATTGGTTTATTTAAATTAGATGAACAAAAATTGGCCGGGCAGGCTCGGGTAATAAGAACTAATGGGTGGATAAGCGAGCTGGAACTGGAGGAACTGAGCAGAGAGAATGGCTTGGAGATGGCGGGTGTAGTATGCCAGACAAGCGAGCCGGCGGGAAATGAAGGTGAGGAGGCCCTGAGAGCGGAGGAACCACCCGAAGCAGACAATGATCTGAATACTGAGATAAATAATACCTGGAACAGAGATACGGCCACTGAGGAGATGAATGCTGACGGGCTAGGACAAGATTCGGTTGACATCCTAAATTTAGTGGTAGATGAGTTGAACAATGATAGTGGGAGACCTATGAACCTAAGATTTGTAGACAGGAAAAAGTTAAAAGAAACAACAGCTAAGGTAAACAAAGTCATCCCATACCTTGAGGCGAGGAGTCTTCACCAGTGCAACAATATCCTCAAAGCAACAGCAAATACGGTGAGGAAACTACTTGGTATAAAAGCGAGAGGAAACAACAGACAAGAAAGAGCAGAGCCGTGGTGGAAGAAGCGACTGAGTGGGCAAATCGGGGAAATGAGAAATGACATAGGAAAGCTTGAGTCACTACTGAATGGGACACTAAAAAACATAGGCACTAAAAATAGACTGGAAATAAAATACAAAACTAGGAGTAAAAAGCTAAATATTATCATAGAGGAATTGAAGCAACGCATTGTAGCAAAGAGTGCCAAAATCAGGCGATACGAGAACAGAGTCAGTCAGTATAAACAGAACCGCATGTTCGACAACAACCAGAAGATGCTGTTTGGACAGCTTGAGGGGAAAGAAAGAGGCACCGACTTGATCCCTGGGGCGGAACAAGCTAAAACATTCTGGAGAGGAATATGGGAGCAGGATGTTAGACACAATGCCCAGGCAGGGTGGATTGAGACAGTACAGAGGGAGGTCGGTGAGCAGGCACAGCAACAGACTGATTTGAGTATCACAGTTGAAACTCTTAAGGGGCAAGCCAAAAAACTAACCAACTGGAAATCGCCAGGCCCAGATGGTGTGCAGGGGTATTGGATTAAACATTTAACATCCCTCCACCCGAAGCTGACGGCCATGTTCAATGACTGCTTGGTGTCGGGTGAGGTGCCAGAGTGGTTGACAAAAGGTACCACAGTTCTGATAATGAAAGACCAAATCAAGGGTAATGATGTTACCAACTATAGACCTATCACATGTCTGCCCGTAATGTGGAAACTGTTGACGAGCATTGTGTCTGAGGAAATCTACCATCACCTCCACACAAACAACTTGTTGCCGGACGAACAGAAAGGATGCCGAAAGAAGTCACGTGGTACAAAGGACCAGTTGCTTATTGATAAGATGGTAATGGGGAATTGCAGGAGGAGACACACTGATCTTGCCATGGGATGGATAGACTACAGAAAGGCATTTGACATGGTGCCTCATTCCTGGATCACCAAAAGCCTGGAGATCTTCAGGGTGGCAGATAACATCAGACAGTTGCTGGGCAGGAGTATGGGGTCCTGGGAGACAGAGTTGACATCAACTGGAGTATCCTTGGGAAGCGTGAAGATCAAGAGAGGTATCTTCCAGGGAGATAGCCTGTCCCCTCTGTTGTTTGTCCTTGCCCTGATGCCCTTGACCATTATGCTGCGAAAAGTGAGAGCAGGATACAAGTTGGGAAGGGGAGAGCTTACCATCAATCACCTCCTCTTCATGGACGATCTTAAGCTCTTCGGGAAAAGTGAGAAGGAGTTGGATGTGCTTGTTGACACTGTCCGTATTTTCAGCAGTGATATATGTATGCAGTTTGGTATTGGTAAATGTGGAGTCATTGTGATGAGGAGGGGTAGGTTGAGCAGAAGTAACGGGATCCAGATACCAACAGGTGAGATGATAAAGGAAATTGACTCTGAGGAAGGATACAAGTATTTGGGCGTTCTGGAGGCTGATGGCATAAAGAACAAAAAAATGAAGGAATTGTTAAGAACTGAATACATTCGGAGAGTAAGGAGCGTATTGAAGTCACATCTGAACAGCAGAAATGCCATAAGCGCAGTAAATTCCCGAGCTGTGTCTATTATTAGGTACAGTGCGGGAATTCTGAGATGGAATGTTGCTGAACAAAAAGAAATGGATAGGAAGACTAGGAAGCTATTGACTATCTACAACATGTTCCACAAGAGGAGTGATGTCGATAGACTCTACCTAAGGAGATCTGAGGGTGGAAGAGGTCTTATCAGCATAGAGGACTGTGTTCAGATGGAGAAAAACAACCTATACAAATACGTGACCTATAGTAAGGAGCCAATGCTCAGAGCTGTACTGAAGGAGGGGACAGTAGGCCAGGGGATACCCAAGGAGGAAATAACATCAAGGAGGAAGAGCAGCCTTAAGGGAAAATCCCTTCATAGTACCTTCTTTGAGAAAACTGAATTTAGAGATCCACAGACATGGAACTGGTTGAGAAGAGGAGACCTCAAAAAGGCTACAGAAGGAATGCTAATGGCTGCGCAGGAGCAGGCCCTCAAAACGAAGTGGTTGAAGCACCATATCTACAAGGAGGAGGCTAGCCCACTGTGCAGGATCTGTGGAGAGAGAGAGGAGACTGTGGCTCACATTGTGTCCGAGTGTAAACACCTAGCCCAGACCCACTATAAGGGCTGGAGACACGATGTGATGGGCAGGGTGATCCACTGGCACCTGTGCAAAGTAAACAACCTACCACATTCTGAGAAATGGTATGAGCATAGGCCAGAGGCGGTGATGGAGAACAATCAGGTGAAGGTGCTGTGGGATTTTAGGATACAGACGGACAAAAAACTGGAACACAATAGACCTGACCTGGTGGTTGTGGACAAAGAAAAAAGATCGTGCCTGATTGTGGATGTGGCCTGCCCGTTCGACACGAGAGTGCAAGAGAAGGAGAGGGAGAAAATTAACCGATACCAGGACCTAAAGTGGGAGGTGAAAAGGATTTGGAACTGCCATGAAGTCAAAGTGATCCCGATTGTCATAGGCGCACTGGGGACTATCTCCAAAGGTTTCCAGGGATGGTTAAAGAAAATCGGCCCCTTCACGCTTTTTGGAACGCTTCAAAAGGCATGCTTGCTTGGAACGGCAAGAACCCTCCGATACGTCCTGAATATCTGAGGCTGCAGGTAGTGGCTTGATATTCAATCCAACGGACTTTCCAGTTAACCAACATCAATGACTGAGATTCAAGGAATAACAATAACAATAATAATAATAATAATAATAATAATAATAATAATAATAATAATAATAATAATAATAATAATAAAAATAATAATAAAGAAGAAGAAGAAGAAGAAGAAGAAGAAGAAGAAGAAGAAGAAGAAGAAGAAGAAGAAGAAGAAGAAGAATGAGTTCTTTATATAATCATTATTCAATAATAAGAAGAATTATTTTGATGAGGATGATTTTTATGAAGCTGAAGAAGATGATGATGATGATGTGGATGTCAATGATGGAGTTGACGAGGATGGGGATGATTTTGATGAAGCAGTAGAAATTAGATTTTCTCTAAAGAAATAAAAGAGATATATAGTCATTGCAAACGTGATAAAAAATACATATAAAAAATCAATTCCATAAAAGTTAACACTAAAAGTATGTATTGAATTAGAATAAATCTAAGGAAAAATATTTCGTGAAATATGTGGAAAGGAATT
>OZ024741.1:82687714-82820214 GCA_964016885.1 Eledone cirrhosa | reverse complement strand
TCATCTAGATCTACACCATCTGCTCTTGTAGAGAGTGAGAATATTATTCTTGGAAACTTTTTTTATAGTTAAAAAAGGGATTAAATGAAAAAACTAGTGAACGTTACATGAATATCTTCACAAGAATGATTTAAATAAATGGCGATCGTGGAACGCTGCACGCACGCGCACACACACACACTCGCAAAAGCAAGCACTCACGCAAACGCACACATGCACGCAAATGCACACGCGCCGGCTAACGCACATACGCACGCAAACGCACACATGCGCGCGTGCACGTACACATACACGCACGCACTCACACATGTTAATAGTTTTTACTGTCTGTGGAACACCGCCTACACGCACACAAACGTGCGCGAGTGCAAATGCGCACAAGCACACACCTGTTAATGGTATTTGCTTTCCTTTCCCTCTTATTTCCACACACCTCACACATACACATGTATCTATACTGACACATACACATACAGTATCAAACATACAGCATCTCTCTCTTTCCCGCTAACCCCCCCCCCTACACTTTTTGCCGGCTCTTTCAACTTCTCTTATATAACATATATACAGTGTCAAACATACTACGTCTCTCTCTCCTGCTACCCCCTCTCTTTCAACACCTCCCATAGAAACACATTCTCTCTCTGTATTTATTTCTCTCTTCTCTCTGCCTTTTACTCTCTAGCTCTCTGTAACACTTTCTCTCTTTTAGTCTGTCTGTTTCTTTCACCACCTTTCTCTTTCTATCTCAGTCGTAATATTTACATTTCTCCCTCTATCGGAAAACGTTGTTACGAATGAGGAGATGGAGGAGGAGAAATAAAGAGCGCCTCCCTCACTTTGCCTCTATGTTTCTTTCTCTGCCCTCTCACTCCCTCATTGGCATTATGCACAGACATACAAATACACAGGCATCTGCTAATATATATAGAGATTACAGAAACAAAAATTATTAAAATTTAAATTTCAATGCATATTCTAAAATCAAATTCATTCGGATTACGTCTGTGACGGTGCTACTGGTGCCAATGTAAACATTTCCACAAATTAAACACAATGCCACATAGAAATAATATTTTCATTCATGAAGAGATTGGAGAGAAAAGTTCACAAATTTAAGGCAGTTAATAATTGAGAACAAAAGACATTCTGTGTAAGATACACATCTTTATTTTGCTGTAGTTTGATGATAACATAGACATCCGGTATACGTCTAATACGAGATTGCTTACCCTAGGATATTGTGTTCAAATTTTCCTATTTATTTTGGGCTTATTTAGCTAAATTGTTCGGTTACTTAGCATAAGAAACTGTGTTGTACGAGCGAAGAGTATGCTTACCTGCTTTCAAAATTTAAATTCGATCAAGGCTTCGTAAAACAATTGTTTTCCTTTAGCTATTGTATACATATATATATATATTTATATATAGTAATAATAATAAATTTGAAGACTAAAATCCAAATAGGGCTCGATAAGGATAAATATATATCAAATACATAAGAACCGTAGAGCAAATATTTATTAAAATAAAAGATTAAAGTTTAAGCAAAGAATCGCTGCTTTCACCCTTAACGGGATGTTCTGAAACTAACAAAGTCAAGCTGTAAATGCAGAAGTTAATATTTTACAAAACGTTGCAACCGGAGGAAGAGAGGAAAACGATACTTTGGTTCGTGGAAACGTTTCCTAACGGGAAAAAACGAATATAATATGTCATTTTTTGGAGCGGTGAAAAACAATTATACGCAAAGACAAAACCACGTTTATGGTATAAAAGAAGTCGTAGACTAATATTCTATTAGGTGGTTAATAGAGACGTGCTCTGGCAATGAACGGAAAAAACGAAGATAATACGTCATATGTGGAGCGTAGAGAACAATTGCACGCAAAGACAAAACCACGTAAATAATATAACTGAAGTCGTAGACTAAAATTCTAACTATGAAACCGAATGATTCTCGGCTTCAGAGTTAAAATAAAGTAAATAAAATACATAGGTAAATGAAATTAAATAAATACATACACGCATCCATATACTTACATACACAAGCATACGCAAAAACACTCGCCATAGGTATACAAATAAACGCACGTACACACAAAAAAAACGCACGCACATACAGAACCCACGCAACTCCTGTAACCGCACGCATACGAATGTATACCCCAAATACACATAAAAATAAAAATATAAAATATATATATATATATGTGTGTGTGTGCGTGTATTCATATAATCAAATAAACGTATATAAATAAATAAATACGTATATAAGAACCACACACACACACACCTACATGTCAATACACTTATGTTCGAAGACCACGTCCACCAAAACACGAAGTACACATATACACACACCTTAGATACGTACGAACACGCATACTCACACAGACGTAAAACACATGTATACACATAAGCAAAAGCATATGTACCAGAACAAATAATATATACACCATAACATATACAATAAAATATACGTACGAGAAAGTATACGTACCTTCACAAAACATACAGGTAATATATACTTACCTATACAAATAAGTAATGGTATAAACATAACATATACTTAGCTACCACATCAAGACGTAAAATATCCGCGTATAGTTCGTACTATTAGGGTATAATGTGGGGCTGTAATACAGGAAGATTTTGTGCAATTTATGTTTACAAGCCGAAATTGCCTCGGATTTTTTGTTTGCGGCGCATAGGTCACATGGTCTTTTATTTCCGTTGTACGCTCTAGCTCTAACTATGATCACCCAGTGTAACTTATATTGGGTCTGGTTGTCTTTTAGACTCCAGATATAAGCTGAAAGTGACGTCATATTACTCCTTAAAGCGTAACGAAAAGGATGGGTATCCTTATAAAAACGCTGCTTGAATTTATTGGCGGTTAACCCTATGTAGGCCCTACGGAATGTGGGTGTTTCAACCTTACATTTGTAGACAATGTTACTAGAGAGGCATTTCCCGGATAGGGGGCAATCAACGCGACTCCTACAATTACAGTTAGTACTAACTACAGGGTTGCACGTGTTCCTACGGCTAGGTAGTTTAGCTAAATTTGAAGCTGTGATGTTATGTGCAAGGTTAGGAGTCGTAGAGTAAGACATTATAATATTATTTCTATTAAAAATGTTACTATATTTATGTGTAGGGGGAAAATGCTTCATAATAAGGGAGAGAATATCTTAGCTAACGGTGTGGCCACCTCCATATTATATGGTGGGTTATACCATATAATGCGTCGGGATCTATTTCTTCTAGGTCTATTCTCGTACTCTGTATATGCTAACTCATCGACAAATCCACTTCGAGCAAGAGCTTCATTGTAATATGTGGAATGGTCGTTGAAAATATGCTCGTTACTAGATAGAGAGGAAAGCCTCAAAGAAACGTTACTTACCAGGTTCTTGGTTATGCTGGCAGGATGGTTAGAATGCTTACTTATGTAATTAAGCGTATCATTCGGCTTTCTATACGGTAAATTGAGGATAACGTCGAGGTAATTAACGACCGGGAGGTTGGCCTCAACCTGTATGGAGAGGTTGAATCCTTTAAAGAAAGCTGTGTGTTCTTTTCTGAACCTGTCGCAAGCACGTGAGGCGCACTTAGTCATGGTCAAAAGACCATCATCACGGTACAAACCACCGCCCACGTTGGGGAATTCTTCCTTGATAGAGAAAAGAAGGAAAAGGCCGATAAGATCAGTAACCTCCGCAGAATCGCTGGCGCCCATACTCACGTCGAATGAGGTATATTATATTTTATTAGAGTCGTCGAAATTAATCACCGACTTACCAGCATTGAGGATGACATCAACTCCCGTCGAATGGGGTATATTAGATTATATAAGAGTCGTCGAAATTAAACACCGACTTACGGGCATTGAGGATGACATCAACTTCGAAATCCTTAACCACTGTGAGTGTTTTAGCGAAATTGATAGCTCTAAGGAGAAGTGGTAAAGTGGTGGAGGCGTAGTAATTGTTGATGTTGAATTGGATAAAACGGCAATGTTCCTTGTTGCATATGCCGTTGAACCAATCAATCACCGCGAAAGAATTGTTCCACAGTGCAAGAGGGGCCAAACTTCTAATTTCAGCTATAATTCTGTCAAAAATCCTTTTACTAAGTCTACCTAAATCGGACATCGTAGGATTAATAAGCCAAATAGAGGGGTTGTTCAGAAAATTGGTTTTGTGATCGTTCAGGGTAAAGTGGGGAGAAATAGGGTCCAGAGGTTCAGTCGGTCCAGGATGTTGAGATCAGAGATGATTTTAAACCCATCATCGTTGATTTCATTAATGACGCTCCGATTAGTTTTACGGTAATCCTTAGTTACAGCATTATATATATATATATATATATATATACAGAGAGAGAGAGAGAGAGAGAGAGAGAGAGAGAGAGAGAGAGAGAGAAAGAGAGAGAGAGAAAGAGCGAGAGAGAGAGAGAGAGAGAGAGAGAGATAGAGAGAGAGAGAGAGAGAGAGAGAGGAGGTTGGATTGGTTGGAATAGGTAAAAGATACTTTTCTAATCAACCTGCAAGTTCTACGTAGTCAGACTGTTAGTAATGTTAGTAAAGTGGGAATAGGAATTCATAATATATTTCAGGAGATGGTAGCTGTGAGAGTAAGTGTTCCGACTGATACTTATGTTATTTAATTGATTGATTTGTAAGTAGACATGAGCACATATGTATACAATCACAGACACACACACATGCCCCACCTCATATGTATATATATATATGTAGAATTCACAAGAATTAAAGATATGTTCAAAGCATTTATTCACTTACAATTGTTTCATCCAAACATAGGTTTGCTGTCTTCGGAGCATTTTTCAATGCTTGTACATATAATTGACCTCCTATCCAACGCAAGAGACATACAGGTACACATATATATATATATTGATGTACAGTGGAGTGACATATATTATACTCTACTATACGTGTACGGCAATTCAAATTTAAAATCAAAATTAAAATACATGCGGCAGATAACACATATAATGCAAGAGGATAGTTCGATAATCAGATCTAGTAGATAGTGCATGCGTTAGTCATACATAGAACATGCTAGTGTGTCTCATTTATATACGAGTATTGTGTGGCAAGGTGTTACATGTAAGCACTTTAAGCGGGTAAGCAAGAGTATTATGGCGGTAGGGTATTTTTTGTATAGATCAAAAAAGTATGTGTGCCGAAAAAGAAAAAGAAAAAGAAAAAGAAAAAGAAAAAGAAAAAGAAAAAGAAAAAGAAAGTTATAGTTTTCGCATCCACCACCATTTTCACATTCAGAAAAAGGAAGTTATAGTTTTTACATCAATCACATATGTTGCGATGAATTCGTATTGAATGTTTGATGTAGTAAATGATTGTAACGTATTGAGGCTCAGTGTTATTTAATCCATATTTATAGAATAGATTCTTTCTGCTGCGAGAATTTACAGTGGTTTATTATCCGGAAGTAGGTGTGTAATTAAGGGGAGTTAATGCGTAAGGGGAGGTAACTAACTGATTCTCATGACTAAATTTATTGTTCTAACATATATTATATGCTCCCTCAGTTGAGTCCCTTATATAAAAGGTTATATATTTATATCTAATTTTAAATACAGTCTACTCTATCATAATGTATTAAAAGTATCTGCAGGAAGTCGATTACTCCTTATTGTATAGCGCTATAATTGAATTTCCCACACAAATTGCTATATCTTTATATCAAAATTCACTGTAAATACAATCTATTCTCAAAATATGTCAGAGGATCAATTAGAATTTTGTCTGATAACCCCTGGTAATCTATGGAGCAGCGTACGGCTGTTTGCATGATAAAATCAAATACATCTCTTGGGTAAACAAATACATTCCTCACTTACAATGTCATTGATCTATCCATCAAGTTATACATGCATATATAATTCATATATAATTCATTGCACCACCCTACATATAAGTTAGACAGATCCCTTATGTTAATAAATTAATCCTATATATACCTGATGTTATTACTCCATACATTTAATTACAGATGCATATATAATTCACTGCCGTATCTAGTATTTAAAGTTTATATAGACTGTATTGTATTTCAATCCATATACAATTATAAGTAATTGAAAGTAATTATATTGGGTTTAAAGCTTTAGAAGTATATAGGCTCTATTTCGAACTGCTTCAAAATCAGATACAATTCACATCTCCATTCTTTCGAAAATCACAGTCTAGCAAACTCCACTTCACTATCTAGCTGCATACACTATCTGAAAACTAGAATTAGATCGTATACACTTCAATAGGATGTGATAGGTAAGGTGGCATCGTACAAACCACCTAATAAATTATGTGACCTTTGTCTACTAGAGACCCTTACTATAATCTTCTCGAACCTTAACCTCCTTAATAAAAAAAATCGGAAGTGTTTGCGTCGTGCAAGCACCGCTTCCGACACTCCTTCCAAAGCTTTAAACCCAATATATAACAATGTCAGACTTGAACCCATCACCGCTTCTAACACCACACCTCAAGGGCATGCCTTACACCACTACACCACAATCTCTGATCCACACTTCCCTCGACACAAATCGTTCTATCTATCTATAACTTTATACCCTAGAAATATCCCCATAAACACCAACTTTTAATATAATTACTTTCAATTACTTATAATTATATAGGGATTGAAATATAATATAGTCTATATAAACTTTAAATACTAGATACGGCAGTGAATTATATATGCATCTGTAATTAAATGTATGGAGTAATAACATCAGGTATATATAGGATTAATTTATTAACATAAGGGATCTGTCTAACTTATATGTAGGGTGGTGCAATGAATTATATATGAATTATATATGCATGTATAACTTGATGGATAGATTAATGACATTGTAACTGAGGGATGTATTTGTTTACCCAAGAGATGTATTTGATTTTATCATGCAAACAGCTGTACGCTGTTCCATAGCTTATCAGGGGTTATCTGACAAAATTCTGATTGGTCCTCTGATATGTTTTGAGAGTAGACTGTATTTACAGTGAATTTTGATATAAAGATATAGCAATTTGTGTGGGAAATTCAATTATAGCGATATACAATAAGGAGTAATCAACTTCCTGTAGATACCGTTAATACATTATGATAGAGTAGACTGTATTTAAAATTAGATATAAATATATATCCTTTTATATAAGGGACTCAATTTAGGTACCATATAATGTATGTTAGAACAATGAATTTAGTCATGAGAATCAGCTAGTTACCTCCCCTTACGCATTAACTTCCCTTAATTACACACCTACTTCCGGATAATAAACCACTGTACATTCTCGCAGCAGAAAGAATCTATTCTATAAATATGGATTAAATAACACTGAGCCTCAATACGATACAATCATTTACTACATCAAACATTCAATACGAATTCATCGTAACATATGTGATGGATGTAAAAACTATAACTTCCTTTTTCTGAATGTGAAAATGGTGGTGGATGCGAAAACAATAACTTTCTTTTTCTTTTTTTTTTTTTTTTTTTTCTGCATCCATACTTTTTTTATCTGTACAAACAATACCCTACCACTACAACCACCATAATACTCTTGCTTACCCGCTTAAATTGCTTGCATTACATATAACACCTTGCCACACAATACTCGTATATAAATGAGACACACTAGCATGTTCTATGTATGACTAACGCATGCACTATCTACTAGATCTGATTATCGAACTATCCTCTTGCATTATATGTGTTATCTGCCGCATGTATTTTAATTTTGATTTTAAATTTGAATTGCCGTACAAGTATAGTAGAGTATAATATATGTCACTCCACTGTACATCAATATATATATATATGTGTACCTGTATGTCTCTTGCGTTGGATTGGAGGTCAATTATATGTACAAGCATTGAAAAATGCTCCGAAGACAGCAAGCCTAGGTTTGGATGAAACAATGGTAAGTGAATAAATGCTTTGAACATAGCTTTGATTCTTGTGAATTCTATATAACTGCTCTGTAGAACAACTGATGTTATTACATTGAGCTATTTATGTTACTGCTAATAAGGTAGTAATACATTACTGACCTTCCCTGTTTATAGTTTAAAATATACATAACTATAAATAGTATCCTTAATATCATATATATATATCTCTATATATATATTTAAAAATGGCTTCTACAGGACTAGAACTGTTTCATTCGGGAGAAATCAGACGATTTCTCCCGAATGAAACAGATATGAATTTTAATTTATATACATCTATATATGCAAACACCCACGCATACATATACACGCCCTCACAACACACACACACACACACACACACACACACACACACACACACACACACACACACACACACACACACACACGCACACACACACACACACACACACACACACACACACACACACATACATATATATATATATTCATAGAGAGAGAGAGAGGCGTCATCGTGAAATCACTCCCAAGCAGAGAAGCATCTATATATTTTACAAGGGTATGCACGCGTATCTATATATATACTGCTTCATGCAGGCACACAAGTTGTACATCAGAACGTAACTTACACACATTCAGAAGTAGCAAACAAACGGTAATGTTTTAATAGAAACATTCTCAAGAAGAGAGAAATGTGATGAGCAGAAACCGGAAATTTTAGGTGACTTGTTTAAGGTAAATGAAAGGAAAATATATTTCCAAATTTTATAGAGAGAAAGAATAGATTTCGTATGGTTTTATACGCACTTCCTGTATTCTTGTTTTTATGACTTTCTTATATATTCCTAGAATCTATGTATGTATCTATGTACGTATATATGCATCTATGTATATGTGTGTGTATGCATGCATGTACGTATGTATGTATGTATGTATGTATGTATGTATGTATGTATGTATGTATGTATATATGTATATGTGCTCTCGGCGTCCTGAAAGTTACAATTACTGCATTTTCAAAGATAAAAACAGTAGTAGTAGTAGTAGTAGTAGTAGTAGTAGTAGTAGTAGTTGTAGTAGTAGTAGTTCTTTCTCTATTGATCACTGAAGTCCCAAAACTAGGGACAATAAAAATGAAAGAGGCAAGTGTCGGGTATTTGTAGATGAGGAAATGATGTTTACATTCGACACCCACAGACGACTTTTCAGCGATAGCTTCTTTTAGCTCATTTCTTAGTAAGAGTGACCAGACTGCTCGTTACTTCCTCACAGTTCCAATCGAGCTGGAGGTCCGGACAGACCAGGTCCCGAACACCTTTATCGATCCATTCGGCCAGCGTGCCACAATGCTGTTGAACGACATTGACATGCCGCACCTAACAGCAAACCGACCTACTTTATTTTTGCACCCGTCTTCGCTTCATATTCCTCTAGCTGACGACCCCTTCGATTACTGAAGTGTTCAACAAAATCACCTTGATGTCGTCCGTATATGCCCATACAGTCCGTGCACTTGCTGCTTCGAGAGGAATGCCAGGAAACATCTCCATCTCCCTCAGTAGGCTCAAGAGTCAGCATATACAGAAGAAATAAGAGATGGCATCTGTGATAGACCAAGCGCAATATGTGGATTTTTACTCTAACCACCAAGCAGATGCTGCAGTGGATTTCCGCAATCGAGCCTCTAAATCCCTGACCAAAACCGGCTACTCTGAGAACAACTTTCATGTTTCCATGGTCGACCTAATCGAAAGCTCTCGATCAATCTAAATAGATCCGAGACACATCGAAGCCAGGTTTATTCCTTACCCTCGCTATGATGTTAAATGAGGTTTTTGTGCATAAACCTAGTCGGGATAGAGCAGCTTTAGGCTTCACAAGCGGGAAATGTACAAGCGCAATTGGTTGCCTTGGCTATACCTTAAACTTTGTTTAGAAGAATTATGGGTCTGAAATTATCAATGACATTAATCTTGTTCTTGTATTTCTACATCAACGTCACTAAACCCCTAATTACAGTGCTGGGACTTCAACGTTTCTGATGCCTGTTGCCGTCAGCTTCGAGTCCACATCGCAGTAAAGGTCTGGCATCTCTACGTAAAGCCCGTGAAATAACCACCCAAACCATACGATATGCCACTTGTGCAATCGTTTAGTAATGTAATTCAGTTTCTTTTATTGGCTTTTTGCAGCACTCAGTATATTCTGTCGAGAGTCAGAACAGGCCATTAAGGTTGGCACAATGATCTGCCACCATTAAGGCCAACCACTTTACCCTGAACAGTTATGCAAAATGCCACTGGAAAACCGCACACATCTGCTGGAAAACGAGTAGCACGCGACCATTTTAGTACGTGGTGTATTGCCACGTTGTGCCTCTGCCACTCGGGGCCATCTAAATGCTTTCGTTGGTTCTTGTCTCAGAGCACGCATGTTAGCTCTGAAAATGCAACCTTCATGTTTTGCAGTGAATATTCTTGTGTTAATTCTGTTTGTGTAGATTTACGCTTAACCTTCCAGTAACCAGGGTTGACCATGCAAATCGCGGATTTTTTTTAGCAGAATAGGTGATCTTTTGTAACTGTGGACTCCCTACAATCTCATTATCTGCTACCTTAATGTAAAACCTATCTAAATACAATCTAAATGACCCTATGTGTTTAATTCCTTCTCGTGTATCTGCTACACTCTCACAGCCCCAAAATGTGTCTGTATCAATTTTCAGTCCCCCGATATCATTTAAGTACGAAAAGTTACAAGAATGGTTTTCAGTACCTGAAGTAATCCGGCCGTCCAGTCCCAGTCTGGGAGTAATCGGCTACAAGTTGAAAAGCATTACCTTTGCTATTGCTTATACATCCAGTTACCACCACGCTACGGAGTACAAGAATATCTTCCGTTCGTGAGAACCAGGCCTTTGCTAGACAGTACTGCTACTCTGCCTCGCATTCCAGATCGACTAAGGGATGCGTACGTATCAAAGTCGTCAAAAGTCGTGGCTAGACCGCGCGTGAAAGAAATGAAGGTCTACCTGATTGCAGCCAATTTCATAGCCAGTCACCTGAGACCTTTGAGCGATCGAATTTGCTTCCAGATTACCCCAGTTCACGTACATTCATGCAACCTACTTGGAAACTGTTAATGAGAAACGCCCGTGTGCTATTGGAGAACTAGACTTCGATCACCTCATCTCTTTGAGGCTCCTATGGTGTTCACTTTAAACTCCTACTGGTTGCTTTTATATTAGCCGTTCCAGCGTCGTAGCGGAAGTTGTCCATGATGTGTTTATGTCTTGATGAAAACCGGCACCATCATTAGAGTTTGTGGCACTTTAAATTTGCTTGTGCCCAAAATATTCCCTACTCTCTCAATATCTTCATTTCGTGCTATAAGGCCATCACATTTCCATTGACCCTTCTCACTAGCACCAGGTATTTGTATTTGTAGGGTTGGCTGATGTTGTTTTCTGAGTTTTGTTTTCGTGGGTAGTTGTGGTTGTGGTAGTGATTGCGGTTATTGTGTTTCCAATTATGCTGTTTATGGTGTTGGACTTCTTTTAAATGTGCCTGTAATTGCTAGGGATGTGTGCTCAGTGTTATTGTGTGTGTATATTTGTGTTATATGAAGCAAAAGGATTTTTGGTGTTTTCCTATATGTTTCTTTGGGGGGATCCCTCCTATCTTTACTATCAGATGTGGAGGTCAAGGCTTCTGCGGAATCTTTTTCGGCTAAGGATGTTAACGTGTTTCTGTTTAATAACAACAGAAACAAGAACAACAGCAGCAACGGCAACAGCAACAATACTTTTTGCTTCTACGTTACGCACAAACCCATAAATTTCTGGTGAGGGGCAAGTCGAATAAATCCACCCCAGTGGCATGTACGAATAACTGAACAATTCAATACATTGCTAAATGCTGATGAAGATATACCAGAGTGGCTGACAAAGGGCAGAGGAGTTTTGTGCTTAAGAGATATCACTAAAGGGAAAGCAACTAGAGACAACTAGAGAAAACTTGAGACAACTAGAGACCGATAACATGCCTACCACTAATGGAAATTTTTGACTGGGATATTCGCAGAATTTGAAGAAAATCGAGTTCTAATATTAGTGTGATACCATAAGTGCAGATGTACCAAGGACCAGCTTTTGATAGATTAAATTCTTAAGGATAGCAAGACGAGGAAAGCCAACTTGACCATGGGCTGCATCCATTACTGTAAAGCATATCGCATGAGTCCTCACTCCCGGTTTATGGAATGTGTTAACGTATTTGGTATGGCATCGAATTTTGAGCGATTCTTAAGGAAAACTATAAAAGAGTGGAAGACTAAACTGACAGCATATGGAAGAAATAATAATAATAATTACAGCAAAAATAAGAAGCAATTAGAGTTTAGAAAACAAAAACCGAATCCAAATACAAAAACATGCATTTCTATATGAAATTAATCTAAATTTCTCTTCCCAACACTGAGCCACCTAGTTTCGTATTTTTCAATAAAAATGAAAACTGTTTTTAGTGCTGCAGAACACATTCACGCACACACACACAAGCGGGCGCGCACCCCCCATATATATATATATATATAAATTTGCTTCTTATATATATATATATATATATATATACATGGAATAGAATGAAACGAAATTTCCTTTCTCACTCTTAGTACGACACTTACTTAAATGTAAGTATGTATGTATACGCACATACATATATGTATACAGACGTACAGTAGCATGTATGTATATATATATATATATATATATATATATATATATATATACATACAGGCACACATATATATATGTACGTATCAGTTTACCGAACATTTATTATAATGTTCGCTTTGTTCGTTTGTAAACAAACGTACAACCTGATTTACGCCGTACAGTGTTCAGGCAACCACGTCACCGTTTTGTTCAACACTGACACAGGAACGATGTACTAGTTTCAAGCTTGTTAGCTATCGTCAGCACCGTATACCTTTCTGCCAGATGGTTGAACGTTCGAAAGTATATACTTTCCTTATGAAAATTAACGGCTGAACAGCCTAATTTGCATATCGAGTGAGTTCAGTCGACCAGACGCACCGAAAACGATAAATGGAATGGAATGAAACGAAATTTCATTTCTCACTCTTAGTACGGCACTTACTTAAATGTAACTATGTATGTATACGTACATACATATATGTATACAGACGTACAGTAGCATGTATGTATATATATATATATATATATATATATATATACAGGCACGCATATATATATGTACGTATCAGTTTACCGAACATTTATTATAATGTTCGCTTTGTTCTTTTGTAAACAAACGGACAGCCTGATTTACGCCGTACAGTGTTCAGGCAACCACGTCGCCTTTTTGTTCAACAATGACACAGGAACGATGTACTAGTTTCAAGCTTGTTAGCTATCGTCAGCACCGTATACCTTTCTGCCAGATGGTTGAACGTTCGAAAGTATATACTTTCCTTATGAAAATTAACGGCTGAGCACCCTAATTTGCATATCGAGTGAGTTCAGTCGGCCAGGCGCACTGAAAACGATAAATGGAATAGAATGAAGCGAAATTTCATTTCTCACTCTTAGTACGGGACTTACTTAAATGTAAGTATGTATGTATACGTACATACATATATGTATACAGACGTACAGTAGCATGTATATATATATATATATATATATATATATATACATACAGGCACACATATATATATATGTACGTATCAGTTTACCGAACATTTATTATAATGTTCGCTTTGTTCGTTTGTAAGCAAACGGACAGCCTGATTTACGCCGTACAGTGTTCAGGCAACCACGTCACCTTTTTGGTCAACACTGACACAGGAACGATGTACTAGTTTCAAGCTTGTTAGGTTGAAACTAGTACATATTTATATGAATATAAATTATAAATATATATATATAAATATATATATATATATATATATATATATATATATATGGGGGTGCGCGATTGTGTGGGCGTGATTGTGTTCTGCGGCATTAAAAACAGTTTTCATTTTTATTGAAAAATACGAAACTATGTGGCTCAGTGTTGGGAAGAGAAATTTAGATTAATTTCATATAGAAATGCATGTTATTGTATTTGATTTTGGTTTTGGTTTTCTAAACTCTATTTGCTTCTTATTTTTGCTGTAATTATTATTATTATTTCTTCCATATGCTGTCAGTTTAGTCTTCCACTCTTTCATAGTTTTCCTTAAGAATCGCTCAAAATTCGATGCCATACCAAATACGTGAACACATTCCAAAATCCGGGAATGAGGACTCATGCGATATACTTTACAGTAATGGATGCAACCCATGGTCAAGTTATATATATATACATATATATATGTATATATATATCTGTGTATATACGTATATACATATTGGCGTATCATATAACATCATGTAATCACATTTCCTTCCATTGATTGATATTCAACCATATTTGTTGGGTAAGGGTTGGGTAAGAATATGCCTTTGCGGTCGTCATTTGTGTTTCATCGTTGTTTGTGTGAAAGTATTCATGTGCGTCTTCTAAGGTAATTCATTTATTATATCATATTATATTATATTTATTGATTTATTTATTATCAAATAATTTATTATATGTTTCAGAATACAGAATGAGTAGTTATATAAATATGTTATGAATAAAATTGACTAGATGTAGCTGTTTAATTTGACACATTATGTATTAATTTAGATTTGTTTTTTCTGCCCAGAAGGAATTTAACAAATACGTTATGAATAGTGCCACAGGTATTGTAAGGTTTAGCGAACTATAATTTTCATTTCATATTACTCTTATATCTCCGAAGCATTGCTACCATTTTATGAAAAATGTTATTTCTTTAGGCAGCTAGTTGGTAGAGTCGTTAGGGTGTTAAATTATGTTCTTCTGTATTACTCCCGCTCACTGGCATCTGAGAAGAAATGCTACCGAGGTCAGTTTTGGTTTTTATCTTTTCGGGGTTGATAAATAATGTACCAGGCCAGGGGCGCTGGTTTCGTGGAACTATTAGGGAGACACAAAGTAAAATGGGTGTTGTCAGACCTTATATACTTCATCGTCTTGCCAAGAGATGTGAACAAGAGATGGACACTTCCTACTTGTAATAATTATTATTATCTGGTGGATTGGCTGTATCGGTAGAGGGTCGGACGCCATGCTTTGCAGCATAGAGTTATGACCCTTTACGGTCTGAATTCAAATCCCGCCATGGTAATCTTTGCAGTTCATCCTTCCAGGGACGATAAAGCACTAGTAATGCACTGGGAATTTTCGAACAATAAACAGATGCCAGTAAAACCACAAATCCTCCATCTCAATTCTACTTTTGAAAGGCTTAATAACTGTGAAACCGGTAAAGGAAATAAATAAATATTCTTAAAAATCCTTAGTTGCATTTTCGTTTTCTTTTCCTTATACGTTCACCCGTGTAGGACATCTTGTCTTTTGTTTTTTTAACAAAAATTATTTTCTTATATATATATACAGGAAGAGAGTCTTAACATTTCAGGCACTAGACCTTCATCAGAAGATAGATTTAGAAATATAAGCTCGCATGATAAGTGTACCAGCATGCTATTGATCTACATGCTGTTAAACACAATTATTCTGTTAAATCATATCACGTGATCCAAATCCGCGAAAACTGTTGTAAAAATATATCTCCTTCTCAGAGAAAAATATTTAAAATTTTTCAATTTTCTATTATATAAAATTGTGGTGTAGCACTCAACATACATCGCACGTCAATTTTTTTTATTACAAATATAATTTCACGCCGATTTTCACTGAGAACATCCCTTAAATAAACATTTCCAGATTTGATTCTTTGTTATATATTTTTAGGCATATGGATTTTCCATCTGTATGACGGGAAAAATACAGTTATTAGACACACTCAGTTCGTACCAGTTAAGTAAATGTGTATGCAATCTATATATGCCGCAGGCACTCATTCTCCGGCGAAATTCACAGAAGCATATTTTCCAATATTATTAGGCGGTGGATGACAGTATCGGGAGAGCGCCAGGAACCATATCTTGCAGCATAGAGTTATGGCCCATTACTTTCTGAGTTCAAATCCCGCCGATGGTAACTTTGCCTTTCATCCTTACGGGGTCGATAAAATAAAGCACCACTATTGCGCTTGAGTAATTGCTAGCCTAGTGCCAAAAGTTGAAACAATTATTTGCTCACAGGTGACAATATATTCAGCAAGAAATTCCGAAAATATACATCTACTGTAATAAATATTAAATGATTTAATTCTGTCGCTAGTGAAATAAGTTAAATGACAGACTTTGATAAAATAAATCGAGAGTCGTGTCGAATAGCGGTTCAGCGAAACTCGGTGACACGAAATGTAATTGCAAACAACAATAGTACTTTGCAGATTAATTAATTAATTAAATCAACCGACATTGTAATTACATATCACAAATCTCTTCAAAAAACAGACAATAGATTTGGGAAATGCATATTCCCAAAACGAGTTAAAGCATATGACAAACAGCATATGAAAGACAAGAAGTGAACATATTTTTTTTAAATGGTCAAATATATGTGATAGATTCATATGAAAGGTGCGAAATGTTTAGCATTAATCAGCGTGCTTTAAGCAAGAAAAAGTTTAATGTATGATATATATAAGTCCTCATGCTGTAATTTCAGTTCAAGTATGCAAAAGTAGAAAATGCTAATGTGCCGTAAAGCATATACATTTGAATGTATAACATTTTTAAATTATACATTTGTTTGTTATACATTTGAATGTATAACGTATTCTTTCAAATACTGCTTAACGGTTGGATTAGATTAGACCAGTTATGGCGGCTTAACGTTATTGTATGTGATACATTAGCACGTCCGAATATTCAATATCCGATATACAATTACAATCATGGCCAATGGATGTTTGTAGACCTTCAGTCGCAGTGTATACTGGGTCATGTATGTTTTACTAAAATGTATCTATTTATTTAAGTGTAGAAAATTCGTGTAAATCTATATATAATTAAGGAAATATTAAGGGAACTAAATCCTACTACTAATACCATAGTTCTCAATTGTAATAGCAGTATATTGCGTATTAAGAATATGAGTAGGGGGTTGGAAATATATAGTTCATAAAATAAATTTTAATTCATATAAACTTTTTGTTAAGTAAGGTCACATTTATCATAGTAAAAAGAATAGGAATTTTTGTTGAGCACGCTGGAACTACTTCCGATTTCCTATTCGATAAATTTAGATCAAACTTAGTTATTAAGAGTCACTTAGATGAACACAAATTGCATTTTAGATTATCTAGCTTATACGATGTTGCGGTTTTTCAAACGAGACCAAATGATGGAGTAAAAGATGTTCAATGTTTTTAAATCCCATACATAACATGCGAACAAGGTAGAATTCCTGTTTTACATTCCTAAAACAGATAATGTGGGATTAGTAACGTGATTTAAAACTATTAGGTGTTGCACCGATGTAAGCTGTGATACCATTAGGTATAGAAACCATGCACTGATATAGTATGTTAGATATGAGGCAAATGCTAGAAGGGGACAACTTTATGGTTGTCTGCATATGCAGTTATGTTTACCTATTGGAGTATTATGAGTATTCAATATATGGTTATTTAAATGACTTGGACTTCTACAAATGTATGTCTTACTCCAAGTCCTACTTGCGGTTGTTTTGAAGGAACTAGCTATATTGTCTGATATTAAATTATACTTATTCAGTTTTGCACAGTTAATAGAGGCTATATAATCTGGTAAATTAGGTATTTTTTAGAAGAACATTTTTATAGTAATTTATTTCAATTTGTGTTATTCATGTAATCAGGGAAAATGTTCCTCAATTAAACTAAAATCCAATTGAGGTATATGTGAAGCTATATGTTTATTATAAAGTGCATTAAACCATGTGGTGAGCTTTACTGCGGTTAGTCTTATTACCTAAATTTGAAGTGTCATCTAATGGCTGGCCGTTATGTGAAGAAAAGCGAGATTTCATTTCATTATTCTTGCTATGAAAATTATTATTACTAGATTTAGGGATATTAAGGAGCTTAGTAGGGTTTATTTCGTGAACTTTTGTCGAATTCGAAAGTTTATATGGATAGAGTGTATGCTGTATCATACATCGGGATCTATCCTTATTTAAATTGCTATAATTTTAGTTGTTTTGTTACTATTAGTTATATTGCTATTATTATTCACATACCTATTGTTGTAAGTGTATTACGTTCTTTAATACTCCCACTATTCCTTTTTTGTGATTAACGATATTATTTACATAAGAAACGTGGTTACATGGTTAACACTAAACTTTATAAGCCAAGAGAATAGTTGAAAGATGACATCTAGGAAATCAACTAATTTATATCTATCGTAATATTAAGCTTTGACGCACTTTGTAACGAACATTTGTTATACCCACTCATAATGATCCTATATATATATATATATATATATAAGATCATTATGTATATATATGATCATATATGATATATATATATATATATATATATATATATATATATATATACGTGGGAAAGTAAAAAATCGGAGAATAGACCGTTAAAACATGTTTATTTAAAACAGCACCTACGTACGTTTCGCCCAGTTATATATATATATATATATATATATATATATATATATATATATATATATATAATACAAATAGTGAAAACAATGAAATTAAACGAAATACGGGTAATTCATAGTAAAACTCATTATTTTACGATCGTTTCTGTGGGGTAGTTCTCCGTATATTCATTCTATTAGTGATCTATGTAAAATATATTAAAACTTATCAAAGTAAGAAAATATACATACGTCTTCCCTTCCCGCAGTCTTCAGAAATAATTGTTTCTACTTTTGGCACAAGGCCAGCAATTAAACCAGTGTATTACTGGTACCTTATTTTATCGACCCTGTAAGGATGAAAGGCAAAGTTAACCTCGGCGGCAGTCTTCAGAAATAATGAGTTTTGTTAATTGAAGAATAACCTATTAAGAACAAGGTTGAGATTGACCAATAGTAAAAATAGGAAGGGGCAATATAGATCATTAAGCTGATAGTAGTAGATGAATAAATTAGCAGTCAGGGGGTGAGGTATCGAATGACTTTTAAGAAAAGAAAAGAAAGTTGCGAGTGTAAAGGAATTTAAACAGATTGTATAGAAAAGTGTGGACGGTCAAGGAAGATTAAAGTTGGAGCAAAAGGCATGCAGATATCAGTGTGTTATATCTAGTAGAATAGTATAGAACAATCCTAAATATTTGTTCAAGAGGAATAATTTGTTCTAAAAATAGAAGAGGTAGAGGAATATAAATGGAATCAAAGAAAAGTAAAATTTAGATTAAAAAATATATAGGTAAGAAAATAATAAAATTTGTGTAAGTATTGTATTGTATTAAAGTGGTCAGAATTAAGTTTTACCTGTAGGGAATTTTATTTTCGAATAAGAAATCTCATTAATAATCTGGTTTTCTTAATAGGTTGAAATGGATGTTTGTTAAAGTTTTGTTAGAGTGTTGAATATAATGTAATATATAGTGCTCATTAATAGTTAATTATTTAAAACAGTTATAGGGATGAGATATAGGATTGAATCTATGGATTAATTCTAATAGCAAAAGAAAATACACACACACACACACACACACACATATATATATATATATATATATATATTTTCTTTATTTGTTTAGTTGTATTTATATATACTTGAAGGTCTTAATTTCTGTCTTTTATTTAATAGAATGTCTTTGGATTCAGTAATTTAAACAATTTCTTGGGAAGAGAGTCCACACTCCTTTCTATTGCCCTGAGAAGAAATGGCTCTTTTGAGAATCTTCCAAGTTAGGTTATAATTAATTTTCTTCTTTTTACAATTATTAACCGCTTCCGCTAAAGAAGCGGTATTAGCTAATCTTGTGTTTCGAAAACTGTGTGTGTGTGCAGAAAATTTCGATTTAAACGGATTAGATGTGGATCCAATATAGAATTGATTAGAGTCCTAAGTGGTAATTATACATTTATACACTATATTATTAATTAAGCAATTTCCATTTAAGGAGCAATTACTTTTTACTCTACAATTACAACCGTTTGTACATAGTGTTTTAGATGTGCTTGCTATATTCCCATAATAGTGCTAGTATTTGTATTTACATTTTTATATGAGAGGGAAGGGTTTGCGGTTGGGTGGTCATGGCTCAAACGGTTGTTAGTTGGTGAAATTATAGGGGATTATAGAATCATGGTTGTTTTGGAAGTTATTGGTCAGATTGGGTATGTAACTCTTATTTCCTATTAAGGATGAGGAAGATGGTAGTTGGTTGTAGGCTGATGTATTGTATTGGTGAGGTCAGTGAGTGGATGTAACTGGTGGATAGGTAATAATATTCTGGTTATGCGTTGTAGTATTATTATAGTTAGTTTGTGTGTGGTGGTATACATGGAGCTTTTTTATATTATAGATGTTATATGCACTGATTTTTTGTTGTATATTGCTGGATGTGGAGTAAGAAAATTTTACTGTATATCTGTTTAAGATTTGATGGTATTTGTGTGTAGGTGGGAAATGTTTATCGAGAATTGCAAACAGTTTTTAGGGATTTGGCCGATATTTTGCAAGTTAAATGGAGCGTTATACCATGTTACGTTTCTTTTATGTTTTATAATTAGTTTCCTATTGTTATATTGGGTATGTATAGAAGTTTGAGGGTAGATTTTGTTATCAGATGATACTATAATATTGTGATTGTTATTAGGGGTGTGAACAAATTGTTAGTAGATTTTTGAATTGTATTAGTTTTTGATTTATTGTTTTTTGTTTGATTTATAGATAATATTTGGAGTTTTATTAATGGCGCCTTATTGATTGGACCTGGTATTTTGGTATTATTCTTGTTATTTATAGTAGTTCGGATATGTTTCTCTGGTTTATTGGATTGTAAAGATGTGGTTTGGTTAGGTTGAAGGTTCAATGAAGTAGGTAATATATCATTAGGTTTATTGTGAGAATTAAGATATAAGATGTTATATTAACTGCTTTTTTAAGATTAATGGAGTTAGGTGTTTTAGTATGGTTTGTAGTAATATTATTAGGTAGGTTATAGAAGTATTCAGAAGCGTTAGCATTGATAATTTTTGGAGAGTGCGTGTCATTTATGTTAAAGCGAATGAATCTTCCGGGGGTAGAAACATGGTTTTGGTATGTTTATGTACATTTTTTCTTCTAACTTTGATTTGTACCTAATTGTGTATGGTTATCTATATGTCTAGTCAATTTCTATGGGCTATTAGAAATACTAGGTAAATCTCCTGTGGCCGTGGATGGCGGATAAAATAGTTATCATTTATTTATCTATTGTTTCTTCATAGGTACATTTTCAACTTATAGCCTCGTTTAATGGATTTTTTATGTGGTTGATTATGCTGATTGGGAGAGGAAATACTGTATATATTTTATCGAAAGTTTCTATGGGCTTACTTTCTTATATATTGCTCTGATTGTTGATTATTTAATTAATTAATTCGTCATTGAACCAGACCGTGAATGGTTCCCATAAAAAACATATATATATATATATATATCAATGGCTCTGTCTAGTTTATGTATATGTAAACCTCTATATGTTATATACTCCCGTAAGGTTGAGTAAAGCCTTATGCAGTATTCGGCTGCGCTTTCAAGCAACCAGCCTACTCGCCATCAGGTACCAATCACAAGCTTTTTGACTTGACCACTGGCCATGTGACAATTCTTAGCCATTATGAATTCGTTTCTGGCGGGGATCATTTAAGAAAAATATTTGTCCAATTGAGATTGTTTCCTGATGATTTCGAAACTCGCTGATTTATCAATGATCGGATATTTCCAAAAAGCGAATGAAACCCCCAGGGGTAGAAACAAGATGTACATTTTTTCTTCTAACTTTGATTTTGTACCTAATTGGGTATGGTTAACTATATGTCTCGTCAATTTCTACGGGCTATTAGAAATACTAGGTAAATCTTCTATGGCGATGGATCGCGGATAAAATAGGTATCATTTATCTATTGTTTCTTCATAGGTGCATTTTAACTTATAGCCTCGTTTAATTGATTTTTTATGTGGTTGATTATGCTGATTGGGGGGGGGGATACTATATATAGTTTATCACATGCTTCTATGGACTTACTTTCTTATATATATATATATATATATATATATATATATATATATATATATATATATATATATATATATATATATATATATATATATATATATATATATATATATATATATATATATAATTGTTTCTGATTTAGACACAAGGCCAGCAATTACCCAGTGCATTACGGGTACTTTATTTTATCGACCGCGTAAGGATGAAAGGCATAGTCAACCTCGGCGGGATTTGAACTCAGATGGTAAAGGGACGTAACTGTGCTGGAAAGCATGGCGTCCGACCCTCTACCGATACTGCCAATCCACCGTATATATATATATATATATATATATATATATTGCTCTGATATATATATATATCTATATATATATATATATGTATATATATTGAAACGAGTAGGACCCCGACGGCTGAGCTCAAGCCGTTTCGACAGCTAGTACTGGACAGAATTATACGTCGAAACGGCTTGATCTCAGCCGTCGGGGTCCTACTCGTTCCTATTACCCGCTCTACTACACTAAGTATTGTGTACTTTGTGGCGTTATGGTCCACCTGGTTCCTTACCACATTTCCTTCGTTTTATATATATATATATATATATATATATATATATATATATATATATAAATTATTTATTAAAATAACAGATTAAATTTTAAGCAAAGAATCGCTGCTTTCCCCCCTTAACGGGATCTTCTGAAACTAACAAAGTCAATCTGTAAACGCAGAAGTGGATATTTCAAAAAACGTTGCAACTGAAGGAAGACAGGAAGACGATACTTTGGTTCGTGGAAACGTTCCCTGGCAAAGAACGGGGAAAAACGAATATAATACGTCATTAATAGGAGCGGTGAAAAACAATTACGCGCAAAGACAGAACCACGTTTATGGTATAAAAGAGGTCCTAGACTAATGTTCTCATAGGTGGTTCATAGAGACGTTCTCTGGCAATGAACGAAAAAAACGAAGATAATACGTCATATGTGGACCGTTGGGAACAATTGCACGCAAAGACAAAGCCACGTAAATGGTATAGAAGAAGTAGACTAAAATACTCATACGGAGTATCAAATTTCGGAATAGGAGCAATTCCTTCCAGCAGGACCTGAAGAATAGAATTCGTTCTATTAAGGATTCTAATGCCGTGCACGTCCATTCCGACAAAACTGGCAACCTATATCAACTGGAGCGCAGTACTTACCATCAACTACTACATAATTCTGTAACTAAGGATTACCGTAAAACTAATCGGTGCGTCATCAATGAAATCAACGATGCTGGGTTTAATATCACATGTGATCTCAACATCTTGGACCGGACCGAACCTCTGGACCCTATTTCTTCCCACTTTACCCTGAAGGATCACAAATCCAATTTTCCGAACAACCCCTCTATTCGGCTTATTAACCCTACGAAGTTCGATTTAGGTAGACTTAGTAAAACGATGCTTGATAGAATTATACCTGAAATTAGAAGTTTGGCCCCTCTTGCACTGTGGAACAATTCTTTCACGGTGATTGATTGGTTCAACGGCATATGTAACAAGGAACATTGCCGTTTTATCCAATTCGACATCAACAATTACTACTCCTCCATCACTTTACCACTTCTCGTTAGAGCTCTCAATTTCGCTAAAACATTCACAGTGGTTAAGGATTTCGAAGTTGCTGTCATCCTCAATGCCCGTAAGTCGGTGATTAATTTCGACGACTCTATTTGGATTAAAAAATCCAATAGTACCCCATTCGACGTGAGTATGGGCGCCAGCGATTCTGCGGAGGTTACTGATCTTATCGGCCTTTTCCTTCTTTTCTCTATCAATGACGAATTCCCCAACGCTGGCGGTGGATTGTACCATGATGATGGTCTTTTGACCATACTAAGTGCGGACCTCGTGCTTTCGACAGGTTCACAAAAGAACTCACAGCCTTCTTTAAAGGCTTCAACCTCTCTATACAGGTTGAGGCCAATCTCTCGGTTGTTAATTACCTCGACGTTACCCTCAATTTATCGAATGAGTTGTATTACCCGTATAGAAAGCCGAATGAAACGCTTAATTACATAAGTAAGCATTCCAACCATCCTGCCAGCATAACCAAGAACCTGGTAAGAAACGTTTCGTTGAGGCTTTACCGTCTATCTACTAATGAGCATATTTTCAACGACCATTCCACTTATTACAATGAAGCTCTTGCTCGGAGTGGATATGTCGATAAGGTAGCATATACAGAGTACGAAAATTGACCTAGAAGAAATAGATCCCGTCGCATTTGTTGGTATAACCCACCATATAATATGGAGGTGGCCACACCATTAGCTAAGATCCTTCTTTCCCTTATTACGAAGCATTTTCCCCCTACACATAAATATAGTAACATTTTTAATAGAAATACTATTAAAAATTCCTACTCTACGACTCCTAACCTTGCACATAACATCAGAGCTTCAAATTTAGCTAAACTACCTAGCCGTAGGAAAATGTGAACCCTGTAGTTAGTACTAACTGTAATTGTAGGAATCGGGTTGATTGCCCCCTATCCGGGAAATGCCTCTCTAGTAACATTGTCTACAAATGTAAGGTTGAAACACCCACGTCCCGTAGGGACTACATAGGGTTAACCGCCAATAGATTCAAGCAGCGTCTTTATAAGGATTCCCATTCTTTTCGTTACGCTTTAAGAAATAATATGACGTCACTTTCAGCTAATATATAAGTTACACTGGGACATCCTAGCTAGGGCTAGATCGTATAACGGAAATAAAAGACCATGTGACCTCTGCGCCGCTGAGGCCCTGGAAATATTCTACGCCACAGACCACATCTTAAACAAAAAATCTGAGGCAATTTCGGCTTGTAAACTTAAATTGCACAAAACCTTCCTGTATTATAGCCCCACGTGATACCCTAACGGATAGTACGATCTATTCGTGGATATTTTACGTCTTGATGTGGTAGTTAAGTATATGTTTTGTTTATACCATTACTTATTTGCATAGGTAAGTATATATTACCTGGATGTTTTGTGAAGGTACGTATACTTTCTCTCACGTATATTTCATTGTATATGTTATGGCGTATAATTTTATATATTCTGGTACATATGGTTTGATTATGTGTATACTGGAGTTTTGCGTCTGTGTGAGTATGCAGGTTCGTACGTGTGTAGGGTGTGTGTATATGTGTACTTCATGTTCTGGTTATTTAAGTATCCGAACATTTGTGTATTTACATGTAGGTATGTGTGTGCGCTTGTTATATACGTATTTATTTATTTATATACGTTTATTTAATTATTTATTTATTTGTATATACGCACACACACACACACACACATATTTATATGTGCGTGGTTTTGTATACTTATGGTAAGTATTTTCGCGTATGCTTGTGTATGTACGTGTTTGTATGCGTGTATGTATTTATTTAATTTCTATTACCTCTGTATTGTATTTATTTACTTTATTCTTCACTCTGAAGCGGAGATTCATTCGGTCTCCTAGTTAGAATTTTAGTCTACGACATCTGCTATACCATTTGCGTGGTTTTGTCTTTGCGTGCAATTGTTCTCCACGCTCTACATATGACGAATTATCTTCGTTTTTTTCGTTCATTGCCAGAGAACGTCTCCATGAACCACCTAAGAGAACATTAGTCTACGACCTCTTTTATACCATAAACGTGGTTCTGTCTTTGCGCGTAATTGTTTTTCACCGCTCCTATTAATGACGTTAACTTTGCCTTTCATCCTTACGGGGTCAATAAAATAAAGTACCAGTAATACACTGGTTAATTGCTGGCCTTGTGCCTAATGTAGAAACAATTAATGACGTATTATATTTGTTTTTTCCCGCTCTTTCCCAGGGAACTGTTAGTTTCAGAAGATCCCTTTAAGGGTGAAAGAGGCGATTCTTTGCTTAAATTTTTATTCTGTTTTTTTAATAAATACTTGCTCAAAGGTTCTTATATATTTGATATATATTTATCCTTATCGAGCCCTCTTTGGATTTTAGACTTCAAATTTATTATTATTACTATATATATATATAAATATATATATATATAAATATAAACAGCACGAAGGCTACATGTTATAATTGATTTAATTACACTATAGCCATGACATATATTTCTTCTTCTAGATGTCTATATCCTGGATCCGTGTCGCAAACCACGTCAAGTTTCTATCAAATGGTACAAGTTACACGATATATTGTCCATGTGCTCACACTGCAACGTTGCGTGATAGTAATAGACTTAACATTCGTTAGTACTAGCAGTATGTTTATAGGCGAGGTGCTGATTACCCTATTAGTATCACCAAGTCAATCTGTGCCTGGTTTTCAAGTTGATTGATGATTCTAAACATAAACACTACCCCAAAATAAATACACATTGCGTACACAATGCAAGCAACTATATTTTTCTCCCTTTGGTGCCAAATATATTATCAAAGCAGTCAAGCATGAATGTCGTTTGATAAAATTTGTCTATTATTTTGAAGATATATGTTGATATATAAAACAAATGAAATTTAGGAAACAGTAATTAAATATATATTCAATCATACAACACTTATCAATACTCCCACAATTATCCGAAGATTTGCCCCAGTATGAATATTTGGTCGGTTGTACTGCATTAAAGGGCGAAAGTCACAGTCTGTCATATAGCTTGAACTCGGCAATCTCACTACATCTCTTTGCCAGACATTTAGCATCGATTTTATCGGAGAGGCTTAACAAGAACAATACTCAATAGTTAGAAAACTCTCTCTCGTCTCTACTTTTTTTAAATTGACACTATCACTAACGTTTGCTATTTATTTGGCACCATTCCAGGTAACTCGGCGCGCATATCTGTTACACAATACCTTCTCTAACGAAGGCCTTTAACGTCCGGTGCCAAATTTTATCGTTCCCAAATGACTTGCCAAATGTAATCTCTTTAATTCGTATGGTAATGTCTTTGCTCCTCTGTTATTCATCTCGTATACATCCGTAGATGTTGCATAACTGGATATTAGGCATCAGCAATGTACACCCACTATCTCGGGAGGATGCACGGATCTTCAGAGAGACAAACTCCGGTCGATTTCCTGATAGCAGGCGTGGGAGGTCACTTATCATTATGAACTAGCCGAATAATCTGCTAGAATATTTCTTCTGCTGATCTAATGTAGGATTCTAGCGTAACTAGCAACTACTGACATGTCGTAATCCTGGACGTCTTTGCTGTCTCCGCTGTGACATTTCGGGTATGTTTGTAACAAAATCGCAAGAAGAAAAATATGTTTACCAGATAAAATTTGCAATATTACGCCTTTGCTCGGATTATATGTTTAACACCCTGATCGAATCAGTGAGTCCTCCAGCAACACGTCGGCACAAGTGGTACAGTCTCTCGCAGCATGTTAACAGTTGAATCAGGAACATCTGTGCTGGACTATCTCCACTCAAATTCAACTTCCTTTGTTTGTTCAGGGACTTCTTTGAATTTAAATGGAATAGCACTTTGTTGGTGATCATTAATTCCTTTATTAACTCTTGTTGATACTCAAACTCGAACCGATGCTTTATGTGAATACACTATGCGATATAAATTGGTAAGTTGCCTTACACTTTTGGTACATGCACATCAGCCAAAAACTGCAATCGCTTGAAGTTGTTTGTAGAACAAAGTGGTACCTGAAAATTCCTATACATATACATGATTTAATACACATATAATCACACACACACACACATACACATACACACACACACACACATACACACACACACACACACATATATATATATATATATATACTGAGGACTTCCCGCCTTCGCGGGATATACTGTTATCAAATCTATTCCTAAGGTACCTATTGTCATCGGTTATATTGTCCATTTTCCTTAGAATAAAATATATTAAAAGGTATTTAAATATTGCATAACATAATTTCTAAAATGTATTTACAATATCTAAATACAGAAAGAAATAAAGATAATACTAGAAAAATGTATTGTTCGAAACTTATCAAACATTTCAGTATATACAATGTTTTGAACTGTTTTATTTGGAACATATATAAAGAGTTTGTATGACTTCCCATTCTTGACTAACCTACATATAATGGACCATATGAAAAACAACCCTCTTCACATTGGGAATAGTTAATGGCTATTGCGTAACTGACACTTATTGGGAATTGCAATCATTTGAAACGAAAGGGGACATCTGTTGGTATTACCACATCCAAGGAGGATTTTGGCTCCCATAATGGGGTTCAGTCACAACCACACGAGTTTCATTGCACAATCTTGGCTGATCCAATCTTGGCTGATCCAATATAGTGTGACAGCGTAGCAGACAGTTCTAGAATGTTGAGAAATTCAACGGGATAATGAACAGCATCGTACTCGTCGACGACTTTGTCTACAGAATTGTAGGTCTGGCTACTTCAAGGAATCATTTCTGAAAGAGGTCGATGGAATTCACTCTCACACTTTGGGGGACAAGGATTGCTCTTTCACACAGCCACTTCTCATTGGAATGGTGTTTTTGTAAATTGATGAACAGTCACTTAATTAAGCTTACAGCGCTTGCCACGGCAATACAAAATGATGAATGATCAAAGCATACTTTAGTACCAATGGTTTGCTTTTCTATAAATTTGAACGGCTGAGAGGTCCTTATCTGTAATTGCGAGTGTCCCCTTCCCGCTTCTGTTAATCATATTGAGGGAATCTCCGGGGATGAACATTTTCGAGGCTTTCCCCTCACTCCATACTTAGTTTCCGGAAAAGAAGGCAAATTCAAGGCATGTCAAAGTTCAGATTTGTTGAAATCACCCGAACAAAAAACTAGGTAAAAATATTGCACACGACCGCAAGCGGGTGTTTGGAATAGATGTTAACAACTGTGAAGTGCTTATCTGTAACTCCGAGGAATCCAATCTCTTCCCGCCTTCGTTTTTAGAAAAAGGAGTCATTGGTGAGTGAGATGTCAGGTCGTTCGACAACAAAGGAAAACAATCAGAAGACAAAAAATCCCCACAAAAGAAATCTCCAAGTGTGGTTAAGTCCGAGCCCCACCAACCACCACCCATTCTGTTTTCGGAGGTCAGATTAGATGAAAACAAGGAACACCTTAATTATTAACTATTATATTTAGTGTTATTCGCGTTATAAGTATTGTGGATAGATATGTGTGTATATATGTATATATATAGAAAGATCATCAGATATGTTTCCTATGTGATCTCGTTTCCGATTCTCTCACTCTCTCACTCTCTCTTTCTGTATATCTGTCTCTCTCTCTCTCTCTCTCTCTCTCTCTCTCTCTCTCTCTCTCTCTCTCTCTCTCTCTCTCTCACTCTCACTCTTTCTCTCTCTCTATATATATATATATATACACTCACATATATATATACATATATATATATATATATCCCGCCGCAGTTCCTATATCCCCCCCCCCCTTGCCCTCACACACAAGCACATATAGAACTTCAGCCATCAAACAATACGTGCCTTAAACCGAACGTCAACCTTTACCCAGCACTCCTGCCAAATACATTAGTTTAACGCTTGATATTATCAGAAAATTGTCGTAGCTTTTATGAAGTTAGTGTTGCATCTGAATGATAGAATGGGGAAAAAAAAAAAGAAAAATTGAAAGATATATGAGATGAGAAACTTCTGTTCAGTTAACATATTGGAGAATATGTGTATGTATATACATATATATATATATATATTAATACATACACATATTCTCCAATGTGTTTAACTGAACAGAAGTTTCTTCCAGCTCTCACTCTCATATATCTTTCATATATACATATATATATATATATATATATATATATATCGTATGTCATTGTATAGTATGGTATAGTACGTATGTAAGTATGTATGCATGTATAAGTACGTATGTATGTATGAATGTATGTTGGTAGGTAGGTTGGTAGGTATCGATGTATGTGTGTGTATGTGATAAATATAATCTTAGATTTTCTCACCTTCGGCATATTAAAATAGAAGTGCTCAATATACAGTTAATACAATGTTAGGAAATTCAAAAGAGATGTTTAGATAGTGTTACATTGTGTATAGAGCGGTATGTGTCTTGACACACTCAATAATACTTTATATGCTTTATCTATACATACATATAAATATTTCTTTATATTATATATTTATATGTATATATATAGATATATATGCGTGTGTGTGTGTGTGTGTGTGAATGTATGTATATATATATATGTATATCTATATATATATATTTATATATATATATATATATATATATATATATATATATATATATATATATATATATATATATATATATATATATATATATATATATATATATATATACGTATGTATAGGTATTTATGTATGTGTTTCTTTGAAATTGTATAAATATGTATACACAATGAATGGAAATATCTTTTTATGATATATTTTATTCGTATAAAATGCAGGAACATTTAAGTGTGTCAATCATTAACAATGCACTATAAAGTAAGTATACACATAAACCCTACCACGAAACAAATTATATCCGAATATCATGTTGTTCGAGCAAGCACATTTTCATAAGTTCAATTTTTTTGACATACTGTTTACAAATTCTTAATGATTAACATTTCCGTTACTATGTTTTTAATGAAATACACAACCTACTATTTTCACATCGTTTTAAAAATAATCCAGAATCGGTGTAGATTTATATTTATAACTATTTTTCTTATGCTGAAGTTTGTAACATAACGTGACAAATTTCGTTGCCACATTGTAAATGAAAACGACTACCCATGATTTTCAAATAAGTTTCCTAATTATCTGGAATTTCATGGTATCTAGTAATGTAATTCAATCTGTTATTGTTATTTGGAACATAATTTGATATTTCGTTCATGAAATGACGTTGGACGTATTTTAAATAATTATAAACATTTAAAAAATTATCAGTTCTTTATCATTGATTTTATGTTCTTTAATTTCAATAACAGGTTAATATGTTATATACTGCTGAGCCTATGGTATTTTGGAGAAATTTTACACCTCGTAACCACTGGGGCACCATCGATTCACAGAATCGATATTCTAGACAACCGCAAGAATTAATGCTACACAAGCCACACCGCATATCCGAGGTTAAAACATATAATATCAGGTACGCAAGGCATTGGTTATATTTTCACAGCCAATGAAATCATCACGACCGATGCATACCATACAATGTGAACAAACACAAACTATAACACATGAAACAGCAACCTGAAAGCCAAGAAAAAAACATAATAAATTATGCAGTGAAATAATATGAACACTCAATGCTACACACACTTCGGGAACACGAAGTACCACGTGGATTTTCGGTGGGAACTCGCACAAAACTCTCCAAGATACACCATAAACATAACAATAATAATGATTTCTTCATTAGCCACACTGGGCTCAAGTTAAGAATACATTAAAGAATTCACATTATAACACAAGACGTTAAAGTGTTGTTTTTAGTCTAAACATTTTAACGAAAAGAACGAAAATTTTAAAATCCAAATAAAAATAAAATCCACAGTCGGGGAGAAATCCCACAAATAGCTAAGTTCACCCTAATGCTTCCTTCCAATTGTTCTCTTCCAACCTAGAGGTGCATACTCAGAACAGGCACATTCATTCGAGTCATGTCCACCATTTTACGAGCTTTCAACAAACTAGTAAGAAAGAGCTTCCCTCGCCACCCTGATTTTCCTCATCCAGTGAAACCTGAAAACGTTAATCAGGGTTTCTCGTCAAACCTGTCAAACATTTCCACTACACAACAGCTTTCGCCATAACCACCAGGCAATTAAAAACAGCCTGTTCTTCCCGGTTAAAGGAAGCCAGTGGTACGGTATAGACGATGGACTAAGTTGATAGTTGGATGCGTTCTACACGCGACGGCAGGTGTTCGATATAAACTCACAAGACGGCAATACTAGGACACAAAGAGTTTCCTGGTCTTGCGCGCATCTCGGACAAGTACAGCTGACGGTAATTCCATACAGAAAAAAGTCAAATCAAGCTAACAATACTTCCCAGTAGCACTGCCAGACCAGGGATTTCTGGATGTTATCCATAGTCACAGGATTCGATAGTTCCCCGTGTTTGTTCGTTGGCCAACTACTTGAAAGTTAGATACTTTCTCATTGTTATTGTTTTTGTTCTTTTACTGTTGCGGCTGCTGTGGTTGTTGTTGCTTTAGTTATTGTTGGTGCTGTTGTTCCTGTCGTGGTGGTTACAGTTGTAGCATTATTGTTATTGCCCCCTTGACATTTGCTGAAATCGAGTCATGTTTTGCACGTACCATATATATTTGCATTATTTTGTGAGCAAATAAAGCACCATACATTACCATAAAAATGCGACTTCATAATATTTGGACCTTCAGTATTACATATTTTCAACACATTACACCCACAATCTCTTTTTTTTTTCACTGGAATGGACTCCCTTCCCCTTCACTCGCAAAATAATTGTTTCTACATTTGGCACAAGGCCAGCAATCACCCAGTACATTATTGGTACTTTATTTTATCGACCCTGCAAGGATGAAAGGCAAAGTTAATCTCGGCGGTATTTGAACATCATGGTAATGTATGGTGCTTTGTTTGCAGTTTACACAATTACAATTAACAAGGCAGGTTGTGCAAATATACTGGTGTCAGCACTCCCCTATTCAACCTCACCATCCTTTCGAAATGAAACTTGAAAAGGTTGATGAGGTATTCAACTGATCGACCACACAATCGCTTTCGCTACGGCCACCAGGCACTGGAGCACTGCCTGCACCTCCCGACCAAATGAAGGCGCGGGGCGATATTCAATATGGACTCGGTCGATAGCCGAATCTAACCTACATGCGATGACTGCTGTTCCACATGATTCCACGTGTTAGTAATGTACGGACACTGGACGAGTGCGTGTTTAACAATTTCGTTGTTTTGTGCGCATCTCCGACAAGCCCGTTTCACCGCAGTTCCGTGCCCGTTGAGTTTATTTCGAATTACAACTAAATAGCAATGTACTCCTTTGCATTCCTGCTATTCCTTCATCCAAGACGGTTAGGTTGGACAAGGAATTTTCTGGCCTAATCAGTTTTTCACGCCAACTGTGCCAACTGTTGCTTCTTGTCCAAAATAACAACTTGAAAGATTTTGGTAGTTAAATGGTAGATCGCGTTTTTGTTGTTGCTGATGACCATGTTTGGCAAATCGCCTTCTTTATTCCCTTCGTTGTTGTTGGATTTGTTGTTATCGTTGTCATTGTTGTTGCTGCTGGTGCTGGTGGTGTTGTTGTTCACATTGATGTACTTGTTGTTCGTGTTGTCATTGCTACTGTTGCTTTTTGTGTTGTTGCTTTTGGTACCGTTGTTGCAGTTGATGGTGTTTTTGGGGGTGGCTGTCTTCGACACTATATGTTATGTTCGTGTTCATGCAGTATCCCCACTTATATGTGGGAACAGCATTCCTCCTGTCCACGTATGCACCGCTGTCACATGAGAGCAGTCATGACGTGTGTGTGTGGGGGTGGGGTGGGCTGGCTGACTCCAAATTCTAAAAAAAAATATTTTTAGCAAAACAGAGTCCGAACATTTGCGGTCATTGCCCAAATATTGTGGGCTCTCCCTACTTGAGGGTAAAGTCCAAGAGTTTATATCCCTTCCACAACGATGAAAACCAACAATAAATTATTAAATAAGCCACACAAACACGGAAATCAAAGACACACAAAAGAAAGGATAGAAAATAAAAGAAAAACCCCTCAATGTTTAATGAAATAGGAAAAAAAAATCTAAGAACGGGGAAAAAATAAAAATACTAAAGAAACATAATATAACAGAAAGAGAAATCCCAAACACCAAGGAAAGCCTAACAGAATCCAGAGTTATGAAAAGCGTGAAAAGCTTTTTGAACAAAATCAGTTTCACTCCAACCGAACACGACTCAACCAGGATCTTAATAGAAACAAAATAGAAGTTAATATCGCCCCGAACGTAAAAGATGTGGAAGAATTCTGGAGAAGAATATGGGCAGATGGAGACGAGAAATTACCACGCACAGAGCTAGCAAGAACAGCAAAGACAGCAGACGAACAACTATTGGAGGATATTACAGCAGACGATCTGTCTATCACACTGAGAGAGGCAAACAAATAGAAGGCACCAGGACATGACAAGATCTCGAGCTTCAGGTTAAAATATTTAACAGGGGCACATTATATGTTTGTTAAGAAATTTAATAAAATACTGATAGCACCAGAAAAACCACTATGGGGTAAACAACCTTGAACCCCTAAAATAATGACATAGCAAACACCCAAAACTAGAGAACAATAACATGATTGCCTGCTACATACAAAACCTTAACATTGATACTATCGCAGAAAATAACCAACCACCTGAAAAAAAGCAACCAGAAGGCTCATATGGCTGAAAAGACCAGATATTAATAAATAACAATTGCCAAAACAAAAAAAGAACAAAAAATAATAATAAATAAAGAAATAAAATATCCTCAGCATGGCTTGGATTGATTTCAAAACGTGTTTGACACTCTTCCCCATATATGGATAATCAACACACTAATCATGAATAAAATGTCACCAAGAAAATCAATTATTAAACATACCATGAGTAAATGGCAAACAATTCTGCAGATACAAACAAAGGATGAAACAAAAGCTGAGACTATTCCAATCAACAGATACGTATATATTTTGATTTTCTTCTACTTACTGAAAGTGATATTGTGAAATATCGAAATTTTTTCAAGGAAACTGGCTTCCAGTTACAAAGTAAGGCTAAAATTCAAGAGGGAAGGGAATGATGTATATGTAAATTCGGCTATATGTGTACAACACTCACGAGCGTATCTATCAATATCTGTGAAGACATGTCAGAGAGAGAATGTGAGAGGGAGAGAGAGAGAGAGAGAGAGAGAGAGAGAGAGAGGGAGAGAGAGAGAGAGAGAGAGAGAGAGAGAGAGAGAGAATAAGTTATTTGTTCAGATAAAAATGAAAATAATTAAATAAATAAAAATAAATGTTTGCCTTTGATAATTGATACAATAACCGAACCCGGTATCAAATGATTTAAAATAACTGCACAGTAGGTAAACCTATAAATGTTCCAAAGGTTAATATTTCCAATATAACTTAAAACATTAAAAAATGCTCAGAATCTTAAACAGTTTCGATGGTTTAGTAGTACAACTGCTGGTTATATAACTATATAACTGCTAATTTTAATTGGCAAAGACAGTTCAATCTGCTCCTCACATCAAGAAGAACTTTGTTTCTTGTTTTGCTAACTAGAAGAAGGTAGAATGTAGAAGAAACCCTGCTCGCCTTAGAATCACTAGCTGTGTGTCTGTGGCTATAGCTTCCTTCGGCTTCACTGGGCATAAAGCCCCTTTCACCTCATTACTGCTATTTTGTGGATGTGTATATTTCACAAACTCTTTTTTATTGGAGAAGGTAAGAAATCTTTTGATAAATATTCTATAATCCGTATTTTTACTTTACAATTTTCCGGTCAATTGAATACACAGAAATAGAGGAGATTTTTATTTTATTTCTTCAGGTTGATGCAGTGCATAACAAAGCTTTCGATTATAGGTAATCATTTTTTCCAGCTGATTGAAGTGATGAAAAATAAGAAAAAAATAGTTTTATCAAGAACACAAACGCTACACTCACAATCGAATGTATGCCTTCACATTTGTGACCCAAACATACTTCCACTGTGTCAAGAACTTTCACCCTGTAAACAATATGTGTATATATATATATATATATATATATATATATATATATATATATATATATATATATATATATATATATATATATATATATATATATATATATATATATATATATAAACATAAACAGACTGAATTTCCTATCTCACCCATCTTGCCACAATAGGAAGTTAACCCTTTTAAGTACACGTAACTTCGGGATGAATAATCCACATAAACTATAGACATATATGTAAATGAAATAATTAAAGTAGTAAAATGTAAAATAGATTTAATCATTAAGTGCATATCTGTATATATGAATTTATATATACATCTATGTGTTTTGTATATGCGAGTTCAGATCTCTCTCTCTCTCTCTCTCTCTCTCTCTCTCTCTCTCTCTCTCTCTCTCTCTCTCTCTCTCTCGCTCTCTGTATCTCTCTCTCTCTCTCTCTATCTCTCTCTCTCTCTCTCTCTGTATATATATACGAAATTTATATATATTTATATATATATACGAAATTTATATATATATATATATATATATACGAAATTTAACTGTGGTAAGGAATTTTTTCTTATATCAAAGTTTAATGGGCTTCCACTGACGATTTATAAGTGCCCACCTAAATATTTTCTTACATGAAAATATGTTGGGCTTCTACATAAACTGGAAACATTCTCCAAACTTGTAGAAAACTTATAATGAAACAATTGTTTGGAAAGAGAGAGATATTTTAACTTTAATTATATCTCATATAAAATAATACAACTGGCTTTCCACAAATTACATTTAGTTAGCACCCCAAACACTTAAATCGGGTTTATACTAACGTATAACCTAATGTTTGTTGAGTGAGATGGTTACCAGTCGGAGTTTAGCTTAAAGCTATCTCTGTTATTGTATTAAATATTTTACTCTTGATTTGGCCAGAGATTTTTATTTCCAGGTACCTTATAAACATGACTTTCCGTATTTATTGCTGTTATGAGATATTGTTTTTTGGGGGGGAATCATTTCTCTGTTTTTAGCCTAGGAAAATATGTATATGCGTGTGTAAATAATTACATGCATACATTTATTTTTTTAATACACGCATACATTTATTTTTATAATTAATTGAGTTCTTAACACGCAGGATTGATAATGTTTTTGAAAAAAATAATTAATCCACGTGTATATTATTTTACTTTTCTCGTGAATCGTGGTTGTCTCCCTTTTCCGATTCGTGACGCTATGATACTTCCTCAGTCAAAAGATTGCTGGAATTCCAAATTTGGCGGTCATTCGATGCGTGAAGGAACAACTTAGCGGACACGAAAATTAACTGTGGTAAGGAATTTTTTCTTATATCAAAGTTTAATGGGCTTCCACTGACGATTTATAAGTGCCCACCTAAATATTTTCTTACATGAAAATATGTTAGGCTTCTACATAAACTGGAAACATTCTCCAAACTTGTAGAAAACTTATAATGAAACAATTGTTTGGAAAGAGAGATATATTTTAACTTTAATTATATCTCATATAAAATAATATAACTGGCTTTCCACAACATACATTTAGTTAGCACCCCAAACACTTAAATTGGGTTTATACTAACGTATAACCTAATGTTTGTTGAGTGAGATGGTTACCAGTCGGAGTTTAGCTTAAAGCTATCTCTGTTATTGTATTAAATTAATTATATATATATATATATGTGTGTGTGTGTGTGTGTGTGTGTGTGTGTGTGTGTGTGTGTGTGTGTGTGTGTGTGTGTGTGTGTGTGTGTGTGTGTGTAATTTACACATACTCTGTTTAATATATAATCCTGTTATATTCATTTCAAATCCACCAAAGTAACTGCATAAAAACAGAAGCTTAACCGAAAGGCTGGATAAAGAAAACAATACAAAGGGAAATCATACACCAACTCCACAAACCGTAGCACTCATGTTACGGAACCCTCACCGTGTATGTAAAACCCATTTAAACTAGTCCACAACGGAATAAAATCCGCTCGCGTTCTGTTTTATGGTATAATCTACCCCACTCTACCGGGTCTAAAAACAACCATCACCTAACGTTTCATGAATGCATTAGATACATGTTTCCTCAAATTACATAGGTACTACAAGATAATTAATACATAAGTACTACAAGATAATTAATTAAGCTATCATGCACTAAAAAGCTATCCCAAAATACAGCCAACAGAACTTGGCCCCCGATAGGACAAATGATAATAGAAAAAACATACATAATTATATTCACCCGCAACATATATTCAGCCATACATACAGATATAAATATTATGGAACACACGATAACTAAATTTGTAACTGCAGGATTCCAGTTAACTGTCTTATGCAGAAAACATGCTTCCATAGGAATATCACATATGAGCGTAGGGTTGCCACTAAGAATGCAATGTACAAGTATAGATAGTTGATACAACCATCGCCACTCCTTTAACTTGCTCAAATTTTGAGCAAGAAGGATGGAAGAAAATTTAGTCCAGCATTTGATTTTGATTTTAAATCCTTAGTTTTAAACTCTTATTAATTCTTTTTAATTTTTATTTCAATACTCATCATTTGATAACATGGATTTTAACAATACACCGAAACCGGTAATTCTTCATATACTTTATATACATTATAACATTTTTTTTAAAAAGAATTGTCTCTCTCATTTTTTCATTGTTATCTTTTCAATAATGTCACATTGACGAATCAGAAAAGAAAAACAGACCTTTAAATATATTTTCCGTGCTATTTCCTATTTCCAAAAACTTCACCTTTTCTCTATATCCACTGTTTTGTATAGAACCTTACTTCCCTTTTCTAATATATATATATATATATATATATATATATATATATATATCAAGATAAGCAGAACAAGTAAAATTCAACCAATTTTTCAAAATAAATCAAAATTAATTTAAAATTAAAATTAATCAAAATTAAAAAATATAATATAAGTATTTACATATTCAAATGGCCCTTACTGTACAGTTTAACATTGCAAAACATTAGATATCACATGGATATTAATGGAAAAACAAAGATCATCAGAGAAGCATCTTCCTTTCCTAGGGTTAAAAGCCTCAGGAACGATAAAATATATGACCTAACATGGGTCTGAAAGGTCGTAAAAGTGAATAGTATGTACGCCGGTGTGAAGTGAAGGCGGGAAATCAGAGACTTGTTGTCTATAGTCGCCACTAAAAAAATAGCAGCTAGATAGAACGACAGATTTGTTCTCTACGTAACGGAGTATAATGTATAAAGTTAATATGTCTAAGGGTACAAGGTACCACCAGAAATATATAGGTTGTCTATGATTCAAGGTGGTTCTATGGTAATAATTTGATATACCAGAACTTAATATATATATATATATATATATATAAAGGAATTGTGGTAAGGAAACAGATGGACCATAACGCACCCGAATACTCAATACTTAGTGTAGTAGAGCTCTGCCGTCGAGTTCATACTTTTTCCTATATATATATATATATATATATATATATATATATATATACTTATATATTTGTAGTATATACCTGTGAATCTATGTGCGCAAATATGTGATGTCTATGGGAGTGTATGTATGTGTGTGTACGAGTGCGCGTGTGAGTGTGAACGCACGGATTCGCTAATTTTTTCTTATGCGTAGAACACACGGTCAATTGATTCTCTGTATACCCCATTTATCAACACTACACACACTCACCACAATATACACCACAAACAAGCGTGCCAACATTCTTGGTGTCTGAAAGCGGCGCCAAGAGCTATAAAAAAGTAAACAGATAAATAAATAAATATATCAAACTAATTTTTTAACCCCGTAAATCCTTTGACTATTCTACTTAGTAATTTGACACGTTAGTCTAATGACCTATCTCAAATTTTTAATACAGAATTCTATCTCTCTCACCTTGCTTGCCTACAGCCACCGTTCTGTAAATCATAGTCTCACTAGAGGCTAGACTGCTATCATCAGGTTCCAAGCAACGGCGAGGATATTGAAATCGAAAATATTACAACTTAACACCTGTCTGCTGAAAACACGTGAAAGTGTTATTATGCAATCACTTTTATGTCATTGAAATGCGCATAACAGGCTTATATAATAAACAGAGGATGTATACAGAAAACTGTCTCTCTTCTTTATAATATTGACACTCTGCCTGATACCTTAGAGCTAATATTCTAAGGGACCTATGTCGTAGGGTGCTTATGTCTGTTTACACTACAAGTTGTCGAATAATTGATCAACAAACGTTCTCTTTCATATATATGGAGAGAGAGAGAGAATGGGGGGAGAAAGATAGGGAGAAGAAAAACAGAGGGTGAAGGATATATATAGATGCTGAGATACATACCTTTACATATTTTCAAGCATATATACAGTAATGCATTTTGGTACACACACACACACACACACACACACGCTCACACACACACACACACACATACACACACACACATATATATATATTTGTATACATCTATCTATCGATCTATCTATCGATCTAGCTCTCTCTCTCTCTCTCTATATATATATATATATATATATACATATAAATATATATATATATATATATATATATACATATAAATATATATATATATATATATATATATATATATATATATATATATATATATATACATATAAATATATATATATATATATACATATACATATATATATATATTATATATATATATATATATATATATATATTATATATATATATATATATATATATATATATATATATATATATATATATATATATATATATATATATATATATATATATATATATATATATATTTATATATATATATATATTTATATATATATATATATATATATATATATATATATTTATATAAGTATATACAATATATAAATAAAGAAAGACAAAAAATATTTGTATTTTTTAGATATATTTAAATAGAAAAACTTACGCAGCCACTTTTTGGTATTTCTTTTAGTATTTATTAACTGATTGTTTTCCACAAACGAACATTTAAGAAAAAGACAGACAACAGAAAAAAATAAATATCAGATCTTGAAAACGTTGTTTGTCAAATGAAAGACCTTCTGTTATGACATTTCTATTTTAGTCATATTTTTACAAACAGTCACATTGTGTGGGTTGTTTCAGTTTACCATCAAATCATACTTTTCTAATCAGTGTTATGCTTTTGTATGTATATATGTATGTTCTTCTGGTTTTATACTTTTATAAATTTTTACTAATAGAGAGAGAGCGGTTTCTAACATAGATACAAGGTTCTCTCATTGGGATTTACACAACATCAACTAGGTAGATGTGTCTGCATGTCTGCATGTATGCATATGTGTGCGTGTATTGATGTTATTGTATGTGTGGATGTGGTTGTTTTGAATTATGTGCGCATATAAACATGCTTTGTATCTGTATATATGTACATGCAGTTGTTATATGCAGAATTTTTGGAATGTTTTACATATTTTTATTGATCTATTAATGGATTGTACTTTTAAATTCCTAACTAGTCGGGTTCTTACTGTTTCTGTGATTCCCTGCAGCGCGTTGTGTCCTGAGCAAGACACTTTATTTCACGTTGCTCCAGTCAACTCAGGTGGAGAAAATGAATTGTGCCTGTAATTCGATTGGCAGCATTGTCACATTCTGTGTCACGTTGAATCTGCTTACGAACCACGGTAAGGGTACGCGTGTCTGTGGAATGTTCAGTCAGTTGCACGTTAATTTAACGAATAGGCTGTTCCGTTGATCGGATGAAGTGGAACACTCTTCGTTGTAAATATATATGCGTGTGGTATGTATGTATGCGGTATGTATGTTTGTGTGTGTGTATGTATGTATGTATGTATGTATGTATGTATGTATGTATGTATGTATGTATGTATGTATGTATATGTGTATATTTATGTATGTATATATAGTTGGTGCTACTGGTAACATGTATCCCAGTACAACCTGTCTCATGGTCGGGTCATTGGTGACTAAACTGGCAACCCCACCAAGGTTTCTCGGTGAGGAGGGTGACTTTGGACATCCTGCAGGACTAAAAACAAAACCTGTCAAAGGGCAAAGGAGCTCTTAAGAGTCAATGGCAATCCAAAATCACCGGGAGAGATGACCCCTTAGCCTTTGTCAAGGCAGAATTCTAGGAGAAGGAAAACTCTGATATAACACCTGCAACCCTGATGGTATCCAATGATGTTGACTTGTTCTTCTTTTTGGTAAATATCATCTTGGTTAAGAGAGTGGGACTGGCTTTGTGCAGTGCCTTTGCTCACTATAAAAGCTTCACGGCACAGGCATTGCTTTATATCTGGAGATCTCTCTGCACTTGTCGTCACATGGTACCATGGGCCCAACACTATGTGTCAATAATTGTCACAAGTGTAGTCTTTGTACCAGAGTTTTCAAGTCGCTGGCTGGACTAAAAAGTCACACTCGTTCAGCGCATCAGTAGGGGTTCTCCTACATGGATATAAAGTAGTGGCCGTACTCGAAAACGAGTTGGCAGCCACCATGTATGTATGTATGTATGTGTGTATGTGTGTATATATGTATGTTATGTCAGGTCACCAGTTGGTGCTACTGGTAACATGTATCCTAGTACAACCTGTCTCATGGTCGGGTCATTGGCGACTAAATTGGCAACCCCACCAAAGTTTCTTGGTGAGGAGGGTGACTTTGGACATCCTGCAGGACTAAAAACAAAACCTGTCAAAGGGCAAAGGAGCTCTTAAGAGTCAATGGCCTTCCAAAATCACCGGGAGAGATGATCCCTTAACCTTTGTAAAGGAAGAATTCTAGGAGAAGGAAAACTCTGATATAACACCTGCAACCCTGATGGTATCCAATGATGTTGACTTGTTCTTCTTTTTGGTAAATATCATCTTGGTTAAGAGAGTTGGACTGGCTTTGTACAGTGCCTTTGCTCACTATAAAAGCTTCACGGCACAGGCATTGCTTTATATCTGGAGATCTCTCTGCACTTGTCGTCACATGGTACCATGGGCCCAACACTATGTGTCAATAATTGTCGCAAGTGTAGTGTTTGTACCAGAGTTTTCAAGTCGCTGGCTGGACTAAAAAGTCACACTCGTTCAGCGCATCGGTAGGGGTTCTCCTACATGGATATAAAGTAGTGGCCGTACTCGAAAACGAGTTGGCAGCCACCATATGTGTATGTATGTGGTATGTATGTCTGTATGCATGTATGTCTAGCATGCACGTATTAATGATGTATATGGGAATATGTCTGTCTGCGTTTGATTTGTGATTAGGGAGATATATATAAACATGAGTATGTATTAATATATTTCATAAATATATTTATGCATTAAGATATGTATGTATGTATGTATGTATGTATGTTTATATTTACATATATTCGGATCTAGCTGCCGACACGGACGGAGTTCAACAGTCGGGATCCTGAGTCTTTTCATATATATATACATATATATACATATATATGCATATATATATATATATATACATATATATATATATATATATATATATATATATATATATATATATATATATATATATATATATATATATATATATATATATATATATATATATATATATTCTTATACATTCGGAGGGTAATGCTGCCAATAAAAACTTCAGTTTATTATAAATTTCCGGTTGGTTGGTTCGATAAATGGATGGGTGTTTATATGTCGTCAAAGCTCTTTCGTCACACATTCTGTGATCTCCTCAGTGACTACGTTTTCTTTTGTCTCTCTCCTTTGTTCTGTCCTACACCATCTTGTTCTCGTGTGTTGTGACATACACTATCTAGTCTAGTGCCTCTATTAATATTATTTTTATGAAAACAAGTACATCTTACATACTCCGTGGTCGAATTTTCTGCGACTAAACGGCAATGCCTACTGTATAGTTTTAATCGTTTTCAAGTCGTACTTTTTAAACATAATAATAAGAAATATAATGGATGCGTAGTATACTCTCAACAAAAATTTCGCTATTATTTTCAACTTTGAACCACTCGCAAAATTATATTATATGGGTGAAAGAAAAAGATTGCTAAAAGTATGAAATCTTAGACAGGACGAATTGTTCTATGTCTTGTCTGTAAACCGACAGTAAACAAGTTAGAGATGATTTCAGATGCTAGATCGATACAATGTGATATAATTGATGAGTTAAACAGCAATAATTGACAGAATCGTTGTTGAGAGCGTGAGATGGGTCATGAAACGACGAAACTGTCTGGTCTTTAAACATATTATAAAAATGGTCAGACGATAGATTGAATCAATCGTCTTTATGGAAAAGAATTGAATAGTAATGAGTGAAAACAATTTGAACAACGCTCTACTCTTTGTAGTCTAATTTTACATGTAATTGTGAATTATATACGTTCGGGTACGAAACCTTTTCAATGCAATATAGAGTCTGCAACTTGTACATGGGTAAATATAGTAGTCGTTATTCCTACATATTTTAGGGCATAGTACGCTTCTTTCATAATGAAGTATGGCCATTTCTTCAATTCCACCGCCATGAATACACACGGTGCTTGTAGCATAAGCTGTAGAGTAGTAACAATGCGGAATGGATTGTGTGGCTGCGCACTCCTATCGTCACACTTAACACTGGTTGATTTTCTTCATGCACATACGTATTATAAATGGCTCTATTTATATTTGTATAGATATGTCTACATCCATTAAAATCTCAGGTGCGACAAACGGCGTGTTTTGGACATTTTGACCTTTTTTCTGTAAATCTGAACACATAATACATTCGAGAGAGAGATAGATTGTGAGATGGTGAATGATATATATAGGAAAAATAGACACCAGGCTTGGTCCTTTTTACGACCTCGTAAGAATGGAAATCAAATTGTCCTCGGACTGATTTTATCTCATAGCGAATCCAATTGAAACAAATATCAGAAATTATTATATCTGACACGCATTTCATATATTATATGCACATCATTGTGAGAGTCAAACGTTCTAGACAAACAAGATAAACAAGTCACATAATAAATACAATATAATGTTACAAAATACAAAATATTATGGAGTATATATATAGTTTCTAACTTCGGCAGGAGATTAAGAATTTTAGGAAAGGGAAGGGCCAATTATATCGATCCGAGTATTTGACTAGTACTTTATTTTTGAACTAAGATAGGTAAACAGTCAAATTTGAGATTGGTGGTGTTTGAACTCAGAACATAAACAGCTAAAATGAGTACTGCAAAACATTTTGTCTGGCGCAATACTGATTCTACCAATCCACCATCATATTTTGGAGTATATATACATATCTAATTTCATTTTGTACAAGAAATGTGTGGCACAGTATACAATTGATCACTATGTTCAATGAATATATGCAAAAGAACAATGAAATAATGAAAGTAAAACTAATGTTAATAACTAAAACATATAAAATAAAAAATAATAAAGTGTACATACAATTTCATTTTGAGCATATAATATAGTGTATATGTTGCAACGATATATCACACATCATAATATAATATAATGTAATATAATATAATATAATATGACGGAACATAACAAAGCATGGTGTACACAATAATTTTATATATATCACAATAAAATTAGCCTCTTATAGAATATGATTTAATATAAGGTGTGATTTAAAATGCTGTCGAAAAATTCACGGTATATATAGAATAAACAAGAATCAAAGCTATGTTAGAACATTTAATTGCTGACAATTGTTTCTTCTAAGCCTAGGCTTGGAGTCTTCGGAGCATTATTAGCAATGTTTATACATATAATCAGCCTCCTATTCCGCTGAATAATCATACAGATACGTATTGTGGACAACAGTGTGGGATGGATGCTACATATATTATGTCAAACTGTACAATAATATTCAAAATTAAAATTAAAATTAAAAGCTTTTCGTGGGGCACATGTGGCAGATAATACAAGAGCGTCTAGGATAAATAAAATTAAAGAGACAGTACGTGCGTTAGTCATATAAAACAATTGAACAAGCAAAAGTATCAAGCATATATGAGTGCTGGGTGTTGCATATAAAATACAAGCACTTATAGCATGTGTGTTACTATATTATGGTGGTTTCAATGCGGAGATATCTTCTGTGTAGATCTATAATACTGCTCTGTATAACAAATGCTGTTCTTACATTGAACTATTTGTCTTACTGGTAATAAGGTAGTAATAAATTACTGACCTTACCTGTTTATAGTTGTATATAGTATAATATATACATAAATATAAGTAGTATGTTTAATATTATATATATATATATATATATGTGTGTGTGTGTGTGTGTGTGTGTGTGTGTGTATGTGCGTGTGTGTGTGTGTGTGTGTGTGTGTGCGCATGTATATAGGCGCACGCATATGGGTATATGTGCTTATGCGTAGTTACAAGATGATATATATATATTGCGATTTGTACAACATAATGAACAAGATATTTTCTAAATAATATAATATGCCTGGTATTATAATGCATCGCATGCTAGAAAATATAAGAAAATATAAGAAATTAAAATATATATGATAGAATGATCAAAAAGTATTGTAAAAAATGTTCGTGAATAAACATAAATACATACACGCGCACACACACACACACACGGACACACACACACACACACACACACGCACACACACACACACACACACAACAACCATATATAAATATATCCGTGTGAAGTTGACGGACGTGAAAATGAGTACTAAATACTGAGTTTGATCATGTATTTTGTTATTGTGAAGTGATGGGACTTATTAGACGAGTTTCACTCATGTACTCACAGGATCATCAGTCACATATACAAACACACATATATATATATATGGGCGTGTGTGTGTGTGTGTGCGTAAACGTATGTCATTATATATAAGCCTGTGATCATATACATGCCCATTGTATGTCGAACAGACATATGAAGCAGTGAAAACTATGCTACAGATGTGTTCATCAAAGTAAAGGTATTCACATGCAAACAAACGCATACTTCAAATAAATGCATGTAACTTCCGTGGCAGGGTGCACTTCATCTCAGAATCAGTTACATGGCCGATATCTCAAAAGCCCTAATGAATCTGCCATCATAATTAACCAGCCTAAAAATTATCCTTCCTATGTTAGAGATTCAGAAACCGTAGCGAAATAGATCTGTTTATTAATCTATCAAGATTCAGAATATATTTAAATCTCTCATGTATATTATCATGATTTGTTACCATAATTTGTATTCACAAGAAACCAACACTAAGTTTACCAATGAAATATAAAACCTAGTTTTACAGAAAACATATTATGATCGTATTTAAGAAATTCTCATTACCGTGATGTTTGGAACGCGTCATATCGATGGTCTCTACGAAAAATTGTGATGTAAAGCTTTAGGTAAATACAAAACAAAATTTAAGATGTATAACTTATTATCATAGAACCAGTGGGGTGGGTTAGTCAGTTTGATGTCGAACGTTTTAAGGAAACATTTGAGAAGTCTCTCAAGCTAAGAAAATATTTACAGTCTTGCATGATATTATCCACTGTAGTTGCAGTTTCTAACTTAGTTACGAGAGTATTGATTCAAATATTTGTCAGCAGAGCTTCCCACTTAAATTTTCTGGTTTCGAAAGTTAACTTCACCTTACGAACCATAACGCTAGACACTATTACAAATATGAGGGCGGTGAATTGGCAGTATCGGTAGAGGATCAGACGCCATGCTTTGCAGCATAGTTACGTCCCTTTACGGTCTAAGTTCAAATCCCATCGAGGTTAACTTTGCCTTTCATCCTTACGTGGTCGATAAAATAAAGTACCAGTAATTGTTGGCCTTGTGCCAAAAGTAGAAATCACTATTACAAATATAAGAGTACCTGAAACAGAAGTAGTGGAGGAGAGAGGTAGAGATGAGTGTAAAGAGAGACAAGAATGTTGAAGGTGGAATATTAAAAGGGGCGGGGATTGAGAGAATCACACATGTTGACAGGCTAGCCGGAGAAAGGTCAATGATCCCATTTACAAGATGCCCCATTGTAAATATGTCTAATGTTCACTGCTTTGGGCCGCTAATATCATGAAGAAAAGCAGAGTTATTCGCACTAATCAGTAGGGCCAACATATAACAAATAATCGTTTTTTCTCGAAAGTCGAGGCGGATGTCAAACACGATATTATCCCTATACGATTTATTGATATTTTGAAAATAGGTTTGTAAAGATGTAGAAGTAACACTCAGAGAAAAACGAACAAAAATTCAGATATATTCGCTTGAAATTAGATTTGCAATTAAAATTCATAAACTACTTTCAAGCGTTGTTTGACGTGTGCACGAGGAGCTGGATTATGAAGTCTACTACCGTATGTAAAATCACATGGATTCATGCGGCAATCGATGACATTATCCAGATCTTCTTGAATACTACAGCAAACGTCAAATGACGCTTGAATATATCAAACAAATACACTAGACATAATTCACAAAATAAATGTAAGGACATATCAACAAAATATGACCAATAGACAGTTTAACAGACAGATAATCAAATGGTACACACGGAACACCAAATAACTAGTTTACTCTCTCGCACATAATTCTTTAATAACAATAGGACTATCATTCACCTTCCAATAGTGAAGTTCAAAATTGTAAGCTAGGATCATCAGCAAGAGGGAGCTTAATCCATATGAAGTCACACCTCTAAGCAATTCTATTGATTAGCCAAAACGCACATCGATCGCAGACATACTCCGGCTCATCGGTCTGCCTAAGTGACGTGAATAGGCAGAAAAAGCAGCCAAACACCATTCAGAAATAAGAAGCTCTAACAATTAATATTTATATTACAGAAATAATGAAAATATCGTGTCTGAAGAATTACAGATACGCGCCATAGTGCATGTAATGAAAGCATTAGGACAAATTCCGGGCTATTAAAAATATAAATTCAATAGCAAATAACATAGATAGGAATATATGAAACAAATACACTAGAGGTAATTCGCAAAATAAATGTAACAACATGTCAACTAGAAATGAGAAATAGACAATTTAAGAAAAATATAATCAAACAAATATGTAGAAGAGAGAGAGAGGGGCGGGGGGGAGAAAAGGAAGATGTAAATATATATATATAAGTTGTAACACAACAGCTAGTTCCCCATACCGAGAACAATTGCTCTCGGTACGGTGAATTAACTGTTGTGTTAATACTTTATTAAACTCGTCCCATAGACTGAGTGCCCTACCACTACGGATATTACCTTCCAGTGTTCTACATCTGTCTCTCTCTCTCTCTCTCTCTCTCTCTCTCTCTCTCTCTCTCTCTCTTTATATATATATATATATATATATATATATATATATAAACGGCAAAAATGAAACGAAATTTCATTTCCCACTCTTAGTACGGCGGTTACTTAAATATAAGTATGTACACGTACATATATATATGCATACAGGCGTACAGTAGTATGTATGTATATATACATACATTCACACATATATATATGTACGTATGGATTCACCGAACATTTATTATAATGCTCGGTGTGTTTGTAAACAAACATCCCGAATTAAGCCGTACAGTGTCTAGCAACCATCGTTGCTCATTTGTTCAACACTGACAAAGGAACGCTGTACTAGTTTCAAGCATATTAGCTATCGTCAGCAACGTATACCTTCCTGCCAGATGATTGAACGTCTGAAAGTATATACTTTCCTTATGCATATTAACTATTGAGCAGCCTAATTTGCATATCGAGTGAGTTAATCGGCCGGGGTACCGAAAACGATAAACGGAAAAAATGAAACGAAATTTCATTTCCAACTCTTAGTACGGCTGTTACTTAAATATAAGTATGTATACGTACATACATATATGTATACAGACGTACAGTAGTATGTATATATATATATATACATACATGCACACATATATATATATGTACGTATGTATTCACCGAACATTTATTATAATGCTCGGTGTGTTTGTAAACTAACATCCCGAATTAAGCCGTAGTGTCTAGCAACCATCGTTCATTTTTCAATGTTCAACACTGGCATTCAGGAACAATCAACATGTTTATTGGTCATTACCCTTCAGCTGCACTGTATACGTTTGCCAGTCTGTTGGATGATTGAAAATATATAGTATTGAATATATATAGTATTTTAGTTTTAGTTTTCGACACGCTTAGGCGTAACTCTCTCCGTATGCAAATGAGGCTACTCAGCCGAAGTGTACTTCAGAAAATTCTATATATTTTCAACCGTTCAACAGACTGGGGGAGGTATACAGTTCTGGTGAAGGGTAATGACCAAGAAACATTTTGATTGTCCTCAATGCCGGTGTTGAATAAACGGATGTTGATTTGTCATCAGCACGGCACAGCTTTAATCGAACTGTTTGTTTACAAAATAATCGAATATTATTATTTGCCTTTCATCCTTACGGGGTCGATAAAACCCATACGTACATATGTATATATGTGTGTGTACTTATGCATATTCACACAAACACACACACACACACACACACACACACACACACACACACACACACACACACACACACACACACACACACACACACATATATATATATATATATATATATATATATATATATATATATATATATATAAGTACAGATTATTGTTCATGCAAAGAATCGCTGCTTTCACCATGTTATAGGATGTTCTGCAACCTGTGACATTTATTTGCTCTACGGGTTTTTATGTATATAATAATAAATCTTGAAGGAATTCAACCATCCTGGCCTCCTGTCATTTTACTCAATAATAATTAAATGCGATCTCGCACCATCAACAAGCTTGAACATCAGAGAAAATGAGTTGTATAACGTCGAGTGCTTTTCTAATATTACATCGATTCTGAATATCCAGTTCTATCCTGAGCTGAACTACCAAATGAATATCTATCTATCTATCTATATATCTATCTATCTACCTATCTCTCTCTCTCCCTATATATATATATATATATATATATATATATATATATATATATATATATATATATATATATATATATATATATATATATATAAATATATATATATATATATATTACGAAAAGTGTCAGAACCCCGACAGCAGAGTTCAAGATGTTTCGACAGCTATTTCTGGACTAAATAAAAATGTTACCGTGGTGTTGATATAGCCGAACTCTTCAAGGGGTAATTCCATATATGGACATACGATAGTCAGGCATTTCTGAAGGTTGTAGTTATCAAAAGAAATGCTCGAAGTTCTTTGTGAACACAGTTAAATCTTTCATGGCGGCAGGTGGGGCATGAACTTGCCTGTAGAACAAAGAGGGATTGGGTGAAGCCGGTTAAGCGTTAAGAGTGAATTCTATACAACTATTTCTAAAGAGTGTAGCTAAAGTAGGCTACCTAAAAAGCATGGCCAAAATAGATTTATACAGGAATCTGAAAAAAGGAATTTATGAAATTAAAGAACTATAGTCTAAAATAAGAAAACCGGTTTTCTTGTTTTAGACTCTAGTTCTTTAATTTATATATATATATAATCTGAGTTTTTCGAATATTAATAATAACATTCGATTCGTTTGCAATTATGCAAGCAAGCCTCAATTTTATAGCCATGTCAATAGAATGAACACATCATTATTGCTCTCATGTTGGAATGAGGACAGAACTGCAGACACTAATGTTTCTGGGTATCACCCTTCATCAGTACAGCTCACTGTTCACCTGCCAAACTGTCAGAGTTATTGAAATTATATATGCTATTTTCAAAAATACACCGCAAATCAGGCCGATCAGTCACTGTGTATTTTTGAAAATAGCATATATTTTCATTAGCTGTGACAGTGTGGCAGGTGAAGAGTGAGCTATACTGATGAAGGGTGATACCCAGAAACATCAGTGTTTGCAGATCTGTTCGCATGCCAACACAAGAGCAAGATTGAAGTGTTCATTCTACTGACATGGCTAAAAAATTGAGACTTGTTTGCATAATTGCAAACAAATCGAATGTTATTATTAATATTCTAAAAACTCTGATCACATTTATTATATTCAGCCATGTAGAGCGAAATATATATATATATATGTATTTATATATAAATATAATCCTTATCGCCCCTCTTCGAATTCTATTCTTTACTTCTATTCTTCCACTCTCTCTCTCTCTCTCTCTCTCTCTCTCTCTCTCTCTCTCTCTCTCTCTCTCTCTCTCTCTCTCCTCTCCCCCTCTCTCTCTCTCTCTCTCTCTCTCTCTCTCTCTCTCTCTCTCTCTCTCTCTATATATATATATATATATATATATATATATATATATATATATATATATATATATATATATATATATATAGGAACCAGTAAGACCCCGACGGCTGAGCTCAAGCCGTTTCGACGGCTAATTCTGGTCCAGAATTAGCCGTCGAAATGGCTTGAGCTCAGCCGTCGGGGTCTTACTGGTTCCTATTACCCACTCTACTACCCGAAGTATTGAGTACTTTGGTGCGTTATGGTCCACCTGGTTCCTTACCACATTTCCTTCGTTATATATATATATATATATATATATATATATATATATAAATATATATATATATATACAAAATATAATACAATCAAATTTGTCTTTAATTACTGACGCTCGTTTCTTCTTCCAGACAGGAATCATCGGAGCATACACATTGTGTTTTAATACTACTATTGTTATTATTATTATTATATATCTGTAAATTAAAGGTGGAAAACTGGGAGAGGGCACTTGCCTTGGTGGTCAGGGTCATTGTGGCTTTTTACTGGGCTTTCTCCACAAATGTCCCTCCGAAGTCTCCCCCCTATTGGGGAATTTTTCATTGTTATTTTTGTTACATCCTCTGTTTTTGTTTTTTACACGCAGAAATGCCCATTTGTACCGTCCTGCATTGTCCTGCACTGTCCTTAATGTCTACTTTATGTAAACCCTTGTGGTTAATAAAGAAATCATTATTATTATTATTATTATTATTATTATTATTATTATTATTATTATTATTATTTGAGTTAGGGCGATGGATTGACAATATCGGTAGAGGGACGGACGCCATGCTTTGACGTATAGAGCTACGGCCCTTGCCATTCTGAGTTCAAATCCCGTCGAGGTTAACTTTGCCTTTCATCCTTACGGGGTCGATAACATAAAGTACCAGTGATGTACTGGATATTTATTGACCTTCTGCCAAAAGTAGAAACAATTATTATTATTTTAGTCTCAGTCATTGATTTCATTTAACTGGAAAGTTTGTTGAAATGAATATGAAGCCGCTACCTGCAGCCTCAGATATTCAGGACCTATCGGAGGGTTCTTGCTGGTCCCAGCAGCATTCCTTTTGAAGTATTCCAAAAAGCGGGTCTGAACTAATCTTCTTTAACAATCCCTGGAAACTATTTGAGATAGTACCTAGTGCGTCTATGACAATCGGGACGACCTTGATTTCATTGCAGTTCCAAATCCTTTTTAACTCCCACTTTAAATCCTGGTATCGGTTAATTTTCTCCCTTATCTTTTCTTGCACTCTCGTGTCAAATGGTCAGGCTATATCTACAATCAGGCACGATCTTTTTTCCTTGTCCAAAACCACCATGTCAGGCCTATTGTATTCTAATTTCTGGTCCGTCTGTATCCTAAAATCCCATAGCACCTTCACAGTATCGTTTTCTATCAGCGACTCTGGCTTATGCTCATACCACTTCTCAGAATGTGGTAGATTGTTTACTTTGCAATGGTGCCAGTGGATCACCCTGCCAATCACATCATGTCTCCAGCCTTTATAGTGAGTCTGGGCTAGGTGTTTACACTCGGATACAATGTGAGCCACAGTCTCCTCTCTCTCTCCACAGATCCTGCACAGTGGGCTAGCCTCCTCCTTGTAAATATGGTGTTTCAACCACTTCGTTTTGAAGGCCTGCTCTTGCGGAGTCATTAACATTCCTTCTGTAGCCTTTTTATGGTCACCTCTTTTCAACCAGTTCCATGTCTGTGGATCTCTGAATTCAGTTTTCTCAAAGAAGGTACTATGAAGGGATTTTTCATAAAGGCTGCTCTTTCTCCTTGTTGTTATTTCCTCCTTGGACATCCCCTGGTCTATTGTCCTCTCCTTCAGTACAATTCTGAGCATTGGCTTCTTATTATCAGTCACGTATTTGTGTAGGTTGTTTTTCTCCATCTGAACACAGTCCTCTATGCTGATAAGACCTCTTCCACCCTCAGCTCTCCTTAGGTAGAGTCTATCGACATCACTCCTCATGTGGAACATGTTGTAGATAGTCAATAGCTTCCTAGTCTTCCTATCAATTTCTTTTTGTTCAGCAACATTCCATCTCAGAATTCCCGCACTGTACCTAATAATAGACACAGCTCGGGAATTTACTGCACTTATTACATTCCTACTGTTCAGATGTGACTTTAATACTCTCCACACTCTCCGAATGTATTCAGATATTATCAATTCCTTCATTTTTTTGTTCTTGATGTCATCAGCCTCCAGAACACCCAAATACTTGTATCCTTCTTCAGTGTCAATTTCCTTTATCATCTCACCTGTTGGTACCTGGATTCCGTTGCTTCTGCTCAATTTACCCCTCTTCATCACAAGGACTCCACACTTACTAATACCAAATTGCATACATATATCATTGCAGAAAATACGGACAGTGTCAACAAGCACATCCAACTCCTTCTCACTCTTCCCGGTTATTATTATTATTATTATTATTATTATTATTATTATTATTATTATTGTTCTTTGAGTCTCAGTGATTGATGTTAGTTAACTGGAAAGTTTGTTGAAATGAATATCAAGCCACTACCTGCAGCTTCAGATATTCAGGACGTATCGGAGGGTTGTTGCTGTTCCCAGCAAGCATGTCTTTTGAAGCGTTCCAAAAAGCGTGGCGGGGCCAATTTCTTTTAACCATCCCTGGAAACTTTTTGAAATATTACCTAGTGCGCCTATGACAATCGGGACCACTTTCACTTCATGGCAGTTCCAAATCCTGTTTACCTCCCACTTTAAGTTCTGGTATCGGTTAGTTTTCTCCATCTCCTTCTCTTGCACTCTCGTGTCGAATGGGCAGGCCACATCCACAATCAGGCACGCTCTTTTTTCCTTGTCCAAAACCACCAGGTTAGGTCTGTTGTTATTATTATTATTATTATTATTATTATTATTATTATTATTATTATTATTATTATTATTCCTTGAATCTCAGTCATTGATGTTGGTTAACTGGAAAGTCCGTTGGATTGAATATCAAGCCACTACCTGCAGCCTCAGATATTCAGGACGTATCGGAGGGTTCTTGCTGTTCCAAGCAAGCATGCCTTTTGAAGCGTTCCAAAAAGCGTGAAGGGGCCGATTTTCTTTAACCATCCCTGGAAACTTTTGGAGATAGTCCCCAGTGCGCCTATGACAATCGGGATCACTTTGACTTCATGGCAGTTCCAAATCCTTTTCACCTCCCACTTTAGGTCCTGGTATCGGTTAATTTTCTCCCTCTCCTTCTCTTGCACTCTCGTGTCGAACGGGCAGGCCACATCCACAATCAGGCACGATCTTTTTTCTTTGTCCACAACCACCAGGTCAGGTCTATTGTGTTCCAGTTTTTTGTCCGTCTGTATCCTAAAATCCCACAGCACCTTCACCTGATTGTTCTCCATCACCGCCTCTGGCCTATGCTCATACCATTTCTCAGAATGTGGTAAATTGTTTACTTTGCACAGGTGCCAGTGGATCACCCTGCCCATTACATCGTGTCTCCAGCCCTTATAGTGGGTCTGGGCTAGGTGTTTCCACTCGGACACAATGTGAGCCACAGTCTCCTCTCTCTCTCCACAGATCCTGCACAGTGGGCTGGCCTCCTCCTTGTAGATATGGTGCTTCAACCACTTCGTTTTGAGGGCCTGCTCCTGCGCAGCCATTAGCATTCCTTCTGTAGCCTTTTTGAGGTCTCCTCTTCTCAACCAGTTCCATGTCTGTGGATCTCTAAATTCAGTTTTCTCAAAGAAGGTACTATGAAGGGGTTTTCCCTTAAGGCTGCTCTTCCTCCTTGATGTTATTTCCTCCCTGGACATACCCTGGCCTACTGTCCCCTCCTTCAGTACAGCTCTGAGCATTGGCTCCTTACTATAGGTCACGTATTTGTATAGGTTGTTTTTCTCCATCTGTACACAGTCCTCTATGCTGATAAGACCTCTTCCACCCTCAGATCTCCTTAGGTAGAGTCTATCGACATCACTCCTCTTGTGGAACATGTTGTAGATAGTCAATAGCTTCCTAGTCTTCCTATCCATTTCTTTCTGTTCAGCAACATTCCATCTCAGAGTTCCCGCACTGTACCTAATAATAGACACAGCTCGGGAATTTACTGCGCTTATGGCATTTCTGCTGTTCAGATGTGACTTCAATACGCTCCTTACTCTCCGAATGTATTCAGTTCTTAACAATTCCTTCATTTTTTTTTTCTTTATGCCATCAGCCTCCAGAACGCCCAAATACTTGTATCCTTCCTCAGAGTCAATTTCTTTTATCATCTCACCTGTTGGTATCTGGATCCCGTTACTTCTGCTCAACCTACCCCTCTTCATCACAATGACTCCACATTTAACAATACCAAACTGCATACATATATCACTGCTGAAAATACGGACAGTGTCAACAAGCACATCCCACTCCTTCTCACTTTTCCCGAAGAGCTTAAGATCGTCCATGAAGAGGAGGTGATTGATGGTAAGCTCTCCCCTTCCCAACTTGTATCCTGCTCTCACTTTTCGCAGCATAATGGTCAAGGGCATGAGGGCAAGGACAAACAACAGAGGGGACAGGCTATCTCCCTGGAAGATACCTCTCTTGATCTTCACGCTTCCCAAGGATACTCCAGTTGATGTCAACTCTGTCTCCCAGGACCCCATACTCCTGCGCAGCAACTGTCTGATGTTATCCGCCACCCTGAAGATCTCCAGGCTTTTGGTGATCCAGGAATGAGGCACCATGTCAAATGCCTTTCTGTAGTCTATCCATCCCATGGCAAGATCAGTGTGTCTCCTCCTGCCATTCCCCATTGCCATCTTATCAATAAGCAACTGGTCTTTTGTACCACGTGACTTCTTTCGGCATCCTTTCTGTTCGTCCGGTAACAAGTTGTTTGTGTGGAGGTGATGGTAGATTTCCTCAGAGACAATGCTCGTCAACAGTTTCCACATTACGGGCAGACATGTGATAGGTCTATATTTGGTAGCATCATTACCCTTGATTCGGTCTTTCATTATCAGAACTGTGGTACCTTTTGTCAACCACTCTGGCACCTCACCCGACACCAAGCAGTCATTGAACATGGCCGTCAGCTTCGGGTGGAGGGATGTTAGATGTTTAATCCAATACCCCTGCACACCATCTGGGCCTGGTGATTTCCAGTTGGTTAGTTTTTTGGCTTGCCCCTTAAGAGTTTCAACTGTGATACTCAAATCAGTCTGTTGCTGTGCCTGCTCACCGATCTCCCTCTGTACTGTCTCAATCCACCCTGCCTGGGCATTGTGTCTAACATCCTGCTCCCATATTCCTCTCCAGAATGTTTTAGTTTGTTCCGCCCCAGGGATCAAGTCGTTGCCTCTTTCTTTGCCCTCAAGCTGTCCAAACAGCATCTTCTGGTTGTTGTCGAACATGCGGTTCTGTTTATACTGACTGACTCTGTTCTCGTATCGCCTGATTTTTGCACTCTTTGCTACAATGCGTTGCTTCAATTCCTCTATGATAATATTTAGCTTTTTACTCCTAGTTTTGTATTTTATTTCCAGTCTATTTTTAGTGCCTATGTTTTTTAGTGTCCCATTCAGTAGTGACTCAAGCTTTCCTATGTCATTTCTCATTTCCCCGATTTGCCCACTCAGTCGCTTCTTCCACCACGGCTCTGCTCTTTCTTGTCTGTTGTTTCCTCTCGCTTTTATACCAAGTAGTTTCCTCACCGTATTTGCTGTTGCTCTGAGGATATTGTTGCACTGGTGAAGGCTCCTCGCCTCAAGGTATGGGATGACTTTGTTTACCTTAGCTGTTGTTTCTTTTAACTTTTTCCTGTCTACAAATCTTAGGTTCATAGGTCTCCCACTATCATTGTTCAATTCATCTACCACTAAATTTAGGATGTCAACCGAATCTTGTCCTAGCCCGTCAGCATTCATCTCCTCAGTGGCCGTATCTCTGTTCCAGGTATTATTTATCTCAGTACTCAGATCATTGTCTGCTTCGGGTGGTTCCTCCGTTCTCAGGACCTCCTCACCTTCATTTCCCACCGGCTCGCTTGTCTGGCATACTACACCCGCCATCTCCAAGCCATTCTCTCTGCTCAGTTCCTCCAGTTCCAGCTCGCTTATCCACCCATTAGTTCTTATTACCCGAGCCTGCCCGGCCAATTTTTGTTCATCTAATTTAAATAAACCAATCTCGTTCCAGATGTTATGCATCCGTCTCCTGTAGCCCCTCTCCTTGGGGTTACTTTTCAGGTAGCATTGCATAACAGTTCTATTCAATTCTTTCGTCCAGTTGGTTCTGGCCCCTTTCCTTCTCCTCCTTCCTCCAACATCAGCAGTATTTGGTTGACAGTCAGGTTCCTGCTGCTGAGCCAGGGGGCACCTGTTGGGTGAGAGTCTGTCACATGACGTTCTAGTCTCCATTTCACCGTTATTCGAACTGTTTATGTTCGATATTTAAACACTCTTATCGAGGATTGGCGAATGTATGTTTACATAGCCATCTGTGGATCCGCCATCCCACTTGGCCCTTGTGTGGCATTATCACCACGCTGTATACGAACACACATAAACAAACAAACACACAGGCAGAAAGGGCCCCAGAAATGAATAAGCATAAGTTTCATTGTAATGTAGTGTTCGAATGTCTGACTTAGTTTTAGTTTTTTAAGTTTTACTTTTTCCCCCTCTTCTCTGTCCGTCCGCCTGCTTCTCTCTTCATTCTTATTTTCTTTACGTTTTTGGGGTTTCTTTTTTTGTTTTTGTTTTTCTCTGTTTGTTTTTCTCGTTTTTTGCTGTTGTTGCTGTGCTGCTTTGGTTTTGTTGTTTCTTTTTTCTTTTTTCTTTTGGGTCTATCTATATATTTTGATGCCTTCCTCTTTGTTAGTAGTAGGAATTCTATAATGTGGAAGTAGCAGCCAGCAGGGAAGTGGGAGACTGGCGGCGTTAGCGATACTGAGACAGTGGTGGTTGTGATGTCGATACCGAGGCAGTGGTGGCGGTGATGTGACCGTATTACTGTAGTGATGGTGCTGTAGCGGAGTCAAGGGGTGGTGGCGGCGGTGATGGGATAGTGGTGGTAATGATGGCCGTAGTGAGCGGTGGCGGTGAAGGTGAAAATGTGTTGTTATCTGGCTGTTGTGTTTAGTGTACACAGATGATGGGGTGGGTGGTGTATCTAGTTTCTGGTGTTGGTGAGTTTAGCTGTCCTATATAGTGTAGCCAGAGGAGAGGAGGGGAGGGGTTCTTCTTCCATTTATAGCCATTTTTTTTTTTGGATATACAGTGTACAATACAAAGTTGAATATTTGAATATTTGAGCCTTATAACAATATATTTTGGGTCCGAATTTTTTGGGGCTCAAGCCGGGTGCTTTACGTAGCATTTGTGCTAAGAGTTGTTATTTCACAAATGGTTTAAATATGTTAAAAATTCAAAACTTACGGGAGCGATTTCATGATTTATTATTATTATTATTATTATTATTATTATTATTATTATTATTATTATTATTATTATTCCTTGAATCTCAGTCATTGATGTTGGTTAACTGGTAAGTCCGTTGGAATGAATATCAAGCCACTACGTGCAGCCTCAGATATTCAGGACGTATCGGAGGGTTCTTGCTGTTCCCAGCAAGCATGCCATTTGAAGCGTTCCAAAAAGCGTGAAGGGGCCGATTTTCTTTCACCATCACTGGAAACTTTTGGAGATAGTCCCCAGTGCGCCTATGACAATCGGGATCACTTTGACTTCATGGCAGTTCCAAATCCTTTTTACCTCCCACTTTAAGTCCTGGTATCAGTTAATTTTCTCCCTCTCCTTCTCTTGCACTCTGGTGTCGAATGGGCAGGCCACATCCACAATCAGACACGCTCTTTTTTCTTTGTCCACAACCACCAGGTCAGGTTTATTGTGTTCCAGTTGATTGTCCGTCTGTATCCTAAAATCCCACAGCACCTTCACCTGATCGTTCTCCATCACCGCCTCTGGCCTATGCTCATACCATTTCTCAGAATGTGGTAAATTGTTTACTTTGCACATGTGCCAGTGGATCACCCTGCCCATCACATCATGTCTCCAGCCCTTATAGTGGGTCTGGGCTAGGTGTTTACACTCGGATACAATGTGATCCACAGTCTCCTCTCTCTCTCCACAGATCCTGCACAGTGGGCTAGCCTCCTCCTTGTAAATATGGTGTTTCAACCACTTCGTTTTGAGGGCCTGCTCCTGCGCAGCCATTAACATTCCTCCTGTAGCCTTTTTGAGGTCTCCTCTTCTCAACCAGTTCCATGTCTGTGGATCTCTAAATTCAGTTTTCTCAAAGAAGGTACTATGAAGGGATTTTCCCTGAAGGCTGCTCTTTCTCCTTGATGTTATTTCCTACTTGGACATCCCCTGGCCTACTGTCCCCTCCTTCAGTACAGGTCTGAGCATTGGCTCCTTACTATCACTCACGTATTTGTATAGGTTGTTTTTCTCCATCTGAACACAGTCCTCTATGCTGATAAGACCTCTTCCACCCTCAGATCTCCTCAGGTAGAGTCTATCGACATCACTCCTCTTGTGGAACATGTTGTAGATAGTCAATAGCTTCCTAGTCTTCCTATCTATTTCTTTTTGTTCAGCAACATTCCATCTCAGAATTCCCGCACTGTACCTAATAATAGACACAGCTCGGGAATTTACTGCGCTTCTGGCATTTCTGCTGTTCAGATGTGACTTCAATACGCTCCTTATTCTCCGAATGTATTCAGTTCTTAACAATTCCTTCATTTTTTTTTTCTTTATGCCATCAGCCTCCAGAACGCCCAAATACTTGTATCCTTGCTCAGAGTCAATTTCCTTTATCATCTCACCTGTTGGTATCTGGATTCCGTTACTTCTGCTCAACCTAACCCTCCTCATCACAATGACTCCACACTTATTAATACCAAACTGCATACATATATCACTGCTGAAAATACGGACAGTGTCAACAAGCACATCCAACTCCTTCTCACTCTTCCCGCAGAGCTTAAGATCGTCCATGAAGAGGAGGTGATTGATGGTAAGCTCTCCCTTTCCCAACTTTTATCCTGCTCTCACTTTTCGCAGCATAATGGTCAAGGGCATCAGGGCAAGGACAAACAACAGAGGGGACAGGCTATCTCACTGGAAGATACCTCTCTTGATCTTCACGCTTCCCAAGGATTCTCCAGTTGATGTCAACTCTGTCTCCCATGACCCCATACTCCTGTCCAGCAACTGTCTGATGTTATCTGCTACCTTGAAGATCTCCAGGCTTTTGGTGAACCAAGAATGAGGCACCATGTCAAATGCCTTTCTGTAGTCTATCCATCCCCTGGCAAGATCAGTGTGTCTCCTCCTGCAATTCCCCATTACCATTTTATCAATAAGTAACTGGTCCTTTGTACTACGTGACTTCTTTCGGCATCCTTTCTGTTCGTCCGGTAACAAGTTGTTTGTGTGGAGGTGTTGGTAGATTTCCTCAGACACAATGCTCGTCAACAGTTTCCACATTACGGACAGACATGTGATAGGTCTATAGTTGGTAACATCATTACCCTTGATTCGGTCTTTCATTATCAGAACTGTGGTACCTTTTGTCAACCACTCTGGTACCTCACCCGACACCAAGCAGTCATTGAACATGGCCGTCAGTTTCGGGTGGAGGGATGTTATATTTTTAATCCAATACCCCTGCACACCATCTGGGCCTGGTGATTTCCAGTTGGTTAGTTTTTTGGCCTGCCCCTTAAGAGTTTCAACTGTGATACTCAAATCAGTTTGTTGGTGTGCCTGCTCACCGATCTCCCTCTGTACTGTCTCAATCCGCCCTGCCTGGTCATTATGTCTAACATCCTGCTCCCATATTCCTCTCCAGAATGTTTTAGTTTGTTCCGCCTCAGGGATCAAGTCGTTGCCTCTTTCTTTCCAATCAAGCTGTCCAAACAGCATCTTCTGGTTGTTGTCGAACATGCGGTTCTGTTTATACTGACTGACTCTGTTCTCGTATCGCCTGATTTTTGAACTCTTTGCTACAATGCGTTACTTCGGTTCCTATATGATAATATTTAGCTTTTTCCTCCTAGTGTTGTACTTTTTTTCCAGTCTATTTTTAGTGCCTATGTTTTTTAGTGTCCCATTCTGTAGTGACTCAAGCTTTCCTATGTCATTTCTCATTTCCTTGATTTGACAACTCTGTCGTTTCTTCCACCAAGGCTCTGCTCTTTCTTGTCTGTTGTTTCCTCTCGCTTTTATACCAAGTAGTTTCCTCACCGTATTTGCTGTTGCTTTGAGGATATTGTTGCACTGGTGAAGGCTCCTCGCCTCAAGGTATGGGATGACTTTGTTTACACTAGCTGTTGTTTCTTTTAACTTTTTCCTGTCTACAAATCTCAGGTTCATAGGTCTCCCATTATCATTGTTCAATTCATCTACCACTAAATTTAGGATGTCAACCGAATCTTGTCCTAGCCCGTCAGTATTCATCTCCTCAGTGACCGTATCTCTGTTCCAGGTATTATTTATCTCAGTATTCAGATCATTGTCTGCTTCGGGTGGTTCCTCCGTTCTCTCGACCTCTTCACCTTCATTTCCCACTGGCTCGTTTGTCTGGCATACTACACCCTCCATCTCCAAGCTATTCTCTCTGCTCAGTTCCTCCAGTTCCAGCTCGCTTATCCACCCATTAGTTCTTATTACCCGAGCCTGCCCGGCCAATTTTTGTTCATCTAATTAAATAGACCAATCTCGTTCCAGATGTTATGCATCCGTCTCCTATAGCCCCTCTCCTTGGGGTTACTTTTCAGGTAACATTGCATAACAGTTCTATTCAATTCTTTCGTCCAGTTGGTTCTGGCCCCTTTCCTTCTTCTTCTTCCTCCAACACCAGCAGTATTTGGTTGACAGTCAGGTTCCTGCTGCTGAGCCAGGGAGCACCTGTTGGGTGAGAGTCTGTCACATGACGTTCTCGTCTCCATTTCACCGTTATTCGAACTGTTTAGGTTCGATATTTAAACACTCTTATCGAGGATTGGCGAATGTATGGTTACATAGCCATCTGTGGATTCACCGTCTCCGGTGGTTGCGCCGCTCCATTTGGCACTTGTGTGGCATTATCACCACGCTGTAGACGAACACAAATAAACAAACAAACACACAGGCAGGAAAAACCCCAAAAATGAATAAGCATAAGTTTCATTGTAATGTAGTGTTCGAATGTCTGACTTAGTTTTTCCCTTCTCTTCTCTGTCCGTCCGCTTGTTTCCCTCTTCATTCTTATTTTCTTTACGTTTTTTTTTGTTTTTTGTATTTGTTTTTCTCTGTTTTTCTCGTTTTTTGCTGTTGTTGCTGTGCTGTTTTGGTTTTGATGTTTGTTTTTTTCTTTTTTCTTTTGAGTCTATCTATATATTTTGATGCCTTGCTCTTTTTTAGTAGGAATTCTATAATGTGGTGGCAACAACTAGCAGAAGCAATGGGAGACAGTAGCGGCGGTGGCGATACTGAGACAGTGGTGGTGGTGATGTCGATACCGAGACAGTGGTGGTGGTGATGTGATCGTATTACTGTAGTGATGGTCTTGTAGCGGTGGTAGCAATGAAGGAGTGGCGGCGGCGGTGATGGGATAGTGGTAGTAATGATGGCAGTAGTGATGGTGTTGTTGTAGCGGTGGTAGCAATGAAGGACTGATGTCCGTTCGGTGAATCTATGGGGTTAGTCGCGTATATGTGTTGACCTAAATTCCCTTAATGTTGGGATTAAACAGTTTGTTAAGACTTGGGACAATAATAATAGTATTTATTATTATCCTTATTATGTTAAGATTGGTTGTGTTGGTGGTGAAATTGCCGTTATCTGGCTGTTGTGTTTAGTGTAGACAGAGAGGTGATGGGGTAGGTGGTATATCAAGTTTCTGGTGTTGGTGAGATTGGTGTTGTTTGGCTGTTCTATATAGTGTAGACAGAGGAGGGGGGGTTCTTCTTCCATTTATAGCAATTTTCTTTTTTGAATATACAATGTACAATACAAAGTTGAATATTTGAATATTTGAGCCTTATATCAATATATTTGGGGTCCGAAATTTTTTGGGGCTCAAGCCGGATGCTTTACGTAGCATTTGTACTAAGAGTTGTTATTTCACAAATGATTTAAATATGTTAAAAATTCAAAACTTACGGCAGCGATTTCATGACCTTCTACCACCTCGTGCGTCTTCTTCCCTAATTATTATTATTATTATTATTATTATTATTATTATTGTTGTTGTTATTCCTTGAATCTCAGTCATTGATGTTGGTTAACTGGAAAGTCCGTTGGATTGAATATCAAGCCACTACCTGCAGCCTCAGATATTCAGGACGTATCGGAGGGTTCTTGCTGTTCCAAGCAAGCATGCCTTTTGAAGCGTTCCAAAAAGCGTGACGGGGCCGATTTTCTTTAACCATCCCTGGAAACTTTTGGAGATAGTCCCCAGTGCGCCTATGACAATCGGGATCACTTTGACTTCATGGCAGTTCCAAATCCTGTTCATCTCCCACTTTAGGTCCTGGTATCGGATAATTTTCTCCCTCTCCTTCTCTTGCACTCTCGTGTCGAACGGGCAGGCCACATCCACAATCAGACACGATCTTTTTTCTTTGTCCACAACCACCAGGTCAGGTCTATTGTGTTCCAGTTTTTTGTCCGTCTGTATCCTAAAATCCCACAGCACCTTCACCTGATTGTTCTCCATCACCGCCTCTGGCCTATGCTCATACCATTTCTCAGAATGTGGTAAATTGTTTACTTTGCACAGGTGCCAGTGGATCACCCTGCCCATCACATCGTGTCTCCAGCCCTTATATTGGGTCTGGGCTAGGTGTTTACACTCGGACACAATGTGAGCCACAGTCTCCTCTCTCTCTCCACAGATCCTGCACAGTGGACTAGCCTCCTCCTTGTAAATATGGTGCTTCAACCACTTCGTTTTGAGGGCCTGCTCCTGCGCAGCCATTAGCATTCCTTCTGTAGCCTTTTTGAGGTCTCCTCTTCTCAACCAGTTCCATGTCTGTGGATCTCTAAATTCAGTTTTCTCAAAGAAGGTACTATGAAGGGATTTTCCCTTAAGGCTGCTCTTCCTCCTTGATGTTATTTCCTCCTTGGACATCCCCTGGCCTACTGTCCCCTCCTTCAGTACAGTTCTGAGCATTGGCTCCTTACTATAGGTCACGTATTTGTATAGGTTGTTTTTCTCCATCTGAACACAGTCCTCTATGCTGATAAGACCTCTTCCACCCTCAGATCTCCTTAAGTAGAGTCTATCGACATCACTCCTCTTGTGGAACATATTGTAGATAGTCAATAGCTTCCTAGTCTTCCTATCCATTTCTTTTTGTTCAGCAACATTCTATCTCTTATTATTATTATTATTATTATTATTATTATTATTATTATTATTATTATTATTATTATTTTTGTACTTCCTTCTTTCGAAATTTAGTTTATGTTCACCTCACACTGTGTATGTATGTATGTTTATATATATATGTGTGCCTCTATGTATGTATGTATGTATGTATGTATGTATGTATGTATGTATGTATGTATGTGTGTGTGTGTGTGTATGTGTGTGTGTGCGTGCATGTGAGTGTGTCTGCGCGTGGTTACGTGTGAGTGTGAACATATAGGTTTATGTCGCAGTTCGAGTCCTAATATGAAGGTCTATTACCTCCGGAATCTCCTCAATGCTTTTTTTTATTATTATTATTTTTTTTTATTATTATTATTATTATTATTATTATTATTATTATTATTATTATTATTATTATTATTATTGGCGACCTACGTAGTAAATCGTATCATCATGAGTTCCGCACATGTTTGTTATTTTCAGTTCCTTAAAATTGCCATTCATGGAATATGTTTATTGTTAACTGTATATAAGTGCACATACATTGATTTCTGAAAAGGACACTCAACAATATTGGGGCCTTGAGCCCAAAATTTAAACTTTTTATAATTATCAAACAAAAATATTTCTTTGACAAATAATGTATGACTCAGAGTCACTCCTTCCTCAGAATCCAACACCTCACACCGACACCACCATTGTAAATATTGCTACGTTTGCCAACACTGGAATTGTAAGCAGTAGCAATATTTTTAATTTGTCTCAGGCAGACGTTCATTTCCCGCCATTACCAATGACTGCAGGTGTTAAAGCCGCCACCACCACTAACGCGACAACCACCACCTCCACCACCACAGCGACAACAGAAACAAAAGAAAAAATATATTAACTCGTGATATCGAAATGAATTCAACCAAAATGAACTCTTCCACTGACGCCACCACCACCACCACAACTGAAACTAAAATTACTAGTAAAAATAACGATAACAACAACAGCAACAATGACATTAAGAAAACTACCCAGAGTTTTGCCAGAGTAGCAAAAACGTGCGAAGTGATCCATGTAACTCAGAAGGAATTAGAAGAAGCCAAAGGAATGGTAAAGAAAGATGGGTACAGGGTCAGCCTCACCCGCCACCCACCTAATAAATTGGAGCAACGTCGCCTATGCACCGTGTATTATCGGACAATTAACATAAAGTCGCGCCGAGTGGAACAGGCATCCGAGTCCCAAATCCAAAAAGCTTTGGGACATGTGTGGGCAAAGAAAACCCACATCAGACGTGGGCAGAAATATGGAACCGGTGACGTGTTCTTTAAAACACCACAGGAGGCCAGAGAGCACTCCATGGCCCCATTAAGAAGTGACGACTTCACACTCATCCCAAGATATTGTGGCCAGAGACTTATGAAGATCAGGGTGACCCACGTTCCACCAGCCATCGAAATTCCCTGGCTAATGGCTGCCGTCCTCGCCGGCTTCGAGGCCAACACCAAAATAATAGAAATAGTAAAAGAAAAGCAGGAAAACGGGTCCGGATCTGGGATGGAGCTCCTGATCCAAGCGGACTAAAAAAGCATTGAGGAGATTCCGGAGGTAATAGACCTCACTGACGGCAGCCACCTCACCGTAATCATCGAGGGCAGAAGACCTAGGTGTGTCGTTTGTGATGAAGGAACCCACCTAAGGGTTTTCTGCCCTCTGTCTAAAAGGTTGAGGCCACCTCTCTTACCCACCCCAGTGACTCAACCATCAACACCACCAGCAGTAGAAATAGCAGCAACCACTGTAGCAGCAACTACAGATGCAACTGTAACAGTAACAACCCCAGCAACAGTAGCAAAACCAACACAACCACCACCCAACGCGCCAGAACTAGCACCAGCGCCTACACCATCCACCACGCCACAACCAAAACCAACGCCTGTGGAGGATTTTCCACACTCCGGCTTATCGCAACTGGAGACAGATTGTGACGACGAGGAGTGGGAAACGGTATCAGGAAAAAAGAAAAAAGAAACCAAAAAAGAAAAAATTCTCTTCCCTCCAACTCCAAAAATAAAATACAGAGGGAAACAAATAAATTATCAAACAAGAAAGTTAAGACAGATATGCCACCATCCACACCAACATCACCAACCCCATCACCACAAATACCAACACCATCACCATCATTAACCCCCACACCACCATCACCAACACCACAAAAGTCACTAAAAAGCGTAACAGAAACAAACCCACAACAAACGCAAACAAAACAAAACAACCAAAACGATACACACTACACAGCATTAAATTTGAACAACAACCAATTATTACACTAGATGCAACACGGCACCAGCATCACAGAAAAAGACTACACGACCACCCAACAGTTCACACCACCTCCACACATACAAATCACTCGCATCACACAGAAAACGTACACGACACTAAAACAAAAATTCCCCAAAGACATCGGAGACTTCCGACAAACACTCTCCAGGAGGATTTATAAGGACATCCTTCCGGAGGAGGCCACAAGCAGTGACAAGGATGGACAAACCATCCTTCCTCTACGAGAAGTAAGGTAAGTGGTCTTTGCCATCTGTTCCACTCCATTTCAACATTACCTCACTCAGAATAGGCAGCATAAATGCGCGTGGCATGGGTCACCATGGAAGCAGGGCCACCTGCTCAACGACCTCAGGTCACCAAACAAAGATGTAGTGGCCATCAGCGACACTAGATTCTCGGAAGCACGGGCCTTCGCACCGATCTTCGGCGGCTACGATATGTACGCATCTCCCAGCCGTCCGGGGTCGGGGGGAGGAGTTGCTGTGCTTTTTCGGAGATGTTTGGATCTCGCCATACGGGCCATCTTCCTGGACGCAGAAGGTAAGTTGGTGGTGCTAGACGTGACCAGCGGAGACGGGCAAGCTTTCAGGCTAGTGGCCGTCTATGCCCCGACAGGAGTAGGGAGGCCTGATTTATTCCGGCGTCTGGAGACCTTTCTTGGAACGTCCCGCTCTTTAGTGTTAGTGGGCGACTGGAACGGGATCTTAGATGCACGCTGGGACTATGTGGGATTATCGGATAGGGGAGGAGGGTGCAACAGCCTCACCAACCTGCTCAGGCGTTTTCAACTGTCTGAGAGCTACCGATTTGATTTCCCGAATGTGCCAATGTGGATTTGGACAAACCGCATAGGGTCATTCAGATCATATCTAGATAGAGTATTTTGTAGAGAAATAGATAGGTCTAGCATAGGCTGTCCACAATTCAAGATAGTCAGCTACACAGACCACAAATTCGTGATCTGTGTGCTTGACTTAGATAGGCTTCATAGACGAGGACCAGGCTACTGGAAGCTAAACGCGTCCTTACCAGCGCGTAAGGCCTACAGAGACCGGATTAGCGAACTAGTTAAGCGGGCGTTGACGGGCCATCGTCAACAACAAGTGGTGGTTTGCTCTGAAAAGAGCAATTAGAATAGAGTCCATTAGTTTTAGTAAGGCTTTAGCAATAGAGAAAAATAGAGGAGAGGGATAATTAGCAAAGGCATCGCGACCGACGTACTTGCGGCGAAATTGGCCCTTGACCAATTCTTCAATGCAAAGCACGAAGGCTGCGTTGTCAGAGCTAGTGTGCGTGCTCTCAGACACGAGGGGACGAAAGCCGTTCAATGGGCCCGAGTGGCGGAGGCGCGTCGTGGCAACAAATCCACGATCCGGTCTTTGGTGGACCACGACGGGCGCAGGCTACTCGATCCCGGGCAAATGTGTGAAGCTGTTCGGGGGAAGCGGTGGGCCGGGTCGAGTGATGGACTTTAGTGTCTACCTCGACGGACTGCCGCGGCTCTCTGCCACTGAGGCGGAGTGTTGCGAAAAGCCGATAACAGCCGCTGAGATAAGGCAGGCAATGACTGGCTGCACAAGGGGTAAATCGCCTGGTTTGGATTGTCTGCCCTATGAACTTTACGTACAGATGCCAGACTTGTTCGGAGGCCTCTTGGCGGACGTCTACTGGAACTGGCAACAGAACGGGAGAATTCCCAGTTCTATGAGCCGAGGATATCCAGACGATGTCACCGTAGTGGTGTCGAACGCCAAACACATCGAGGCGATCGGCACTACACTAAGAGAATACGAAGCGGTGACAGGAGCAATGATCAACAAGGAAAAGTCAGTGGGCCTGCAGCTCAGCTCCTGGAGAGGCAGGTCCATGCCGTCCAACAGCGTCGTCGGATGCTGGACGGACGGACCGGTTAGATTGCTAGGGGTCTGGTTCGGTCCGGACCTCCAGACGGACAAAAACTGGGACGAGGTGACGTGCAGGGTGGCTTCTCTCACCCAGAAATGGGCGGAGAAGAAGCTATCCCTGAAAGGTCGAGCGGAGGTGGCTAACGCGTACATTGCGTCTGTCATCTGCTACCGCCTGACCGTCGTACCTTGTCCTAAGCCCCGCCTGACTGCGCTGGAGCGTTTGCTCTTTCGCTTTTTGTGGAAGGGACGCGCTCCGATGGTCAAGCGCTCCATCTGCTGTCAACAGCCGCTACGTGGAGGGCTGGGAATGCCGTGGCTGATGATGCGCAGACACGCGCTCAGGCTACGACATCTCCACCTCTTCCTTGAGGGTGATCAGGTGTGGTCGCCGTTTGCTAGACACGTATTTCCCCAGCTCGTTTCTTTGACGGAGCTGAGTCCTTGGTCAAGCGAAGACCGAGAGGAAGCGCCTGGAGACTGGAATGTCTTCAGGCTCTCACAGCCCTCGACCAATCGGGCAATGTGATCGGTGGAAACTCCACCTCGGCGTTCTATAGAGGATTAGTGGAGGGGGAGAGCGACGACGTACTTGGGTAAACTCTAGGCGTCGACGAAAATCAACTAGCCATTCTCTTCGGAAGAACTTTCGGGCCGGGACCTATGGACAACTGCCAGAAATCTCTGGCCTGGCAGTGCTACCGAGGAGCCTTGCCAGTTCGGGATAAACTCTACAGGCAGGGAGGTGCCGTCATCCGGGCATGTCCGAGATGCGCGCAGGGCGACGAAACCGTCCTGCACGCACTCGTCCAGTGTCCGAAAATTGCTGACTTGTGGATTTATGTCGAACACCTGCTGTCGCGTGCAGGACGGATCAGGCTATCATCTGAGTCCATCGTGAGGATTGCCCCGCCCTCTTCCTTTAGCCGGGAAGGGCAGGCAGTTTTTATCTGTCTGGTGGTCATGGCGAAAGAGATAGTATGGTGGACACGTTTGAAAGGGCTGAAGACGAGCACTTACCTCTTCGGTGATGCCCTGATTAACTTTTTCAAATCAGGGTAGAGAGAGAATGGCCCGAGTGAATGGGCCTACTCTGAGTACGTATCTGTTAAATGTGGAAAACGGGGAGAGGGCACTTGCCTTGGTGGTCAGGGTCACTGTGGCCTTTTACTGGGCTTTCTCCACAAATGTCCCTCCGAAATCTCCCCCTTATTGGGGAATTTTTCATTGTTATTTTTTTGTTACATCCTCTGTTTTTGTTCTTTACACGCAGAAATGCCCTTTTGTACCGTCCTGTATTGTCCTGCACTGTCCTTAATGTCTACTTTATGTAAACCCTTGTGGTTAATAAAGAAATCAAGTTATTATTATTATTAGTGTTATTGTTATTATTATATTATTATTATTATTATTATCATCTATCATCATCATCATTATATATATATATATTTATATTAATTCAAAATATTAACAAAATAGTTATTCTTGTGATCAATTATATTTTATTGAACGTTGTTTAACTTTTAAATATATATATATTTATATATATATACATAGATAGGTATATACATTAAAACGATGATGTTCCCTTGCATGTTACTAGATGTTTATTATAGAGGCTTACCCGCATTTTCGCAGAAGATTGGCGTATAGAACGGGTATGTCTTGCTAATAAGTGTTTTTACCTAGACCAGGTACCTCCGTAAAAACACTTATTAGCAAGACATACCCGTTCCAAAGACCCTCATGTATAGATAAGAAATGTATAACCTGTAAAATAAGCCCCCATATTAACTGTAAAACTAGAAATGTAGTGTATAGCATAAGATGTACTGAAGGACAATGTAGAAACAAAAATATAGTGTACATAGGTGAGACAGCTCGTAGTATAGGGGAACGGATAAATGAACACTGGCGAGACCTTCAAGATAATAAAGAATCATCTGTACTCTACCAACATGCTAAGATAGAACACAAGGGCAAATTCGAGAACATAGAAATAAAAATAGAATCCACACACAGAAAAGATGCAATGTTTAGGCAAATTACAGAGGCAGTAAGCATAAAAGAATTACAACCAAAATTAAATAGAAAATATGAGTGGAACAGCAACATCACAACTTACAATTAAGGACAAAATGAAAACACACACACACATAGAACAAACAACCAACCAACAACATGTAAATAAATATAAATAAACAAATAGATAAATGAACACAAACACACAGAGACACCCGGATGTGGCGCATGCGCAAACTGAGCACACACCACACACACAGAAACAAAATGGCGTAGGACAGAAGAAAGGAAATGCACAGAAACAAAGAAAGGAATCCCCAGTCACTGAAGAGGTCACAGAGTGTGTGACGAAAGGACTATGACTATATATATATAAACAACTATCTGGTTGTGGAACCAACCAACCAACCAGAAATTTATAAGTTTGTAGATTTGTAAATTTATAAATTTATAAATATATAATAAATTGAAGTGAAAGCAATGGTGCGTGTGTTTCTTATTGGCAACATGACCCTCCCAAAGTATAACAATATCGGTTTCAACACACGATTTCAGATAAAGAATCTTGCTAAACAAATTCAGAAACGAAATATATATATATATATATATATATATATATATATAAGAGAGTATTGAAGTTTGCTTGAAGCATTGTGGAACAATAAGTAAATATCTTTAAGTCGTTTGGAAGCCTCGACAATGAAAATGGGTAAATCTCCGCGTAACAAGGTCCGGTGGTGGAGAGAGAGATGTAAGTGGGTGTACGTTGAGATGCGTGGTGTGTATAAGATGTGTGAGATGTGTAGAATGAAGGGAAGAGTATAAGGGATAAAATAAAAATAACAACACAAGAGAGAGTTACCTTGGGAGAGATTTAATAGTCCCTATATATTTCGGATTCACATCCATCAACTGGGGTTTTTTCCGCGGTGGGGGAAAAGGTTGTCTGTCGGACAAGTCCGGAACGCGTCCTTCGCTGTTTGTTGTTTTGAACATCTGAGTTATTCGGCTGTGCGCGCGTGCGCGTGAAATGGGGTCGGTCGAACAGAGGTCAGTTGCCGAATGAGGGAGTGGGATGGAGCTAGCTGTCAGTCCATTCTCTGCCTGTTTGTTAAATGTTACTGTGTGTGTGTGTGCGTGTGTTGTTGTCTCGCTTGAGTGTGTGTGTGTGTGTGTGTGCGTGTGTTGTTGCATTGTTCCTCTGTATTGGCAGTGTAGTATGTTCGTATGGTGGAATGCTACTGTGTGTGTGTGTAGTTGTCTCGTTTGTGTGTGTGTGTGTGCGTGTGTTGTGTGTTGTTGCATAGCTTGTTAACTTAAACCAGCCATCTCATTTCGCTTCTCTCTGATCGGTTGTTTATTTGCGGTTGCAGGCGTTTTATAAAAAGCGCTTCCTTGATACGTAACGTCCAGACGTTTCTTTCAGTCGCTAGAATTGTGACAATGGGCCTTCCGTCTTTGTTTCCGCATTTGTCTATGTGTTTCCGGAAAGTCGAGGCCCTGGTTTTAATGTGTGCCTTGATCCGGATGTGCAAAGGTCGAATTGTGCTACCTATGTAGTATTGGTTGCACCTGTCACATTCTATCTTATACACGACGTATGTGCGTAGGCAACAGTTCGCATGGCGTATCGGGCAGTCGCTGAGGGAGCATGCGTCAGTAGATTTTTCGGGTTTCCTGGAGAGGCATCTTCGCAGGGAGGGGCCCGAGTGGGCCAGGTGGATGTGGAGGCCCTCCCTCCGTATAGCCTTGCGGATAGCGTTGGTTGTTTTCTCGCCCAGTTGTGGCATTTTAAGGAAGCACTTGCCTTGGGTGCTTCTCTGTCTTTTGCGTCTGGTGTCTCCTATTCTGTCTGTGATCGAGGTAGGGTACCCGTTCGTCTCCAGCACCTGGAGGAATCGCTTGGTATGAGTGACACCACTCGCGGGATCGCTGCATCTGTTTTTGTTTCGCGCGATCTCGTTCGTGATATATCCGCTTTTGGCACTGTTAGGGAGGGCAGACTTGTAGTGAACAAATAGGTCCCTGCAGGCTGCCTTTCGGTAGAAGTTGCAGTGGATCCTTCCTTGTTCCGTGATGTTCATTCGGAAGTCGAGGAGGGCAAGTGACCCTTCTTCGTTGGGGTGTTCAACACTGAAGTCAATGTTCTCGTCCGTGTTGTTGAACGTCTCATAGATTCTGTTCACCGTGTCTTGGGAAGATGTGAGGATGAGGATATCTTCCACGTACCTTGAGAAAAAGGCTACGGCGTTGGGGTGGCAGGCGTTGAGTGCCTTCCGTTCGAGGTTGTCCATGTAAGAGATTGCTAGCACACCTGATAGGCTTGATCCCATGAGCAATCCCGAGGTTTGTTGGTATATTTGGTCAAGGAATCCGAAGTAGGTGTTGTCGACGACGATGGATAGGAGTTGGTGGATGTCAGTGGTGGTGAGCCCGAAGCAGTGTAGGTCGGTGGATTGGACGCGTTCCATTAGTATATTGACGGCCGGGAGTGCCGGGACCGAGGTGTAGAGAGCGACTACATCAAGGCTGAAAGCATATCTGTTACTCCTTCTGGTGTCGGGATCCATTTGATGCAGGCGCTTCAAAACCTCCTCGGAGCTGTTAACGTGTCCCGGCAAGGTGTCTAAGATGGGTTTGAGTATTCTGGCTAGGAGCCATGACATTTTGTAGGGTGGTCCCTCCACGCTCGATACGATGGGCCTGATTTTCAGGTCGGGTCCCTGTTTGTGTGTTTTCACGAGGTGGTAGAAGGCGGGGAGTGTGCTGTTCCTCGTGAGGAGGTTGTATCTCAGCTTCTTCGGGATCTTCCGCCGGTCGCAGATGTTGGTCCAGGCGGAGTTGATGTGTTCTTCTATCTGTGCGGGAGTAATTCCTGTGACCTTGGAGTAGAGGTTGTCATCGTCAAGGTGTTGGAGGGCCAGGGTGTTGTAGGCCTCTCTGCTGATGACGCAGAATTCTTTCCCCTTGTCGGAGGGGAGATAGATGAGGTTCTTCGATTTTAGGTTGGAGAGAGTGGTGAGTTGAGATTTGGTGAGGTTATGTGTTGTGTGTGTGTGTTTGTGAAGTATATCCGAGATGGAGTGTTTTAGCTTGATGAGTTTAGTGTCGAGTTCGTGGTTGGTGGGTGGGGGTGGAGTGGGTTGTCGGGGTGGTAATTGGGGAACTTGAGGTGGGTTGCGTCGGCGCTGTTATTTTCTGTGGCGCTGTTGATGGCGGTCACCCATTTAAGTTGGTAAGTGGCTCGACAAAAGTTGGCCTCGATGTTGAGTTTGAGTCTGTCGTCGAGACGTTGTGTGACGATGAACTTAGGTCCGAGGTGTAGGAGTTTCAGCTCGTCGCTCGTGAGAGTGCCGGTTAGGTCGGTGACCAGGTGCGTCGCATCGTTGAGGTATGGCTCGGTGTTGGTGGTTGCGCCGGTGGCGGTTGTTAAGTTGTTGTTTTCCAAGTGGTTCTGGTCCGTTTGTTCGTTAGTGTCGATCTTCTCGTTGTGGCGTTTCGACAAGATCCACTCATTTATATATATATATATATATATATATATATATATATATATATATATATATAAATGTATATATATATATATATATATACATATATATATATATACACATATTTATATATACATTTATATATATACTTATATATATATATATATATATATATATATATATATATATATATATATATATATATATATATGTATATATATATATATATATAATTATATGTAGGAGGTGAGTTTTATTGTAGCCCAATAAAGCAATGGAAATATCGGATAAGTAGCACTCAACAGTTTGTAGGACTGGAGTATACATAATATAAGATCAAAAGATGGTTAAAAGAGTTCCAAGTATTTTATTATGCGCATTTCAAAAACAAATATCATCATAAGATGATATCTGCGTTTTCATCAGATAAAATAGGGATACATGATATGAAGGTTAAAAAATACTTGTGAATAGTGAAGTTTTAAATCAACATATGAAAAATAATTTAACATTGATGTGTGATATTGGGACAAAGTGACGGGGGGTTGGAAAGAGTAAGGAAGAGGAGGAAAGGAGAGTAAAGAATGGTGGGGGAGGAGTATAAGAAGGAAGGATGAGAGAGGAGGAGAGGTGGGTGTTAGAGAGAAAGAGATAGCCTTTACAACTGAGAAAAATATATATTGTCTCACAGAGAGAAGTTAAAAAGCCGTTGGAAGATAGATAATTTAAAAGAATTTGAAATTAAAAGTTGATGAAGAGAAAAAGGGGTTAAGAGTAATATTAAATTAAGGTTTGTATATTGAAGTGTTTAATAATATGTGCGAGGAAAAGAAATTGTTAATATGTATTATTAAAATAAAAATATTAATGTTATTGAGGATATAATGTGAAAAGAAGTAGAAGAGTGGATGAGTTATGAATTTATAGGAATTAGTTAGTGTTTAAGTTTGTTTTCATGTAATGTAATATGTGTGCGTAATATATGTAAATAGTTTGTTTAAAAATGAGCGCAAAAGCAAGGAAGAAAAGAATGTTTAAGGAAGAAAATGTCTAACATCAAAATAAATATGTTTACGAAATATTTTCTAATGGTAATAATATAATATGTTAGGATAAATGTCAAGGATCATAAAAGTAATTTTCGAACGGAACAATCTGTTAGACTAATCGCCCCCTCTAAATCAGATCTGGGGGTTGTTAGTAAAGCCATCTTGGATAGAACTATCCATCAGGTTCGTTCTAATTGCTCTATTTCTAACTTAAATTTATGGTTTGGTACATCTGAAGTAATTGGCGGGTTCAACAACCTGAATAAGAAAAACAAACAACAATTTATTCAATTTGATATTGCCAGTTATTATTCTTCTATTTCGCCTTCACTTCTCAACAATGCTCTATCTTTCCCATTTAAATATTCTGATATCAGCACAGATGAACTTCACATCATTCTCAACGCAAGAAAAACCATCTTAGAATTCAACAATGAATACTGGACTAGAGTTGATACCTCCAACAATTTTGATATCAAAATGGGTGCTTCCGATTCATCGCAATTGACTGATTTGATTGGTATGTTTATTTTGAATTCTTTAAATCGGAAAATTCCTCAACTTCGCGGTGGAATTTATCGTGACGATGGACTTTTTAATATCTTAAATTGCAATTTAGTTAACCTTAATATTATTAAGAACAATATACGTGATTTCTTTAAGCAACATAACCTTAAAATCGAATTTGATAACAACGTCAAACTAGCTAACTTCTTCAATATATCCCTTAATCTTGACACTGGCATATATTACCTTTACCATAAAAACAATGAAAATCTAAATTATGTTAATTTTAAATCTAACCACTCCACTAACATTAAAAATGCTATAGTTAGTAATATTGGAAAAAGAATATCAAACCTATCCTCTAATAAAAATATATTTGATGCTAACGCCAATTACTATAATAATGCGCTTTGTAAAGCCGGTTATCCTGATAAAATTAAATACAGTAAAGAAACCAATCCTAGAAGGACTTATAGTAAAATAATTAATTATGATCATTCCAATAACTTAAATAAAAGACCTAGATACAAATATATAATGCTCCTTTCTCTATTTCTATTAATAATAATTGTTTCTACGTTAGGCACAAGGCCAGCAAATACCCAGTGTATTACTGGTACTTTATTTTAGCGACCCCGTAAGGATGAAAGGCAAAGTTAACCTCGGCGGGATTTGAACTCAGAATGGTAAGGGCCGTATCTCTATGCGTCAAAGCATGGCGTCCGACCCTCTACCAATGCTGCCAATCCACCGCCACTATTCCCAAACTATTATTTAGGGCCTTAGATAAATGCTTCCCTCCCTCACATATCTATAATAAAATCTTTAACAAACATACAATAACATTTTCCTATTCCACCTCCTCCAACATCTATAACATTATCTCTAAACACAACAATAAAATATTAAATATTAAATCACATCCTTCCAACACTGAGTGTCATAATAATAGCAGTAATACTCCCGACGTCATTGTTAACTCTAGGCTCGATACTGCAAACTCAAATACGACGTCAAATGTAACTTCGTTGAATGTTCATAATACCAATCTAAATCAGGAAACTATTATTCCTATCGTAAATAACTTCTCCAATCCAATTCCTCCTATAAATAACACTAGGTCACTTGTTAATAACTCTGTTAATTTCTCTAATCGCAATTGTAATTGCCCTGTTAAAACTAAATGTCCTCTGAATAACCCTTGTCTTGAAAAAAACTTAGTCTATGAACGTTAAGGTTATAACTGATACCAATTCCTTTACCTGTTTCGGTTCCACTTCCACCTGCTTCAAAGCGAGATTTTATAATCACAATTCGTCTTTTAGATACCAACTTAAAAGAACTAACACGGCACTCTCAGGACTCATGTGGTCCTTGAAAGACAAACATATTAACTATAACATCTCTTGGAGGGAAGTTTGTTCTGCCTCTTCCTACTTGAATGCCTCGCTATCCAGAACGTGTAATCTTTGCCTATCTGAGAAATTTACCATTATATCTAATTTAGATTCTATAATAAATAGACGCACTGGTTTATTTTCTCTCTGCTTGCATAAATTCCACAGAACATTCCATAAAGTATACAAAGGACTTTACTAGTTTAAAATCCTTTTTCTCAAAGGCTTATATAATTTTTTTTTAAATATACCCATCTTTCTACCTTATTTTAATATTATTTATTATATATTATATAATACAAGTTACTCGTTCTATAACATTCCTCTTTATCACTTTCCTTCCTTCCTCTTTTCTTTTTTCTTTTTAATTTTTAACCTCTAATCTGTACTTTTTCTTCCTAACTACTTCTCAGTTCTTATTACTCACCACAACATATCCACTCTTCCATCTTTCTTCATATCATGTGCCATAAACATTATTATTATCTTGTAAATACATTATAGTATTACCTTTAATAGTCCTTCGTAAACGTAAACATTTTTTGATGTTAGATTTTTCTTCCTTAAGTTCCTTATTTCTTCCTTTCATGCTCGTTTGACTTTTACATATTACATATTACAATACATAAAAACAAACTTAAACCCTAACTAATTTCCTTTAATATATTATATTATTACCATTAGAAAATATTTCGTAAACATATATATTTTGATGTTAGATATTTTCTTCCTTAAACATTCTTTTCTTCTTTGTTTTCTGCGCTCTTTTTTAAACAAACTATTTACATATATTACGCACACATATTACATTACATAAAAACAAACTTAAATACTAACTAATTCCTATAAATTCATAACTCATCCATTCTTCTACTTCTTTTCACATTATATCCTCAATAACATTAATATTTTTAATTTAATCATACATATTAACAATTTCTTTTCCTCGCACATATTATTAAACCCTTTAATATACAAACCTTAATTTAATATTACTCTTAACCCCTTTTTCTCTTCAACAACTTTTAATTTCAAATTCTTTTAAATTATCTATTATCTTCCAATGGCTTTTTAACTTCTCTCTGTGAGACAATATATATTTTTCTCAATTGTAAAGGCTATCTCTCTCTCTCTCTATCAACCATCTCTCCTCCTCTCTCAGGCTTACTTCTTATACTCCTCCTCCTCCTCCTCCTCCTCCTCCTCCTCCCCCTTATACTTTCCAACCGACCCTCACTTTTTCCCAATATCACATATCAATGTTAAATTATTTTTCATATGTTGATTTAAAACTTCACTATCCACAAGTGTTTTTTAACCTTCATATCATGTATCACTATTTTATCTGATGAAAACGCAGATATCATCTCATGATGATATTTGTTTTTGAAATGCGCATAATAAAATACTTGGAACTCTTTTAACCATCTTTTGATCTTATATTATATATAATTATATATATATGTGTGTATGTATATATATATATATATATATATATATATATATATATATATATATATATATATATATATATATATATATATATATATATATATATATATATATATATATATAGAGAGAGAGAGAGGGAGAGAGAGAGATTACAATAATCAAAGTTCAGTTTAAGTCATTTATTTGCTTACAATTGTTTCCTCCAAACCGAGGTTTGGATTCTTCGGAGCAACTATCTACTGATCTATAACATACATGACCTCCTTTTCAACCCAAGAGACATATAAAACATATGCGCATATTGATCAACAGTGGGGTGACATTCATCAAATGATATAGCATGGCAATTTACATATAAAGGTTACAGGATAAAAATAAAAATAAAAATAAAAATAAAAATAAAAATAAAAATAAAAATAAAAACAAAAATGAAAATAAAGATAAACATGAAGCGTTGGCAGTCTATGAAGATAAAGCAAGAGGAAAGTTTAGAGTAGTCAGTGTATGAAACAATCTCACGTGTAGCATGCACGCGTGTCTTTTTTATACATGATTAGAGTGCGTCAGAATGATATTTGCAGGGTCAGGCAGTTGAAGCAGGCAATCGATCTTATTATGTGGGCTGAATTATTAAGTCATTTATTCGCATACATATGTATGATATACAGTCCCGGATGCAGGGAAACACCAAAATATCAAAAACTTTCAACATACTATAAACCTTATTGTATCGTAGGCAAAGCCGTACCACTGTCTTCGCTCACACCACCACTCACATAATCCATGAGACGCAATATATAGAACACGTGTCTATCGTATAATTCACGATGGTTCGGCATATAATCAAGTTATATACGTATCTAGTCTGTTCTTAATTAATAGATCATGCTGTTTAGATTCCGGAAGTGTCTGAATGACTAAGGGGAGTTAAAGCGTAAGGGGAGGTAACTAGCTAGTTATCTTAGTTAAATTATTATCCTAAACTACATTAATGGTGATTCAAATACGTGCCTATCATATGAAGTTATAACTAATTTCTAGAGTATGTTTCCCATTTATAGGTTAGAGAGTTGTCCATTAAGAAGTACAAGGGTGTATATATTAGGATGATTAACATCCATTAAGGGGTGTCATATCTGAACATTCTATAAGAGGAGTCAGACTCTCAAATCACTGTTCCATGCAAATGTAATATAACAGTAGGACCTGGTATGGTCCCACTATTATATATCCCCCCCCGGTAGGGGGGATATATAATATCCGGTAAATCTCCGGTAAATCTGAGTACCTTCGGGGTGGTCCGGAGATCTAATTTCTCATATAAAGGCACTAGTCTGGTCATCAAGCAATAGACAACCCCCATCTCATATATAAATCAATTAGGTATCACATCTACAAGTTAGAGTGGAGTCTATTAATAGGTACTAAAGGAGTTCATATCATGATGATTACAATCTGGAGATTAAATCTCTCATACCAGGACACCTGTCTAGCCACCAAGCAATACATAAACTCGCATCCCACATATAGATCAGGTATCCCATCCACAAGTTAGAGTGGAGTCCAGTAACAAGTACTAAAGGAGTTCATATCATGATGATTACAATCCAAAAAAATTCAATATAGAAAGGACTAGAAAACTATTGCACAAAACATTCAAAAACTTTAACCTTAGTATTACCATGGACAAAAACACCAAAAACGTCAACTTCCTAGACGCCACACTCTACCTAGACTCAACGATATATGCACCTTTCCACAAACCTAATGAAAAACTCATCTACGTAGATACCAAGTCTAACCACCCTAAATCTATATTGAACTCTATCTCTAAGGGAGTATCTAATAGAATCTCTAATCTATCCTATGACATAAACACATTTAACAATAACTCGCAGTATTATAATCAGGCATTAGTTAGATCAGGCCATAATACAGGGATAGAGTTCCTACCTACAAAAACACATAGCTACAACATCATTTCACACAACATGTCCATGGGAAAATTTAATAATAGGAATAGCAACTGCACGCACATTAATAGTGATAGTAACAACAACAGTAACCCGCACCACAGAAATTACCATAGGAACATTAAAGGAAACAAATCACCAGACATAAAAAACAGAAATAGAAGAAGAAATAATACATTTTCCAACCCTCCTTTCAAGTTAAACGTCTCTACCAACCTACCTAGGGCTTTCTTCTCACTACTAGATAAACACTTCTCATCCGGCCACAGGTACCACGGCCTTTTAAACAAAAACACTATTAAGATCTCATACTCTACTACGCCTAACTTAGCATACCACATAGCTAGTACAAATAAAAGACAAATTAATTCTTACTTCCAACAAACTAAATCACAACAGTCGATAAACCTTCAAAATAACATTCAAAATAACAGTCAAAGTAACATTATAGCAACTAACCGTAATATCATTGGAAATAATAGTAATAGCACTAGTGTAAACATTAACGCTGCGTACCACAACCCACATAACCATAACCCTATAGCTAACATCCAAACTTCTACACAGCATAGTAACCGGCAGACTAGCACCCAGAGTAATTGTAACTGTAGATCAAGTAGAACCTGCCCTTTAGATAACAAATGCTTAACCAAGGATATCATATACTCATGTACAGTCACAACTAACAACTCTTCTGAAACCTATATAGGCTCTACTTCTATCTGCTTCGAAACTAGATACAATTCGCACCTACACTCTTTCAAAAAACACAGTCTAGCCAACTCCACTTCACTATCTAGCTACATACACTATCTAAAAACTAAAAATAAAATATATACACTTAAATGGGAAGTGGTAGGTAGTGCAACATCGTACAAACCACCTAATAAATTGTGTAACCTCTGTCTACTAGAGACCCATACTATCATCTTCTCTAAACATAATCTCCTTAATAAAAAATCAGAAGTGTTCGCAACTTGCCAACACCGCTTCCGACACTCGTTCCAAAACTTTAAACCCTATATATAATAATGTCAGACTGGAACCGGCACCACCCCTATCAATTAACATCAGTAGCTCACCTTACACCTCACATCCACACCCATTTATATACTCTAAAGATAATACTGACAGCATTTTAGTACCACCTACCCTGGGAATACCCCCTTGTACCTCTAATTCTGATATCTCGACCGTAGACTACTTAGTCTGCATTGCATAAGATTAGTATAAACCGCGGACACGTTACTGGTTGCGATAACATAGTCCTGTGCATGGATTGCCACCAAGAGATAGATTGATGATCAGATAGATAATCGTATTGTTATGTGAATATATACTGTAAACGATCAGTTCAATGAACTATGCACAGGCGATGCATGAGTTAGGAGCTTCTGTGTTGCCTGGTGACCTGACCGGCATCTTTTGACGAGAGAACCGGCCACTGGACCACCCTGGTGAATTTACCGGGGATGCAGTCATACTACGACCTGAATCTCGCCGGGAGTCATGTACGATAATAAGACCATTACTGATAGTGAGACCCATGTAATTAATTATGTAGTCTGACTCTTCTTATGGATTGGCCGGGTGTGGCACCCCATGTTGGATTGTAATCATCATGATATGAACGCCTTTAGTACTTGTTACTGGACTCCACTCTAACTTGTGGATGGGATACCTGATCTATATGTGGGATGCGAGTTTATGTATTGCTTGGTGGCTAGACAGGTGTCCTGGTATGAGAGATTTAATCTCCAGATTGTAATTATCATGATATGAACTCCTTTAGTACCTATTAATAGACTCCACTCTAACTTGTAGATGTGATACTTAATTGATTTATATATGAGATGGGGGTTGTCTATTGCTTGATGACCAGACTAGTGCCTTTATATGAGAAATTAGATCTCCGGACCACCCCGAAGGTACTCAGATTTACCGGAGATTCAGACATGCAATGACCCGGAGCCTACCGGGGGGGGGGGGCATATATAATAGTGGGACCATACCAGGTCCTACTGTTATATTACATTTGCATGGAACAGTGATTTGAGAGTCTGACTCCTCTTATAGAATGTTCAGATATGACACCCCTTAATGGATGGTAATCATCCTAATATATACACCCTTGTACTTCTTAATGGACAACTCTCTAACCTATAAATGGGAAACATACTCTAGAAATTAGTTATAACTTCATATGATAGGCACGTATTTGAATCACCATTAATGTAGTTTAGGATAATAATTTAACTAAGATAACTAGCTAGTTACCTCCCCTTACGCTTTAACTCCCCTTAGTCATTCAGACACTTCCGGAATCTAAACAGCATGATCTATTAATTAAGAACAGACTAGATACGCTACATAACTTGATTATATGCCGAACCATCGTGAATTATACGATAGACACGTGTTCTATATATTGCGTCTCATGGATTATGTGAGTGGTGGTGTGAGCGAAGACAGTGGTACGGCTTTGCCTACGATACAATAAGGTTTATAGTATGTTGAAAGTTTTTGATATGTTGGTGTTTCCCTGCATCCGGGACTGTATATCATATAGATGTATGCGAATAAATGACTTAATAATTCAGCCCACATGATAAGATCGATTGCCTGCTTCAACTGCCTGACCCTGCAAATATCATTCTGACGCACTCTAATCATGTATAAAAAAGACACGCGTGCATGCTACACGTGAGATTGTTTCATACACTGACTACTCTAAACTTTCCTCTTGCTTTACCTTCATAGACTGCCAACGCTTCATGTTTATCTTTATTTTCATTTTTGTTTTTATTTTTATTTTTATTTTTATCCTGTAACCTTTATATGTAAATTGCCATGCTATATCATTTGATGAATGTCACCCCACTGTTGATCAATATGCGCATATGTTTTATATGTCTCTTGGGTTGAAAAGGAGGTCAAGTATGTTATAGATCAGTAAATAGTTGCTCCGAAGAATCCAAACCTCGGTTTGGAGGAAACAATTGTAAGCAAATAAATGACTTAAACTGAACTTTGATTATTGTACTCTCTATATAACTGCTCTGTAAAACAACTGATGTTATTACATTGAGCTATTTATCTTACTGGTAATAGGATAGTAATTAATGACTATCTTTCACTATTTAGGGTTTGTATTAATAATATATTACCATTAAAGGTTTTATTACATACATAACCATAAATAGTATCCTTTATACTATATATATATATATATATATATATATATGTGTGTATATATATATATATATGTGTGTATGTATGTATATATATATATCTATTTATATATATTGTATATATATATATACATACATATATATATATATATATATATATATATATATATATATATATATATATAGAGAGAGAGAGAGAGAGAGAGAGAGAGAGTGAGAGAGAGAGAGAAAGAATGAATTTTAATTACGTGTTCATATATAAAAATATAACATTTCATACACTAATACTGTTTTATGCACATTCACACACACCTTTTACACATGTGATACGATTACCTATTAACTCAAACATAACATTTATATATAGAAATGTTTGCAGCACAGAAGTGAGACTACATATTAGTATTCTGCGGCAGAAATCACTACATAACAGTGATATTTCTGTTATTTCTGCCCCTAAGCAAACTTGTCGTTTTGTTTACGCTGCATGAAGTGTGTTTACATAAGAGTTTCGAACACATCAATATAGCCACACATGAATTTGTATGTCTTAGTCAGTGGAAGAAATGCTGTTTCTAAGACACTCTTCAGGTTTTCAGGCAATGGAGAAACCCGCTAGGAATATTTGCAATATGGCAGACATCGCTAAACGCACTCAAACGAGAGATGCTGCTTTTAAATAACTGAAAACAAAGCAATGGACTCAATGTCAGGTTTCTGCATGGTATTCACCAAACTTCAATCGAAGCCATCGCTCGATCTAAGACTATGGCAGAATACTTTCTCAAATTACTACACATTGGCAGTTAAATTTAAACCAAGTAGTTGCACTCCAAATTTCTTAAATAATCATTGGATTTGGGGATTATATTTGAATAAATACATGCAGTACTCGAGGAGTATGTCGTTTCTTCTCTAAGCTTTCGTTCTTTTTGTTCTCTTTAATGTTCAGTCAATCTTAATTGATCAGTGCTATAATTATATGTATTAAAGCTATGAAAATTACATTATTTTAGTCCCTTGCCATTCTGAGTTCAAATCCCGCCGAGGTTAACTTTGCCTTTCATCCATACGGGGGTCGATAAAATAAAGTACCAGTAATGCACAGGGTCATTGGTGGCCTTGTGCCATAAGTAGAAACAATTATTTTACTAGTCCGCATACATCCAGTATCCCAGTATACAGCGTGTATTTTTACATAGTCCTTTTCTTCGGAAGCTAAAGTAAATGATGCTACAACCATCCTTCCTTTTGAAGAAATATTAGACCCCGATAGTTGACTTAATAAAATGTCCATGGTACACACACACACACACACACACACACACACACACACACACACACACACACACACACACACACACACACACACACACACACACACACACACACACACACACACACCAACCACACATAAACATATTTTTTTCATCATAACCAAAACTGGTCAGCTGGAACAGACAAAAAAAATAATAATTACGGAAAAAGATAATGTATACATTTTCTTTATTAGAGTTCCTTCTGTTCCGATGACGAGAGACAGGGTTGATTCAATGAATTGAAATGCCTGCACATAAACGTAACGTGGAAGCGGTTGAACATTAAAGAGTAACCTGCACGCCTAATGTAGTTTTCAAAGAGATTGCTCATGACACAGTATGTGACAAGGATGGCCACTTAAATTAGAGATTCAACACAGTTGTTTTAGTGAATTGGAGCGAGGTGAAATATAGCATCTTGCTCAAAGACGAAATGTACAGCACGCTCCGGGAATCAAACCCACGATCTTCCGCTCGTAACACAAATACGCAAACGACAAAACTATGCACCTCCATACACATACATACACACATGCCCAAACATGTATATATACATACACACATGCCCATACATGTATATACATATATATATATATATATATATATATATATATATATATATATATATATATATATATATATAAAATATATATATAGTTAAATCTTAGACAAGAACAAAAACAGAGACGCAGTACAAATATTAGTTTATTAGGTGCACGCTTTTGAGAGAAGGGGTGGGGAAAGACGTTTCGGGCATAATATATATATATATATATATATATATATATATATATATATATATATATATATATATATATATGTATATGATAAAGAACAGAAGAGCGTCTACAACATCAAAAAATGTTTATTGGCTTACAATGTTTCTTCCTTACGTAACCGTAGGATTCGTCAGAGCTATAAAAGGGGTTTGATTGGTGTTATGGACTCTACCAACCAAACATTCAAGAACAAAGTGTAAAGAGAGTAAAGAGCAAAAGTAGGGGACGATAAGTCTAATTTTGGTGCGGGAGGGTGGGGTGTTGATCCTTGTTTACTAGCTGCGGTCATATTCATTCCCGGGAGTCGGGTGGTTAGCTGAACCATAGATGGGGTGGCGTCGATAGTATATATATATATATATATATATATATATATATATATATATATATATATATATATATGTATATCCATACGTGCATATATATATGTGTGCATGTATGTATATATATATATACATACTACTGTACGTCGGTATACATATATGTATGTACGTGTACATACTTATATTTAAGTAACAGCCGTACTAAGAGTGGGAAATGAAATATCGTTTCATTTCTTTCCGTTTATCGTTTTCGGTACACCCGGCCGATAACCCACTCGATATGCATATTGGGCTACTCAGCCGTTAATATGCATAAGATAAGTATATACGTTCAACAATCTGGCAGGAAGGTATACGTTGCTGACGATAGCTAACAAGCTTGAAACTAGTACAGCGTTCCTTTGTCAGTGTTGAACAAACGAGCAACGGTGGTTGCTAGACACTACGGCTTAATACGGGATGTTTGTTTACAAACACACCGAGCATTATAATAAATGTTCGGTGAATCCATACGTGCATATATATATGTGTGCATGTATGTATATATATATATACATACTACTGTACGTCGGTATACATATATGTATGTACGTGTACATACTTATATTTAAGTAACAGCCGTACTAAGAGTGGGAAATGAAATATCGTTTCATTTTTTTTCCGTTTATCGTTTTCGGTGCACCCGGCCGATTAATCCACTCGATATGTATATTGGGCTACTCAGCCGTTAATATGCATAAGGTAAGTATATACGTTCAACAATCTGGCAGGAAGGTATACGTTGCTGACGATAGCTAACAAGCTTGAAACTAGTACAGCGTTCCTTTGTCAGTGTTGAACAAACGAGCAACGGTGGTTGCTAGACACTACGGCTTAATACGGGATGTTTGTTTACAAACACACCGAGTATTATAATAAATGTTCGGTGAATCCATACGTGCATATATATATGTGTGCATGTATGTATATATATATATATACATACTACTGTACGTCGGTATACATATATGTATGTACGTGTACATACTTATATTTAAGTAACAGCCGTACTAAGAGTGGGAAATGAAATATCGTTTCATTTCTTTCCGTTTATCGTTTTCGGTACACCCGGCCGATTAACCCACTCGATATGCATATTGGGCTACTCAGCCGTTAATATGCATAAGATAAGTATATACGTTCAACAATCTGGCAGGAAGGTATACGTTGCTGACGATAGCTAACAAGCTTGAAACTAGTACAGCGTTCCTTTGTCAGTGTTGAACAAACGAGCAACGGTGGTTGCTAGACACTACGGCTTAATACGGGATGTTTGTTTACAAACACACCGAGCATTATAATAAATGTTCGGTGAATCCATACGTGCATATATATATGTGTGCATGTATGTATATATATATATACATACTACTGTACGTCGGTATACATATATGTATGTACGTGTACATACTTATATTTAAGTAACAGCCGTACTAAGAGTGGGAAATGAAATATCGTTTCATTTTTTTCCGTTTATCGTTTTCGGTACACCCGGCCGATTAACCCACTCGATATGCATATTGGGCTACTCAGCCGTTAATATGCATAAGGTAAGTATATACGTTCAACAATCTGGCAGGAAGGTATACGTTGCTGACGATAGCTAACAAGCTTGAAACTAGTACAGCGTTCCTTTGTCAGTGTTGAACAAACGAACAACGGTGGTTGCTAGACACTACGGCTTAATACGGGATGTTTGTTTACAAACACACCGAGCATTATAAAAAATGTTCGGTGAATCCATACGTGCATATATATATGTGTGCATGTATGTATATATATATATATACATACTACTGTACGTCGGTATACATATATGTATGTACGTGTACATACTTATATTTAAGTAACAGCCGTACTAAGAGTGGGAAATGAAATATCGTTTCATTTTTTTCCGTTTATCGTTTTCGGTGCACCCGGCCGATTAACCCACTCGATATGCATATTGGGCTACGCAGCCGTTAATATGCATAAGGTAAGTATATACGTTCAACAATGTGGCAGGAAGGTATACGTTGCTGACGATAGCTAACAAGCTTGAAACTAGTACAGCGTTCCTTTGTCAGTGTTGAACAAACGAGCAACGGTGGTTGCTAGACACTACGGCTTAATACGGGATGTTTGTTTACAAACACACCGAGCATTATAATAAATGTTCGGTGAATCCATACGTGCATATATATATATGTGTGCATGTATGTATATATATATATATACATACTACTGTACGTCGGTATACATATATGTATGTACGTGTACATACTTATATTTAAGTAACAGCCGTACTAAGAGTGGGAAATGAAATATCGTTTCATTTTTTTCCGTTTATCGTTTTCGGTACACCCGGCCGATTAACCCACTCGATATGCATATTGGGCTACTCAGCCGTTAATATGCATAAGGTAAGTATATACGTTCAACAATCTGGCAGGAAGGTATACGTTGCTGACGATAGCTAACAAGCTTGAAACTAGTACAGCGTTCCTTTGTCAGTGTTGAACAAACGAGCAACGGTGGTTGCTAGACACTACGGCTTAATACGGGATGTTTGTTTACAAACACACCGAGCATTATAAAAAATGTTCGGTGAATCCATACGTGCATATATATATGTGTGCATGTATGTATATATATATATACATACTACTGTACGTCGGTATACATATATGTATGTACGTGTACATACTTATATTTAAGTAACAGCCGTACTAAGAGTGGGAAATGAAATATCGTTTCATTTTTTTCCGTTTATCGTTTTCGGTGCACCCGGCCGATTAACCCACTCGATATGCATATTGGGCTACGCAGCCGTTAATATGCATAAGGTAAGTATATACGTTCAACAATGTGGCAGGAAGGTATACGTTGCTGACGATAGCTAACAAGCTTGAAACTAGTACAGCGTTCCTTTGTCAGTGTTGAACAAACGAGCAACGGTGGTTGCTAGACACTACGGCTTAATACGGGATGTTTGTTTACAAACACACCGAGCATTATAATAAATGTTCGGTGAATCCATACGTGCATATATATATATGTGTGCATGTATGTATATATATATATATACATACTACTGTACGTCGGTATACATATATGTATGTACGTGTACATACTTATATTTAAGTAACAGCCGTACTAAGAGTGGGAAATGAAATATCGTTTCATTTTTTTCCGTTTATCGTTTTCGGTACACCCGGCCGATTAACCCACTCGATATGCATATTGGGCTACTCAGCCGTTAATATGCATAAGGTAAGTATATACGTTCAACAATCTGGCAGGAAGGTATACGTTGCTGACGATAGCTAACAAGCTTGAAACTAGTACAGCGTTCCTTTGTCAGTGTTGAACAAACGAGCAACGGTGGTTGCTAGACACTACGGCTTAATACGGGATGTTTGTTTACAAACACACCGAGCATTATAAAAAATGTTCGGTGAATCCATACGTGCATATATATATGTGTGCATGTATGTATATATATATATACATACTACTGTACGTCGGTATACATATATGTATGTACGTGTACATACTTATATTTAAGTAACAGCCGTACTAAGAGTGGGAAATGAAATATCGTTTCATTTTTTTCCGTTTATCGTTTTCGGTGCACCCGGCCGATTAACCCACTCGATATGCATATTGGGCTACGCAGCCGTTAATATGCATAAGGTAAGTATATACGTTCAACAATGTGGCAGGAAGGTATACGTTGCTGACGATAGCTAACAAGCTTGAAACTAGTACAGCGTTCCTTTGTCAGTGTTGAACAAACGAGCAACGGTGGTTGCTAGACACTACGGCTTAATACGGGATGTTTGTTTACAAACACACCGAGCATTATAATAAATGTTCGGTGAATCCATACGTGCATATATATATATGTGTGCATGTATGTATATATATATATACATACTACTGTACGTCGGTATACATATATGTATGTACGTGTACATACTTATATTTAAGTAACAGCCGTACTAAGAGTGGGAAATGAAATATCGTTTCATTTCTTTCCGTTTATCGTTTTCGGTACACCCAGCCGATTAACCCACTCGATATGCATATTGGGCTACTCAGCCGTTAATATGCATAAGATAAGTATATACGTTCAACAATCTGGCAGGAAGGTATACGTTGCTGACGATAGCTAACAAGCTTGAAACTAGTACAGCGTTCCTTTGTCAGTGTTGAACAAACGAGCAACGGTGGGTGCTAGACACTACGGCTTAATACGGGATGTTTGTTTACAAACACACCGAGCATTATAATAAATGTTCGGTGAATCCATACGTGCATATATATATGTGTGCATGTATGTATATATATATATACATACTACTGTACGTCGGTATACATATATGTATGTACGTGTACATACTTATATTTAAGTAACAGCCGTACTAAGAGTGGGAAATGAAATATCGTTTCATTTTTTTTCCGTTTATCGTTTTCGGTGCACCCGGCCGATTAATCCACTCGATATGTATATTGGGCTACTCAGCCGTTAATATGCATAAGGTAAGTATATACGTTCAACAATCTGGCAGGAAGGTATACGTTGCTAACGATAGCTAACAAGCTTGAAACTAGTACAGCGTTCCTTTGTCAGTGTTGAACAAACGAGCAACGGTGGTTGCTAGACACTACGGCTTAATACGGGATGTTTGTTTACAAACACATCGAGCATTATAATAAATGTTCGGTGAATCCATACGTGCATATATATATGTGTGCATGTATGTATATATATATATATACATACTACTGTACGTCGGTATACATATATGTATGTACGTGTACATACTTATATTTAAGTAACAGCCGTACTAAGAGTGGGAAATGAAATATCGTTTCATTTTTTTCCGTTTATCGTTTTCGGTGCACCCGGCCGATTAACCCACTCGATATGCATATTGGGCTACTCAGCCGTTAATATGCATAAGGTAAGTATATACGTTCAACAATGTGGCAGGAAGGTATACGTTGCTAACGATAGCTAACAAGCTTGAAACTAGTACAGCGTTCCTTTGTCAGTGTTGAACAAACGAGCAACGGTGGTTGCTAGACACTACGGCTTAATACGGGATGTTTGTTTACAAACACACCGAGCATTATAATAAACGTTCAGTGAATCGATACGTGCATATATATATATGTGTGCATGTATGCATATATATATATATATATATATATCTGTACGTCGGTATACATATATGTATGTACGTGTACATACTTATATTTAAGTAACAGCCGTACTAAGAGTGGGAAATGAAATATCGTTTCATTTTTTTCCGTTTATCGTTTTCGGTACACCCGGCCGATTAACCCACTCGATATGCATATTGGGCTACTCAGCCGTTAATATGCATAAGGTAAGTATATACGTTCAACAATCTGGCAGGAAGGTATACGTTGCTGACGATAGCTAACATGCTTGAAACTAGTACAGCGTTCCTTTGTCAGTGTTGAACAAACGAGCAACGGTGGTTGCTAGACACTACGGCTTAATACGGGATGTTTGTTTACAAACACACCGAGCATTATAAAAAATGTTCGGTGAATCCATACGTGCATATATATATGTGTGCATGTATGTATATATATATATACATACTACTGTACGTCGGTATACATATATGTATGTACGTGTACATACTTATATTTAAGTAACAGCCGTACTAAGAGTGGGAAATGAAATATCGTTTCATTTTTTTCCGTTTATCGTTTTCGGTGCACCCGGCCGATTAACCCACTCGATATGCATATTGGGCTACGCAGCCGTTAATATGCATAAGGTAAGTATATACGTTCAACAATGTGGCAGGAAGGTATACGTTGCTGACGATAGCTAACAAGCTTGAAACTAGTACAGCGTTCCTTTGTCAGTGTTGAACAAACGAGCAACGGTGGTTGCTAGACACTACGGCTTAATACGGGATGTTTGTTTACAAACACACCGAGCATTATAAAAAATGTTCGGTGAATCCATACGTGCATATATATATGTGTGCATGTATGTATATATATATATACATACTACTGTACGTCGGTATACATATATGTATGTACGTGTACATACTTATATTTAAGTAACAGCCGTACTAAGAGTGGGAAAAGAAATATCGTTTCATTTTTTTCCGTTTATCGTTTTCGGTGCACCCGGCCGATTAACCCACTCGATATGCATATTGGGCTACGCAGCCGTTAATATGCATAAGGTAAGTATATACGTTCAACAATGTGGCAGGAAGGTATACGTTGCTGACGATAGCTAACAAGCTTGAAACTAGTACAGCGTTCCTTTGTCAGTGTTGAACAAACGAGCAACGGTGGTTGCTAGACACTACGGCTTAATACGGAATGTTTGTTTAGAAACACACCGAGCATTATAATAAATGTTCGGTGAATCCATACGTGCATATATATATATGTGTGCATGTATGTATATATATATATACATACTACTGTACGTCGGTATACATATATGTATGTACGTGTACATACTTATATTTAAGTAACAGCCGTACTAAGAGTGGGAAATGAAATATCGTTTCATTTTTTTTCGTTTATCGTTTTCGGTGCACCCGGCCGATTAATCCACTCGATATGCTTATTGGGCTACTCAGCCGTTAATATGCATAAGGTAAGTATATACGTTCAACAATCTGGCAGTAAGGTATACGTTGCTGACGTTAGCTAACAAGCTTGAAACTAGTACAGCGTTCCTTTGTCAGTGTTGAACAAACGAGCAACGGTGGTTGCTAGACACTACGGCTTAATACGGGATGTTTGTTTACAAACACACCGAGCATTATAATAAATGTTCGGTGAATCCATACGTGCATATATATATGTGTGCATGTATGTATATATATATATATACATACTACTGTACGTCGGTATACATATATGTATGTACGTGTACATACTTATATTTAAGTAACAGCCGTACTAAGAGTGGGAAATGAAATATCGTTTCATTTTTTTCCGTTTATCGTTTTCGGTGCACCCGGCCGATTAACCCACTCGATATGCATATTGGGCTACTCAGCCGTTAATATGCATAAGGTAAGTATATACGTTCAACAATGTGGCAGGAAGGTATACGTTGCTAACGATAGCTAACAAGCTTGAAACTAGTACAGCGTTCCTTTGTCAGTGTTGAACAAACGAGCAACGGTGGTTGCTAGACATTACGGCTTAATACGGGATGTTTGTTTACAAACACACCGAGCATTATAATAAATGTTCGGTGAATCCATACGTGCATATATATATGTGTGCATGTATGTACATATATATATACATACTACTGTACGTCGGTATACATATATGTATGTACGTATACATACTTATATTTAAGTAACAGCCGTACTAAGAGTGGGAAATGAAATATCGTTTCATTTTTTTCCGTTTATCGTTTTTGGTGCACCCGGCCGACTAACCCACTCGATATGCATTTTGGGCTACTCAGCCGTTAATATGCATAAGGTAAGTATATACGTTCAACAATGTGGCAGGAAGGTATACGTTGCTGACGATAGCTAACAAGCTTGAAACTAGTACAGTGTTCCTTTGTCAGTGTTGAACAAACGAGCAACGGTGGTTGCTAGACACTACGGCTTAATACGGGATGTTTGTTTACAAACACACCGAGCATTATAATAAATGTTCGGTGAATCCATACGTGCATATATATATATGTGTGCATGTATGTATATATATATATACATACTACTGTACGTCGGTATACATATATGTATGTACGTGTACATACTTATATTTAAGTAACAGCCGTACTAAGAGTGGGAAATGAAATATCGTTTCATATTTTTCCGTTTATATATATATATATATATATAAATTTACATATATATATATAGTATTGATTATACCATTTATGGTTATGCAAATACAAAAACCTTTTGTAGTTATATATATTTTTATAAACCCTAAATAGTGGTAGGCAGTAATATACTACTATCTTATTACCAGTAAGTTAAATACCTCAATGTAATAACATCAGATGATTTACAGAGCAGTTATATGAATCATAAGAATCAAAGAACTGTTCAAAACATGTTTATGCTTACAACTGTTTCCTCCAAACCGAGGTTTGGATTCTTCGGAGCAATTTATTATTGAATGAACACTTATATGACTTCCTTTACTTATAATTCATATATTTCATATATATATATATATATATATATATATATATATATATATATATATATATAAATTTATATATATATATATATTGGAATAAATGCTCTGAAATAGCGATATATATATGAATATAGACATAGAATATTCGAAAATATTCTGTATGTTTATAATAAACATTTTGAAGACCTAATCGCTATAGAATAGAATACGTCACGTATTACAATTAGATTCTCGATAAAAGCAAGGGAAGTAATCTACGCGTTTCATTCTTGTTAGAATTCATCAGGACTACATATCCAGTGCTTTTATCGAGAATGACACAGCTAGAGACTTATAGAATACTTAGCTGTGTACAGGAACTGGTTTGAAAGAGCGGTTGCCGGTCCGGCAGAAATTAGAAATTGGAATAAATGCTCTGAAATAGCGATATATATATGAATATAGACATAGAATATTCGAAAATATTCTGTATGTTTATAATAAACATTTTGAAGACCTAATCGCTATAGAATAGAATACGTCACGTATTACAATTAGATTCTCGATAAAAGCAAGGGAAGTAATCTACGCGTTTCATTCTTGTTAGAATTCATCAGGACTACATATCCAGTGCTTTTATCGAGAATGACACAGCTAGAGACTTATAGAATACTTAGCTGTGTACAGGAACTGGTTTGAAAGAGCGGTTGCCGGTCCGGCAGAAATTAGAAATTGGAATAAATGCTCTGAAATAGCGATATATATATGAATATAGACATAGAATATTCGAAAATATTCTGTATGTTTATAATAAACATTTTGAAGACCTAATCGCTATAGAATAGAATACGTCACGTATTACAATTAGATTCTCGATAAAAGCAAGGGAAGTAATCTACGCGTTTCATTCTTGTTAGAATTCATCAGGACTACATATCCAGTGCTTTTATCGAGAATGACACAGCTAGAGACTTATAGAATACTTAGCTGTGTACAGGAACTGGTTTGAAAGAGCGGTTGCCGGTCCGGCAGAAATTAGAAATTGGAATAAATGCTCTGAAATAGCGATATATATATGAATATAGACATAGAATATTCGAAAATATTCTGTATGTTTATAATAAACATTTTGAAGACCTAATCGCTATAGAATAGAATACGTCACGTATTACAATTAGATTCTCGATAAAAGCAAGGGAAGTAATCTACGCGTTTCATTCTTGTTAGAATTCATCAGGACTACATATCCAGTGCTTTTATCGAGAATGACACAGCTAGAGACTTATAGAATACTTAGCTGTGTACAGGAACTGGTTTGAAAGAGCGGTTGCCGGTCCGGCAGAAATTAGAAATTGGAATAAATGCTCTGAAATAGCGATATATATATGAATATAGACATAGAATATTCGAAAATATTCTGTATGTTTATAATAAACATTTTGAAGACCTAATCGCTATAGAATAGAATACGTCACGTATTACAATTAGATTCTCGATAAAAGCAAGGGAAGTAATCTACGCGTTTCATTCTTGTTAGAATTCATCAGGACTACATATCCAGTGCTTTTATCGAGAATGACACAGCTAGAGACTTATAGAATACTTAGCTGTGTACAGGAACTGGTTTGAAAGAGCGGTTGCCGGTCCGGCAGAAATTAGAAATTGGAATAAATGCTCTGAAATAGCGATATATATATGAATATAGACATAGAATATTCGAAAATATTCTGTATGTTTATAATAAACATTTTGAAGACCTAATCGCTATAGAATAGAATACGTCACGTATTACAATTAGATTCTCGATAAAAGCAAGGGAAGTAATCTACGCGTTTCATTCTTGTTAGAATTCATCAGGACTACATATCCAGTGCTTTTATCGAGAATGACACAGCTAGAGACTTATAGAATACTTAGCTGTGTACAGGAACTGGTTTGAAAGAGCGGTTGCCGGTCCGGCAGAAATTAGAAATTGGAATAAATGCTCTGAAATAGCGATATATATATGAATATAGACATAGAATATTCGAAAATATTCTGTATGTTTATAATAAACATTTTGAAGACCTAATCGCTATAGAATAGAATACGTCACGTATTACAATTAGATTCTCGATAAAAGCAAGGGAAGTAATCTACGCGTTTCATTCTTGTTAGAATTCATCAGGACTACATATCCAGTGCTTTTATCGAGAATGACACAGCTAGAGACTTATAGAATACTTAGCTGTGTACAGGAACTGGTTTGAAAGAGCGGTTGCCGGTCCGGCAGAAATTAGAAATTGGAATAAATGCTCTGAAATAGCGATATATATATGAATATAGACATAGAATATTCGAAAATATTCTGTATGTTTATAATAAACATTTTGAAGACCTAATCGCTATAGAATAGAATACGTCACGTATTACAATTAGATTCTCGATAAAAGCAAGGGAAGTAATCTACGCGTTTCATTCTTGTTAGAATTCATCAGGACTACATATCCAGTGCTTTTATCGAGAATGACACAGCTAGAGACTTATAGAATACTTAGCTGTGTACAGGAACTGGTTTGAAAGAGCGGTTGCCGGTCCGGCAGAAATTAGAAATTGGAATAAATGCTCTGAAATAGCGATATATATATGAATATAGACATAGAATATTCGAAAATATTCTGTATGTTTATAATAAACATTTTGAAGACCTAATCGCTATAGAATAGAATACGTCACGTATTACAATTAGATTCTCGATAAAAGCAAGGGAAGTAATCTACGCGTTTCATTCTTGTTAGAATTCATCAGGACTACATATCCAGTGCTTTTATCGAGAATGACACAGCTAGAGACTTATAGAATACTTAGCTGTGTACAGGAACTGGTTTGAAAGAGCGGTTGCCGGTCCGGCAGAAATTAGAAATTGGAATAAATGCTCTGAAATAGCGATATATATATGAATATAGACATAGAATATTCGAAAATATTCTGTATGTTTATAATAAACATTTTGAAGACCTAATCGCTATAGAATAGAATACGTCACGTATTACAATTAGATTCTCGATAAAAGCAAGGGAAGTAATCTACGCGTTTCATTCTTGTTAGAATTCATCAGGACTACATATCCAGTGCTTTTATCGAGAATGACACAGCTAGAGACTTATAGAATATATAAGAATATATAAGACTTATAGAATATATAAGAGCAACCGCTCTTTCAAACCAGTTCCTGTACACAGCTAAGTATTCTATAAGTCTCTAGCTGTGTCATTCTCGATAAAAGCACTGGATATGTAGTCCTGATGAATTCTAACAAGAATGAAACGCGTAGATTACTTCCCTTGCTTTTATCGAGAATCTAATTGTAATACGTGACGTATTCTATTCTATAGCGATTAGGTCTTCAAAATGTTTATTATAAACATACAGAATATTTTCGAATATTCTATGTCTATATTCATATATATATCGCTATTTCAGAGCATTTATTCCAATTTCTAATTTCTGCCGGACCGGCAACCGCTCTTTCAAACCAGTTCCTGTACACAGCTAAGTATTCTATAAGTCTCTAGCTGTGTCATTCTCGATAAAAGCACTGGATATGTAGTCCTGATGAATTCTAACAAGAATGAAACGCGTAGATTACTTCCCTTGCTTTTATCGAGAATCTAATTGTAATACGTGACGTATTCTATTCTATAGCGATTAGGTCTTCAAAATGTTTATTATAAACATACAGAATATTTTCGAATATTCTATGTCTATATTCATATATATATCGCTATTTCAGAGCATTTATTCCAATTTCTAATTTCTGCCGGACCGGCAACCGCTCTTTCAAACCAGTTCCTGTACACAGCTAAGTATTCTATAAGTCTCTAGCTGTGTCATTCTCGATAAAAGCACTGGATATGTAGTCCTGATGAATTCTAACAAGAATGAAACGCGTAGATTACTTCCCTTGCTTTTATCGAGAATCTAATTGTAATACGTGACGTATTCTATTCTATAGCGATTAGGTCTTCAAAATGTTTATTATAAACATACAGAATATTTTCGAATATTCTATGTCTATATTCATATATATATCGCTATTTCAGAGCATTTATTCCAATTTCTAATTTCTGCCGGACCGGCAACCGCTCTTTCAAACCAGTTCCTGTACACAGCTAAGTATTCTATAAGTCTCTAGCTGTGTCATTCTCGATAAAAGCACTGGATATGTAGTCCTGATGAATTCTAACAAGAATGAAACGCGTAGATTACTTCCCTTGCTTTTATCGAGAATCTAATTGTAATACGTGACGTATTCTATTCTATAGCGATTAGGTCTTCAAAATGTTTATTATAAACATACAGAATATTTTCGAATATTCTATGTCTATATTCATATATATATCGCTATTTCAGAGCATTTATTCCAATTTCTAATTTCTGCCGGACCGGCAACCGCTCTTTCAAACCAGTTCCTGTACACAGCTAAGTATTCTATAAGTCTCTAGCTGTGTCATTCTCGATAAAAGCACTGGATATGTAGTCCTGATGAATTCTAACAAGAATGAAACGCGTAGATTACTTCCCTTGCTTTTATCGAGAATCTAATTGTAATACGTGACGTATTCTATTCTATAGCGATTAGGTCTTCAAAATGTTTATTATAAACATACAGAATATTTTCGAATATTCTATGTCTATATTCATATATATATCGCTATTTCAGAGCATTTATTCCAATTTCTAATTTCTGCCGGACCGGCAACCGCTCTTTCAAACCAGTTCCTGTACACAGCTAAGTATTCTATAAGTCTCTAGCTGTGTCATTCTCGATAAAAGCACTGGATATGTAGTCCTGATGAATTCTAACAAGAATGAAACGCGTAGATTACTTCCCTTGCTTTTATCGAGAATCTAATTGTAATACGTGACGTATTCTATTCTATAGCGATTAGGTCTTCAAAATGTTTATTATAAACATACAGAATATTTTCGAATATTCTATGTCTATATTCATATATATATATATATATATATATATATATATATATATATATATATATATATATATATATATATATATATGGTAAATTTCTTGAAGTCGTTTCGAATCCTCGACAATGCAGATGGGTAAATCTCCGGGTAACAAGACCCTGTGGTGGAGAGAGAGATGTAAGTGGGTGTACGTTGAGATGCGTGGGGTGTATAAGACTAACGTGTAGAGGAATGAAGGAAAGAGCGTAAATGATAAAAATAAAAATAACAACACGAGAAATGCCACACCTGTTCGAGAATACCACCAACGCTATCCGCAAGGCTATACGGAGGGAGAGCCTCAACATCCACCTGGCCCACTCGAGCCCCTCCCTGCGAATATGCCTCTTTAGGAAACCCGGGAAATCAACTGACGCCTGCTCCCTCAGAGACTGCCCGATGCGCCATGCGAACTGTTGCCTACGCATATACGTCGTGTATGAGATAGAATGTAACAAGTGCAACCAATACTATATAGGTAGCACAATCAGGCCGTTGCACATCCGGATCAAGGAACACACTAAAACCAGGGCCTCGCTTTCCAGAAACACATAGCCAAATGCGGAAACAAAGACGGAAGGGCCATTGTCACAATTCTAGCGACAGAAAGAAACGTCGGCACGTTACGTATCAAGGAAGCACGATCCGTGAGAATCGAAATGAGGTGGTTGGTTTAAGTTAACAAACGATGCAGCAACACACGCACACACACACCCAAGCGAGCCTGCAACACACGCACACACACACACACACACAGTAGCATTCCACCATACGAACATACTACACTGCCAATACAGAGGAACAAGGCAACAACACACGCACACATACACACACTCAAGCGGGACAACAACACACGCGCACACACACACACACACACACAGTAACATTCACCAAACAGGCAGATAATGGACTGAAATGGATTGAAAGAACTACTTCGGCCGCTGACTTCTGCCTGACCGATCCCATTTCACGCGCACGCTCGCTTTGCTGAATACCTCAGATATTCAAAACAACGACCAGCGGAGAACACGTTTCGAACCTTTACGACAGACCCCCCCCCGGAAAAAATCCCAGTTGATGGATGTGAATCCGAAATATATAGGGACTATTAAATCTCTCCCCAGGTAACTCTTTCTCGTGTTGTTATTTTTATTTTTATCCTTTACGCTCTTTCCTTCATTCCTCTACACGTTACAGTCTTATACACGCCACTTACATCTCTCTCTCCACCACCGGATCTTGTTACCCGGAGATTTACCCATCTGCAATGTCGAGGCTTTGAAACGACTTAAAGAAATTTACCTTATTATTCCAGAATGCTTCAAGCAAACTTCAATACTCACTTATATATATATACATATATATATATATATAAATATATATATATATATATATATATATATATATATATATATATATATATATATATATATATATATATATATATATATATATAATATATATATATATAAATTTATATATATATATAAAATTCAAAAGATCCCGTTAAGGCTGAACGCACCGATTCTTTGCTTAAACTTTAATCTGTTATTTTAATAAATTTATATATATATATATATATATATCTACTATATAAATTGGAAGTGGACGGACGTTGTATATGTAGGTGTAGTCGGATAAACGTCGAACCGTCTTGGTGGAATGCAGCGAAAAGTTATACGGTTTTGTAGAATGACCCGAGGAGGCGTTGGTTCTCCATGGTTACGGAGAAAATCGATGAAACAGGAATGTTCCATTCAAATTGAACTGACGTCAGGTCAGTATCGTGAACGCTCAATTACGAGATTTGATGTTTTGCGCGTTCTAGGCAGATTTCTACTGCATAAACAACACATTCAAATTAATAAAGCATACTTTGCATTTCATTAGTTTATTTAACTACAATAAGCCGTTTAAATGGGTGGCATTCCGGTGGTTCGTTTTTCACGTCAAAATCATATTTCTGTTCTCAACCTTATTTGACAGTAAATTTATTAGGGTTTCTGAATATGTTTTGTTTTTCGTGTTCCCTTTTTGTTATTTTTGTTGGTTTCTTGGTGGAGAAAAGAAGTTGAATTCTTGTCAGTGAACCAAATCTCCCGGCTAAAACCGGGTTAAACAGCTAGTATATGTATATATATATATATACGAGGTGTGTCAGAAAGGTTCCAGAAAAGAGTTATTTAAAACCCAAACTTCACACTAAGAGTTTTCTCCTTCAAAGTAACCCCCCTGGAGTATGTAACTGTAATCTTAGCTCTCTGCAGCGAACAAACCTTTTTCTTCATAATTTTATATTCATGTCCTCTGTTTCCGGTCGTCAAGCAATGAGCACAGAGCAACGAACAAAATGGAAAACTCCGTCAGAAGCACTGGGATTGCTACAGCAAGTGTCTGGAGATGAGACGATGTCACACTCACGTGTTTTTGAGTGGTGCAAGAGGTTTGAAGAAGGACGCGAGGGCGTGGAAGATGACCCCAGGAGTGGAACGCCCTCAACAATCAGGACTCAGGTCAACGTTGAGCGCGTCAGGCAGATGGTGCGTAGCGATCGTCGGCTGACTGTTCGACTGATGGTTAATGAGCTGGGCATGAATCGGGACAGCGTCTGAACGATTCTCACTGAAGATTTGGACATGCGGAAAGTCTGCGCGAAGATGGTGCCAAAACTGCTGCACGAAGACCAGAAGGGTCGACGCATGCAAGTGTGCCAGAACATCCTCGAGCGTCTTGAAACCGAACCAGACTGTCTAGGGACAGTCATCACCGGTGATGAGGCATGGATATTCGAGTATGCCCCGGAGGGGACCCGTTTTGAAGACGTGGACGACATCAGAAAGGCCGTGACGACGGAACTGCGGAGGATCCCGGAAGAATCCTTACAGGAGTGCATGCAAGCGTGACAGAAAAGGATGGAAAAGTGCATTCGACTCCAGGGGTATTATTTTGAAGGAGAACACTCTTAGTGTGAACTTTGGGTTTGAAATAAATCTTTTGTGACATCAGTCCTGGGACTTTTCTGACACACCATATATTAGAATTTTTTTTTTACAATATGAAAAGAAACGAGATGTCATACACGAGTGAAAGTATAAAGAAAAAAGATGAAATCGAAAATGCAAGAGGAGTCTTTTTAAGAATATTTATTTGGTTCCTTTACCGGGTTCGCACTTCTTGGGCTTTATATGTCGATATATATATATGCTTGTGCGTGTGTGTGTGTGTAGATCCTGAGTTAAATCGGAGTTAGTTACTGTTAATATGTTGCTCAATAAATGTGAGCATCATATTTCATATGTTTCATATATAACTGTTTCAATCGTAGCAAATCATCAGGAATAAAACTCTTCTATTCTTGTAGAAGCCTTTTCTATATGAAATATATATATAGAGAGCGAGAGACAGATTTTAAAGAATTGAAGTCAGTGGTGTAGCATATGTACACACCTATTTGCATATTACAATTGTTTCGATATCGATAAGCTCAGGGTAAAATCGATGTGAGGCGGCTCAACACTTCTTGACATCTCTTTGCACATATAAATTCGCATTTCTGAAGAGATGTCTAAACAGAGTAATATGCAAATACATTTTGTACATATGCTTCAAAACTGATTTCGATTCTTTAAAATCTATGTACACGCACAACACTATAGCTGCCTTGACACTGGATTACAACCCAAACAAGACGGACCTTTTAACAGTATTGATTGCTTCGTAAGGTGCGCCGGCTGCAGCTGTTCTTATACATTTAACTAACACACACACACACACACAAACACACACACACACACACACACAAACACGCACACACACACACACACACACACACACATACACACACACACACACACACACACACACACACACACACACACACACACACACATATATATATATATATATATATATATATAATAGTAAACACAGAAAAAAAAAACAGTAGAAAATAGTAAATGGATTTTCTCTCCGAATAATATCAACACATTAAATTGCATTATACATTTCGTTGTGTGAAAAAGCGTATTAGCTGAAACCGGTACACATGTGGAGATTCCTATTTTGTACATCAAATTATTGTTGTTATTCTGAGAGAAAATCCATGTAGCATTTCTAACTTTTTTATTCTTTTTTACTATATATATCAACTTGTGTGTCACTTCTCTACATTATCTCTCTCTCTCTCGCTCACTCTCTCTCTCTCTCAATCTTTCTCTGTCTCTCTATCTATCTATCTCTCTTTCTATATATATATATATGTGTGTGTGTGTGTGTGTGTGTGTGTGTGTGTGTGTGTGTGTGTGTGTGTGTGTGTGTGTGTATAGATAGATAGATGAATAGATAGATGTATAGATAGATAGATATAATGACTAATTAGGATTCAAATATCCACGTATAAAAATAATGTTACATGTAGTTTTATACACACAGAATTACTTAATATTGTGGCGTAGAATAATGATACGCTCACATTCATGACAGCAAGGGCTCTTATTATATCTCTTTTAGACACAAGTAGCATGTAACAAGTGGTGTCCTCTTCGCACACAGTCAATTTTCCCCACTATGTGTCTCTGTGTGTGAGGGAAAGAGTGTAAGGAATATCAAATATATATTGAAAAAGAACCCTTTCCGCTATTCGAGTGTTACTTCATTTATTGACCTCGAAATCAAAGGTGTCAAATTTAGCTTCGGTGAGATTGGAACACAGGGTGCCGTACGCTGGAATATTCACCAAGATATTTTTAATCTGACACACTTATCCATCTGGTAATTCACTAATTCATTAAAATAAGAAATAAAAGAAAACACCACACCATACCAGGTTGAACCTCTAATTTATTACTTTGAACGTCAGCACACACTAAGTTACACATTTAGCATTGGTGAATTGGCAGTATCGGTAGAGGGTCGGACGCCATGCTTCGATGCATGGAGTTGCGGCCCTTGCCATTCTGAGTTCAAATCCCGCCGAGGTTAACTTTGCTTTTCATCCTTATGGGGTCGATAAAATAAAGTACCAGTAATACACTGGCTAATTTGCAGCTCTTGTGCCAATAGTAGAAACAATTATTAAATAGAAGAGTGTCTCCAATCCTGGCGCAAACTTCAAACCGCAGGACAGTATTTTTTTTTTTACATACTTTTAGAATCTTATATATATATATATATATATATATATATATATATATACATACAAATATACGTAGTTACGTAGCGACGTACATTCACACGCACGTATCAATATATATATAAACACATACTCACATAACCAGACATGTATATATATATATATATATATATATATATATATATATATATATATATATATATATATATATTAATAAAAGGAATTCCAACTTTGTCTGATTTACTCGTTTTATTTACAATCCATTAAAATTATAATGATATTATAATGAAATGGTATGGTAGTATGTTAAATGTTAATTGAACAAGTACTTCTATGCTTTCGCAATATTCAGGTTTATATTCAGTGGTGACAGCCAAGTTTGCAATGTTCAACTGTAATGAGATGGCTCAAATCTGTGCCTTATATACAGTAAAAGGGGGCTACAGAATGCTAATTTTTCAAACTGTATATCGACCATCGGTGTGTAGTTTCACTGGATTACTAAAGCTGATTGGTTTAGGCGTCACGGTTGGTTGAGCATGTCTAACGACTTCTACCCAAAGCTTCAATTGTTTTGCTATTTTTAGAAATGATGAAATTAGCATTTTCTAGAATTTTTATAAAAAATCTTCAGTAATCATCAATATTAACATCACTTTTATTATTATTATTATTATTGTTGTGTTGTTGTTGTTGTTAGTGGTCGTAGTCGACATGTTTGTAGGTGTAGTCATAGTAGAAGTAATAACCCCTAAACATTATTATTGTTCATTTACCTTGGGCTGAAATATATCAATAAATTTATTTTCTTTAGTTTTTCTCTTGATTTCACTTGGGCTGAGTAGTTTGTAGAATGGAAATATTTTAAATATTTTCTGACCACATGTTGCTAGATGGTTACCCAGGGGTATCTGACGGACATTTGTGATCTCCGTTATGCTGTCGGTGCACCTGTGCACGTTCCGATAGAGTATTTCCAGGTGCGAAAGCATGAAAGTACTTGCTCAATTAACATTTAACATTTAACATTCTACCATACTATTTCATTATAATATCATTATAATTTTAATGGATTGTAAATAAAACGAGTAAATCAGACAAAGTTGGAATTCCTTTTATTAATATAATCTTCCATACACAATCATACACATACGTGTATATTTATATATATATATATATATATATATATATATTTATATAAGAAAAAATATGTTGATTTAAAACTGCACTATTCACAAGTGTTTTTTAATCTTCATATCATGTCTTCCTGTTTTATCTGATGAAAACACAAATGTTATTGCATGATGATATTTGTTTTTGAAATGCGCATAATAAAATACATGGAACTCTTTTAACCATCTTTTGTTCTTATATATTATATATATTCCAGTCCTACAAACTGTAGAGTGCTTCTTATCCGATATCTACATTGCTTTATTGTACGATAATAAAACTCACCTCCTACACATATATATATATATATATATATATATATATATATATATATATATATATATATATATATATATATATATATATTCCTAATGTGTATATGCAAACATGTCTGAAAAGCAACAAATGAAATCAACAGAATCAGAAAGAATTCTGAAGAAGATATCAAAATTATCAACACTTATCACGATGATTCACACACAATCCTCTATGTTAAAGGAAATAGAAAAAGAATCTACGGACGGAAAACTTATCACTGAACATATAAACTCTGAAATTAAGAATTTAGCTGAAATTATACCAACAGTTATCAAAGATACAAGAGAAAGCCTACCACAACCCCCTTGGATGTCAGAACTAAACGAAACAAATTTGGAAAACGAGACACATCGAATTAGAAAAGAAATGTGGAAGACATAGAAAATATTTCTTAACATAAGAAAACAAAACTTCTGGAAAGCATACAAATGCGAAAAATATGTCGAAACACATTCGAAATGGCTTTCTCTAACGGTACCCATACTCCCTCTTAAATACCTAATTAAAGAAATTACAGGAGAGCCATAAGAAGAAACAAAACTCCGATGGGAACTTACATTGACAAAATTCAGGACCGACATCTCCATTACTCAATGTAAACAATCCCGCTACAAAGCCAAATACGAAACTATCGATGATCAAATTGAGTCGAAATTTCAAAGCTAACTACTGGTAATATAGCTGAAACACTACGGGAACTATGGATCAGAGATATCTCAAAAGAAGAAAGCAAATCAAGAAAGTTGTGGCAGCAGAAACAGTTATTTCTCGACGAATATGCTGCAAATTACGGTAAAGACTCTGGAACTCTCAGAAAAAGCATTAAAAGAGGACAATCTCACCAACACAACATACGCCAGAACGCCTGGCAACACAAACACTCATTTCACCTTGAATCAAAGAACAACTACGGTAAGAACTATTCGCTTTTTCTACAAAAACACCCTAACGCACATAACATGAACAAAAAGCCCAAAGACGATAGGTATTCCTTTGACCAGACCATGAGAATTGAAAAACCAGGAGATCATTCTCAAGATCTCAACAGAGACTACCCACAAGGACCGGGGAAAAAACCGTAGAATAACAATATCACTTTCAAGATCTCCAAAGAGATTACCCATAAGAAACTGGGCAAAAAAACGATGTAAACCTTGAAGCAAACCTAGGTCATTTTCCCAGATTGTTAAAAATAATGCTAACAAGAAATGGAAAAATAATATACATAATACCAAAAACAGGACAAAAAACATAACGAAACTAAGTATAATATCACGATCAAAAGTTCATCAAGCACAGACCAACAGGAATATAAATCCTGAACATAGAAAAATCCATTTTTTAACGTCAGGGCAACAAAAACCGAAAAAAGAAAAACTCCAGGAGGAAAATTACCCAAAACAATTGAACACGTAGATCCTAAAATAATTAAACTGGCAGTAAAAGAACAAAAAATTGAGTACATTAAATTACTACACCCCAAAGGCTTAAAACTTAGACCTATTATAGCTGGTCCAACATGCCATACCCACCGTCTAAGCAATTTGGTTGACATTATTTTGAAACCACTATCTATTCACATAGCCAGTTTCATCCGGGATGATATCGACTTCCTGTCCCATCTTCTCAAAACCAGGGAAACGAATTCACTTCTACTTACTTTTAATGTGGTAAGCCTTTACACCAACATTACACATGATTTAGGAATAAAGGCGGTTAAATACTGGATGGAAAAACATAGAGAAGTGATTCCTACCAGATTCACAGTGCCATTTATATTAGACGCAGTCAGACCTATTCTGGAAAACAACACATTCTTCTTCAATGGAAATAATTACATCCAAATTAGAGGCACAGCGATGGGAACGAAGTTTGCTCCCGTTTACGCGAACCTTGTAATGGGACACTTAGAACAACAAATCTACCAAGAAATAGAGGAAAAATATAGCACTGAATTTAGAAAGTACATTGAGAAGTCTTGGAAGTTATACTTTGACGGCTGTTTCATCATCTGGACAGAATCTGAAGATACTCTGGATGAGTTCAATATCCTCCTGAATAACCTACACCCTTCTCTCCAATTTACAAAAGAGATGAGTAGTACCAAATTACCATTCCTATAGATAATGGTAATCGAAAACGACGTCACCATTACCACGGATATATACTATAAACACACAGACACCCACCAATATCTGAATCTGAAGTCGTGCCATCCACCTCATACAAAACGCAACATCCCATATCGCCTAACAAGACTGAGAGAATTTTTGCTCAAACAAAAATACCCATCTCTACTTATAGAAAATGGCATACAGCGAGCTATAAAAATACCTATACAACAACTTAGGGAAACCCAAGGAAGAAGAAACCATGAACTGGTCATACCATTTATAATGACACACAACCGATGTCACCAGAATATCTTTAACAATGCCAAAGCAAACCTACCGATCATTGCTCAAAGAAATGAATTAAAAGGTTTAATCACAGACCGAGCTTTGGTTCTTAGTAAAAGACAGCCGAAAAATGTGAAGCAATTACTAATAAAGACAAAGTTTGACCTTAACAACAAAGACCAATCATTCATTGTATCTAAATGCACTGATATTCGATGTGGCACATGTCAATTCTTACATACTGGTCAATATATGAACACAAAATCTGGAAAAATATTCCCAAATGCAAATACAATCTGCAAAAGCAGAAATCTAATTTACTGCATTAAATGCACGAATTGTGAAGAACTATATGTCAGTCAAACTGGAAATACACTATCGGAACGTGCACGCGTGAACCGATAGAAAATCAAAGACCAAAATGTCCGTCAGATACCCCTGAGTAAACATCTAGCAACTAGTGGTCAGAAAATATTTATATTTTTCCATTCTACAAACTACACAGCCCAAGTGAAATCAAGAGAAAAATTAAAGAAAATAATTTTATAGATAAATTCCAACCCAAGCTAAATGAGCAATAATAATGCTTAGGGGTATTACTTCTACTACGACTACGCCTACGACCATGTCGACTACCACCACTATCAACACTAACAATAATAATAAAAAAGTGATGTTAATATTGATGATTACTGCAGATTTTTTATAAAAACTCTAGAAAATGCTATTTTCATCATTTCTAAAAATAGCTAAACAATTGATGCTTTGGTTAGGGTCAAATAGAAGTCGTTAGACATGCTCAACCAACCATGATGCCTAAACCAGTCAGCTTTAGTAATCTAGTGAAACCACGCACCGGTTCGTCGAATCACAGTTTGCAAAACTTAGTATTCTGTAGCCCCTTTTTACTGTATATGAGGCACAGATTTGAGCCATCTCATTACAGTTGAAAATTGGAAACTTGTCTGTCACCACAGAAGATTGCTAAAGCGATTGTTAATTGAACGTATTTGTTCAATTAAATTTAACATTTAATATTCTACCATACCATTTCATTATAATATCATTATAATTTTAAAGGATTGTAAATAAAACGAGTAAATCAGACAAAGTTGGAATTCCTTTTATTAATATAATCTTCTCTCTCTCTCTCTCTCTATATATATATATATATATATACATATATATATATATATATATATATATATATATATATATATATATATATATATATATATATATATATATATTGAGATTATTTATTGCATTATTTAATCGTTATAATTTAGTATCTAGTATCATTGCAGCAGTATGTTTGTTATTACTCATGTTCATCTACATCTACCTGTCATAATTACCAGAAAATATATGTTCCTAGTCTCAGTACATCTGCTCGTATCATCCTCCATTTTTAGTGATTTTACAATCTTCATATCTCCTGTTAACTATTTATAATAATTCGTTTTTATATAATATATTTATTAAATACTTGTCTTCAAATTGATTTAATGATACGCCCACTTATATATGTTATGTCTCCCCTTTTTATTATGTATCTATAATTTATTGTATAGTTATGTGTACTTATATGTGTACTTTGATTTATATTCAGTATTTTTGTTCTATCGACACGCTATAAGTGAGAGCGTCTGGGTGCACGTGTGTATATCAATGATAAAAAACTGGAAAGGTGTAGGTTTAAAATTTATATCAGCTTCGATGTAACAATTGTAAATTAAATTATGGTATATATAATTGTTTGGAAGCATATTCTAATGGTATATATATATATATATATAAAATACAGTATGTATCTAGAGAGAGATACAGTGCGCTATCAATAAAACAGAGAAACACCACCAGTGTATGGAATCTATAAACTATGAAAGGCAGAGTTTAGACACGATAATTAAAAACATAAATTAAAGCGTAAATAAATACCTCTATAACTATATAACACACGTACAAATCCAAAGGGATCTGTTTCGCCAGTAAGGTGTTGACAGAAATGAAATAACCCCGGTTCATCAGCGTGTCTAAGGCTATACATTTCAGACAACACTAAGATAATTTTTAAAGCGACCGTCCAGCTACAAGTGGGAGAGAGAAGTCACACGGTGTTTAAGGGCCGTGAACCAGTGGCATCTGAGAGACGAGCTGCTAGAAAGGGCAGCCCCAAACCACTCAGACAAGTGTGCTCAACGAAACAGAGAGAGAGGAAAGACTGTTATAAGGAGCTATATATCACGATAGATTAACGGAGCGATAGACTCTCGTCGTTCCCCGTAAATAATGTATTCAAATAAGAGGAAATCCTGAGCTCTTTAAATTACAATATGTTGAAAAGGTAAACACACTAGAGAGAGATACAGTGCGCTATCAATAAAACAGGGAAAAACCACCAGTGTAAGGAATTTATAACCTATGAAAGGCAGAGTATAGACACGATAATTAAAAATATAAATTAAAGCGTAAATATACCTCTATAACTATATAACAAACGTACAAATCCAAAGTGATCTGTTTCGCCAGCAAGTTGTTGACAGAAATGATATAACCTCGGTTCATCAGCGTGTGTAATGCTATACATTTCAGACAACACTAAGAGAATTTTTAAAGCGACCGTCCAGCTACACGTGGGAGAGAGAAGTCAGAACGTTTTAAGGGCAATGAACCACACACACACACACATATATATATATATATATATATATATATATATATATATATATATATATATATATATATATATATATATATATATATATATTGGAAAACGTGTGTAATCCTTGGTACAGTTAGTTATATTTGAAAATAATGAAACGAATGACTTCACTTCTAGTGTTAAAAAAATTTAGATTTAATTTTATAATATTATAATATTATTAGTTGGTATATATACACATATATATATATATATATATATATATACATTCATACATATACATATATAAATATCGTTTCATTTTTTCCGTTTATCGTTTTCGGTGCACCCGGCCGATTAACCCACTCGATATGCATATTAGGCTACTCAGCCGTTAATATGCATAAGGTAAGTATATACGTTCAACAATCTGGCAGGAAGGTATACGTTGCTGACGATAGCTAACAAGCTTGAAACTAGTACAGCGTTCCTTTGTCAGTGTTGAACAAACGAGCAACGGTGGTTGCTAGACACTACGGCTTAATACGGGATGTTTGTTTACAAACACACCGAGCATTATAATAAATGTTCGGTGAATCCATACGTGCATGTATATATGTGTGCATGTATGTATATATATATATACATACTACTGTACGTCGGTATACATATATGTATGTACGTGTACATACTTATATTTAAGTAACAGCCGTACTAAGAGTGGGAAATGAAATATCGTTTCATTTTTTCCGTTTATCGTTTTCGGTGCACCCGGCCGATTAACCCACTCGATATGCATATTAGGCTACTCAGCCGTTAATATGCATAAGGTAAGTATATACGTTCAACAATCTGGCAGGAAGGTATACGTTGCTGACGATAGCTAACAAGCTTGAAACTAGTACAGCGTTCCTTTGTCAGTGTTGAACAAACGAGCAACGGTGGTTGCTAGACACTACGGCTTAATACGGGATGTTTGTTTACAAACACACCGAGCATTATAATAAATGTTCGGTGAATCCATACGTGCATGTATATATGTGTGCATGTATGTATATATATATATACATACTACTGTACGTCGGTATACATATATGTATGTACGTGTACATACTTATATATAAATATATTGTTATATTTGTGGATGGTCATGTTGCCAATATTGCCAACAGAGAGAAGCACACACATATAATTTTCTCTTTCGTTATTGATTATTCATTTGTTTGTTTGTTCTGTGGTGTGTACATGTTTTGTGGTGTGTACATGCGTTTGCGCATGTGTCTCTGTCTGTATGTGCGTTTCTGTTTGTGATGTCTACGTGTGATTTGGTACGTGTCTTTGGTTGTTTCTGGGGGTTTTTTCTAATCTGTCTTGAGTCGATAAGCCGCGGATTGTTACTATTTCACTCGTGTTTTCTGTTATGGACAGGGCTATCGTCTATCATGGGTGTGGTATCTGTAATTTGTCTGAGTGTTTGGTCATTTCTATGTGCGCATAGGTTCTGTATTTCTATGTTATTTATTGAACCTAGTGTTTTAGTTTCGCATGTTGATATATCACTGATGATATTTTCTTCTCGTTGGTAGGGGTCGAAACTGCCAAAATCTATCTCAATAGCTGAAGACTCTGGAATTCTGTGCTTTTAATGTGTATTTCTATTTTCAAAATATAATTTTTAAAGTTTTCCCCTTCAAAAAATTGTATTTGGTTTTGCCTTGTTTTCGTTAGTTGTCTTGTCTTTTTTTCGTTGATTTTCTTAAGTTTATTACTATTGATGTGTGACGTACGTATTTCCTCACGCACAAGCCAATAACGATATCTTACTTTCTTGTTATTGCCGTTTTTCCTTTTTCTTTTTCATTCTTTCCATTTGTTTGTCTCACGAGAGTCTCGTGCTATAAAAACACAATACATTCTCCCTCATGTCATTTAAAATTATATGTGTACATTTCATAGATTGATTGCGATAAATTAATGTTCTTTCGTGTCTCTTACTAGATGGACAGCGATTCCAGTATCAGACGCTGTGACCCCGAATGGATCAACATTATCTTTATTAAGGGTCGAAACTGCCAAAGACCAACCCAACAGCTGAAAACTCAGAAATCCTCAGAGTTTCGATTTATTTATAGTTTAAAAAAATATTTTTTCTAAATCTTCCCTTTAAAAAATTGTTTTTATATATAAAGTCAGTTTACTTGAAACTTACATCATTTTACTGATATTACATTTTTACTTTTATATATATTTCGATGATATCTATTATGTAATTGATAGGACGTCATCAGACAGCTATTTGTTATCATTCATTGGATGTTTGATATATCCCAAGGATATATTGATATTACTCGGCTATGACCCGGCTACCGTTTGGATTCAGTATCAGAAATTCAGCTAGCATCAATAGTTTATGTTTGTTGATTCTATCGGATTGGGTGATTCTCACTGCTCATCATTCCATTTTTGATTAAATATTAATTTAACAAAGAAATCAGAATTAGTTGAAGGACTGATCAGAAATGTTGTTTTTGAAAAATATGTTTCCACATCAGGGGGCTTAATTTTCTCCATATTAGATTGATTTTATGTGATTAATGCCATTGTGTTCCAATGCCCCGCTGCAAGTGTGGGGTTGTTTGGCGCCAAAACTGTCTGGTATTCTAGAATAGTACGATTATGTAAGATCAAGTTTAATGGAATGTCATATTAGTAACGCTAAGTAGTATCTTTCGCAGCAGCAACAGCAGCATTAGTAGTAGTAGTAGTAGTAGTAGTAGTAGTAGTAGTAGTAGTAGTAGTAGTAGTAGTAGTAGTAGTAGTAGTAGTATAGTACTAGTGGTGGTGATTGTCGTAGTAGTAATCCTAATTATTTCAAAGTAGTTGACCCTGTTCACTCATAAAAATCAAAAATGAAGAGAAAAATAATTAAGTATATAGCTTTAAATGGAAATGTACCGTTAACACTGTTTTATGAAAATTGCCAGTTGCTGCGCCATTGTTAGTAGTGTGGGTATATTAACTTAGGTTAAGTAGGTGTTATTATCAATGAGAGTAAAGGTAAATTCTACTATACCTAGGGATATATATTTAGTTCCATCGTGATGTGCTATACTATCATTTCTACACTTGTGGTTAGTGTGTGTTATGTAGTAACCCATAGTGGTTATGTTTATCGTTTAGTATCGCTTATGTGAAGTTGCTAGACAGACAGACACATTCCTACACTATAATGCTTATGGAGGGTCAGGGTTATCGGTTACCTAGAATTATCTTCCATATCGCTTGAGGAAGGTTCCCGATGTTAGGTGTAGAAACGTATCGAAGAAGTCTGTCAGTTCTGGTTCACGTTTAACGATTTCAAGGGTTTCACAGAGACGGAGATTGTATACAGAGACCCTAACACGGTAAGGGGGAACCTGGTTGACCTTAGACAATTTCGTTGAATACTGCATTTCATTTAACTTGAGCTTCCATATTAGCTCAGAGATGGCCGTGCATTTGCACTTCTTCCTTTTACAGGTATGGCATTGGTGATACCAGTGGTCTTTAAATATGGTCGATGTCGCCCCAATATATGTATATGTTGAGCTGTTGATGGTAACCTTCATTGTTATACCGTATTTTTACGGAGGCAGTCTTTATCTAGCCGGTATGCATTGGGGTTCTTGCATTTCCATTGCCTATTGAATATTGTAGAATCCGTGGTGCGTTGGTTCCTGCAGAACTCGGCACCGGAGACGGTTTCTTGTTCAGTCCTATTCCTAAGTACACTTGACGCAGCATCGCTGGTGTGCATAGTCTGGTCCTCATCAACAATGTTTGGTTTATGTCTATGTTTCTTTACCCTATCGTTATTAATACTAACTATGTTTTGGGCTAGGCTGCAGTTAGCAGAATACGAGAAGTTAATTGTGTGTCTCTGAAATAACTACCCAAAGTTCGAGCACCAATAGCAGAGTGTAAAGAGTAAATGTCAAGTTCAGTCTATACCTTGACATTATCAAGCCCGCCTTTTGACTGTCGACCATTGCTTCCCTTACCGACTAACTTTCCTGCTAGCCATAACTTACTCAAAATACGTCTTCATATTTTGATATAACCTTACAGTTTGACTTGATAACTGCTGCGACTGGCTTAAGCTTGGTAATGTTGTGTAGCTCATTGATAGAGATATGGTGGCTGAGTCGTTTGTTGGTCATAAGACTCATTATGTGGTTCTGGAATGTAGAGAGCTTCTGAGGTGACCTTGTCGTCCGATTAACACTATGTAAGTGACGAAGATCTTGGCCTTCAAGAAACTCGTTTTGATGTTAGCACTTCTTTGTTCTCTTTGAAAGCTGCCCAAGCCAGAGGGATGAGACACTGCACAACGAACATTCCATTGTTGTTTGATAATAGTTTGTGACCGAAATATACAAACTGCGTAACTTTAGCAATTTGCTGGTTGTGGATTTTTTTTATCAGTTGCCATACACTTCGTTTTGAAGATGTTGGTGTGTAAGCCATTTAGACAGTTTTGCAGATCAGTTCTAGAATAAGTCATGATGACCAGATCGTCTGCATGGCTACGATTTGATAGGATATGACCTCCTAATTGATAGGCAAAATAGCATTCTCCTTCAGTTTCCATGATAGGTGCAGCTATAATTATACAGAAAAGAAGTGCTGATAGTACATCTCCCTGCTTAACTCCTTTCAAGATGTCTATACATCATGTAGTTCCCATGAGTTGGTATATGTTTCTTTCAGTAGGTTGATGTATTTCGTGTTAATTGAGGTTTTGTTTAAGAGTTGCCACAATCTGGGTATTTTCACGCTCTCAAAATCTGTTGTCAAGTCAATGAAGGTGATGTACACAGGTTTCCTGAATTCTATTTATTTTGAATGATTATATTCAATAGCTAGGATCTGCTCAATGTTGCCTTTTTTCCGATTGATACGCAGCATGTATTTCAAGAACTGAGGCGTAAAGGTCTGACGTCACTCGTGCTACAATGACACTCATGAAAGGCTTGTAAACATAATTCAATAGGCTCTTAAGACCCCTGATATATATGTCCACCGTACGGTGCGCACAGGATTTCGTATCAATTATGTTTGGCCTGGAATATCTAAAATACCATCGAAAGTTAACTCTCATGTAACGCAAGAGCTGGCCGATTGAAACTTGGGTTGCAAAACCGTTTTACAACTGTGAAATCTCATGAAGTCTCCGACAACTTTTATGATACTATCTTCAAAGACATTAAAGAGATTTTACTTAAGGAAAGCTTTTCCATTTAACAGTGGATGTCACAAAAACAAAGAAAGCATTATCCGAAACAGAGAATCAGAAGAAAATGAGGCCAAATATCAGCTCAGTATAAAATAGCGAAAGCTGAATCCAAGACACATCAGACACAGTTAAACAAATGTACATCATTGAGGAACTTAATACCACAATAATATATTGCTGATCTGAAGAAACTAAAGATTAAACCAGGAAATCTTAGCTGGAGCATCAAAGATTCAAACTGTTCTATTTTCACAACCAAAGATGATATCCTGGCCCCTTTTGAATTCGTTACTAACGGCGATCAATTTGGAAATTTCAATTTCAGGCCTAGCTGAAGGAGCCTTTCAAAAGCTTGGAGTCTCGTTGATAATGCAACAATTAGGCATTTCCACAAAGTACGAGTGAAACTATCGATAGTCGGAACTGGGAGAATTCTTTTCTTCAAAGTTACATTTTAGACTTCGCTCCGTTTAATTGATTATTTTCTTGTTAATTTCTACGGACTAAGAGGAAGGACTAGGTAAATTTTATCTGACTGTCCCTCATAGAGGAATATCGATAACATTTATCTGTTATTTCTTCAAAGTTACATTTTAAACGTAGCTAGATTTAAATGATTATTTATCTGTTTTGATTTCTACGGTCTAAGAAGAAAAGATTGGGTACATTTTGTCTGACTATTCTTCAAACTTATAATTATACATATATATATATATATATATATATATATATATATATATATATGTGTGTGTGTGTGTGTGTGTGTGTGTGTGTGTGTGTGTGTGTGTGTGTGTGTGTGTTATGCTATACGTCCATTGTTTTCCTCGAGAACACCTGACACAATTCAATAACGAATCCTCGACCAACCATTGCTCAGGAGCTGGCTTTCGATTTGCAGCTGATCCCTTTTCATCACAGGAATGAAACAGATGGTTACCGATTGATTAAGAAATCCCATCTACTCAGGTTTTGAAATCAAATGGATGCCTTTCCTTGACTGATTTCTCACCAAAGTTAAAGATCCCAGTCTATTCATTATATGCACACTATTGGATGACCGTTGTTTATCTTTAGTTCCTACGACATAGGAATAGTTTTGTTTCTCATTCCACAGGGTGTCCAGAAGCAGCATCCACTCTAAGCAAGCTTGGTATGGTTGCCAGTTTAGTCACCGACGATCCTATAGGGTGGCAGGTTGTACTGGGTTATATATTATCAATATCTCTTGAGAGCTACATGCTGTTTATAAATATATATATATATATATATATATATATATATATATATATATATATATATATATATATATATATATATATATATATATATATATATATTTATATATATATATATATATTTATATATATATATATATATATATATATATATATATATATATATACATATATATATATATATATATATATATATATATATATATATATATATATATATATATATATATATATATATATATATATATATATATATATATATGCCTCCTCCTTCGTGTGTTTGTTTCTTTCTTTCGAAATACCTGTGCTATTATGTACTACTTTTATTGTCATTAGAGTATTATGTTGCTCCAGCCCAAATAGCTTTAATATCTGTGTTTATATCTGCATTTGTTGTAATACGATGCACATAGTATCGGTAAGATTGTTCGACGAGAAGAGATTCATGGCTAAACGCCAACATCATGTTTGCTGACCTCTCATGTATAGTGAAAGTCGTACTAGAGTGCATATATGATTGACCATCTGCTCTTCAATATTAAGAAATACTAATTTCCATTGATATCCTCACTGTATAAAAACTGGAAATTGAAGTCATTTTATATGTCAATCCTTAGAAAATTTGATTTCAATAAATAAGGTCATTGGTACTGACAAATTAGTGTGAGATAGCATTCAATAAAGAAAAAAACCAAAGTCGATTTATTCTCAAAACGTATTCCGATGTTATATCCAAAGATACAAAAATGCACTAGATAATGTGATCGTATAGGATAGGCAATGAAATTGATGTGAGCACAGGTTTTTACTTCTCGTTCACGATTAACCTTAAAATAAAAACAACAATACCAATATTGAACCATAGACAATGCTAGCCAAAAAACGCACGAAGAAAAAAGTGTTACAATAACCAGAATTGAGTTGTAGCTTTTAAATATTATTGGATAGCATATACAGAGATAAGTGGCGCCACAGGAAACCAGATACGGTGCAATTAACTGTGTTATTTACTTCAATCAGCAGAATGCAGTAGTTTCTTTCTATATCTATTACAATACAACTTAATTACAATATATCTTTCTAGTAAATATAAAATCATTTTTAAAACAAGAAGTTTCTACTACATATATATAGATATATACATTTATAGACATACTTATACATACATCTATACATATATATATGCATCTCCATTTCTCTCTCTTTTTCTCTCTCTCTCTCTTTCTCTCATTATATATATATATATATATGTGTGTGTGTGTGTGTGCACATGTGGGTGTGCAGTGTGTGTGTGGTTTGCGTATGCGTTAGGGCACGTGATGTGTAATTATCTCATACTAGATAATATACTTCATCAATGATTAAAGTTAAACGTTACATAGCTGATTTTCATGTTTGTTAATTCCAACATTATTGTTTTACTCGAGCCTCAGACTGGATATTTTACGACAGACATAACATAGCATCAACAAAAATAAAAATAAATAATAACAATAACAACAACTACAACATCAACAACAAAACGACGATATGGTGCTTTTCATGACATTCAAATTAAAGATTAGAAACTTTCTCAAAATATATCTGAGAACCTTGTTTTTCATTTAACATTTTCTTATACACTTCCTGAATTATTTCTTTTCCCATCTTTCTAAACACACTCACACACACACACAAACAAATATATATATATATATATATATATATATATATATATATATATATATATATATATATATATATATATATATATATATATATATATATATATATATAACGAAGGAAATGTGGTAAGGAACCAGGTGGACCATAACGCACCAAAGTACTCAATACTTGAGGTAGTAGAGTGGGTAATAGGAACCAGTAAGACCCCGACAGCTGAGCTCAAGCCGTTTCGACGGCTAATTCTGGACTAAAATCTTTTCGCAAATAGATCAATTTTTTGCGTGAGCATCCGAAGGTAAAGTTTTTTTGGTGGGATTGGGATGTTCTTGGTAGAGAAGTCAATGTTGTGTTTTCGCATGGTGCGGGTGAAATGAATTGAGCTTAGCGGAAAAGTCTGGATACGGCGTGGTAGGGTCGGAAAGTGCTCTACTACGGGAGTAGGAGCTAGATAACGAAGGAAATGTGGTAAGGAACCAGGTGGACCATAACGCACCAAAGTACTCAATACTTGAGGTAGTAGAGTGGGTAATAGGAACCAGTAAGACCCCGACAGCTGAGCTCAAGCCGTTTCGACGGCTAATTCTGGACTAAAGTCCAGAATTAGCCGTCGAAACGGCTTGAGCTCAGCTGTCGGGGTCTTACTGGTTCCTATATATATATATATATATATATATATATATATATATATATATATATATATATATATATATATATATATATATATATATGTATATTATATATATATATGTATATATATATATATGTATATCATATATTTAAGGAAAAGAAATAGAAAATGCCACTGGAATCTTTTAAGAATATTTATTTATGTACCGGTTTCGCAGTTCTTTTGATTTTCAAAAGTAAAATTGAGATGGAGGGTTTGTGTTTCTGTTGTGGTTTGTCTCGCATCTGGTTCGTGTTTGAAAGTTATTTCTCTTTTATACGGAAGAAGAGGCTCAGAATGCTGTTTCTTTAAAATGTAATCTGTTTGGTTGATGACTGTCGCATGATTCAGTATATTCAATTTCGGGCCAGTTCTTGTTCGAAAGTTCTTTCTCTTTTATACGAAAAAAGTGTCTCCGATTGCTGTTCCTTTAAAATGTAATTTCATTGGTTGATGAATGCCTTGTGATTAAGTACACTTGAAACTGGCGTTATTAGTAGAATTGTGTACCAGGTTTACTGAACCAAGCATAGAGCAAAAGATAGGAGATAGAAAAAATAGAAGATAAAAAAATACAGAACTTCCTATCTATAAGAGGCCACCGATACAAAGGACATAATAAAAAGAAATAACGCTTGGTGGAAGTGGCAATAAACGGGAGTAACATCAGGAGCATTAGGAGAAGGGAAAAAAGAATAACGGGGGAGAGAGTGCAAGGGAAAACATTGCAGAAGACAAGAACAGAACGGGATAGTGGACATCAGGCTGTGGTGTCTGTACTAAATATAAAGTTAATCATAGCTGTGATAGAGATAAATAAACATTCATGTCTCTGGTCGAGACGAAGCGAGATTATATTAGCATTCACAGAACAATTAGAAACCTTAATGCTAGAACAGCTGTTCTAGCATTAAGCTTTCTAATTTGTAAAACAGCTAAATCTTGTCAATGACAGCGATGGGGAAAATTGCTTAGAGGACAGGAAACGTTGGCCAGTGGCCGAAAGAGAGACAATCCATGAAGTGGGTTACAGACAAATTAAATATTGAAAAGATTTTTCTGTTTGTTTTATCGCACACATCATATCAGCAGTAACATTTCTTTTCTCTGTTGCACGATCCAGCGTTATAAAATGGTACTCTCAATTAAATCATTCAAAACCATTTTGCTGATCTGAATGATGATGAGGGTGAAGATGTGTGTGTGTTTCTGTGAACGTCTGCGGTTGTCGCCTTTATTTATTTCCTTCTTCCAGCCATTTCTGAGCGCCAATACACCTCTTGTTCTACTCTCCCCTCAATATTTTCTATATTTCCTCTGTCTGTAACCCACCTCATGAATTGTCTCTCTGCCGATCACCGACCTCGACTCTCTGTATTCTGAGGAATTTTTGCCACCGCTGCCTTTTTCAACGTTAAGAGTTGTTGTAGCGTTGAGTTTTCTCATCTTTCTATGAATTCTATAGTACTCTTGCTTGGTCATGACATCAATGTTTGTTCAGTTACACAGACATATATATATATATATACATATATATATATATATATTAATTTCACAGAATTCTTTCTTCTCTTTTCCATTACTTCCAATAATTTCTTGCGACTTTTTTTTTTCTCATATAGATTTTCTCTTTCTGAATAGGTTTTAACTCATTTAGGTTTTTTTATGTCATTAGATACTGAAAGGTTTCTAATTATTTTTAATTTTATGGCTCCGACAAGAATGTAGGATAGATTTATCGTACCTTTCTCCCCATTCTTCCTTTAGACGGTGGATTGGTAAAAGCATTACTTGGAAGATTTGCAGATAATATTTGGCATATCGAAGTGACATTAACTGGCAAATTGGTGAAGTGTTTAGTTGACGAATTGGCATTGTCGATAATTGGGGATTGGCTGAGACTTTAGTCATGTTATTAGCAGAGTCCTTAGGCGGTAAATTATCAGGGATTGTGGGCTGTTAATTGGCAGAATTGTTAGAAAATCCGATACATTCTCTCAGTGTTTGTTCTGTATTTGTGTGATATCGCGACAAATCTTATCGAGGTCAAATTTGTCTTGCATACTGTGGGTGTATCAATCTATGAATGATGGATTGACAGATCTGGTGAGGCATTTGAAACAGATGGGATGCCTCTCAGTATTTAATCCGTCACGGTGCACCCGGATTTTATATTCTGGCAAGTGAATATAATCTTATTTGGAGCCAGGGATGATCTGATGTATGTAGGATCACACCTGATTATGAGAGCAGCAAAGGTTAGAGTTACAGAGGTAAAATTAAAAAAAATAGATATTAACCACTAAGCAACGCAATTTCAAAACTTGATAAAGTATTGTGTTCAAAATATTCATATGATTGTTAAATTTCTCCTAACAACCCTACTAACCTTTAGCAATCAAACTACCACCAATCTCTTTTACTTCTGGTGATTATATTTAATCTTGACAAGTCGTTTCTTTCGTTCTACTCATCTGCCATCACCAGGTAAAAATTATCTATTAATTATTATTTTGAAGATGGTGAAGATTTTTTAAAACAGATTCTATGTAGTTCATATTTGATATATTGGCGTTACTAACAAGGGTTATATCTCTATTAAATATGTCATTTACTACTGAACCGTTTCATTACAAGTTTATCTCTCTATGCTCTCCCACTTCTCTCATTCTCCGCTTCACACTGTCCTTTCATCCTCTTTACATCTGACACACTCCACTCTTAGACGCATATATGCATACAAATAGACACGCATATATACATACACACATACATACATATACACACATTCATACATTATACTCTTTCCCCTTACTCTATCTCTCTATTTTATAATCATTTACAGAAACATTCGATCTCTCTCAAATTCTTGAGCTTGTCAAGCATTGAGCTGGAACAAATGTTCTACTTGTAAATAATTATTTTTTTCTTTCCATCATTACTTTCTTTCTTTCCTTTCTTCTTTATGTCATTCATCCTTTTTTCAATTTTCACCTCTACCTTCTCTGCTTCCATTTGTTATATCATTCTTTATTCTCTGAAAGAAATTGATAAACTATTCACTGATCATCAAGTGGAAATACTTTGAATCATTTCAAATATTATTTCGACAATTCACTGCAATAAATGAGAGAAATATAATCTTTCCCGATTTTCTGTAATGGTTTTCATATTTACACGCAGGGTACTAAAATAATCTTAAGCTGGCGGCTCGGTCGGTTTCGACGATCTAGAAATTGTTGTTCGATTAGATCATCTGAAGGTCCAACAAGTGAAATAAGTGTAAATAGTTTAGTATAAATGTGGCAAGTGCACTACATTCAATTTGCAATAAGCGGAATCAGTGCAGTACAGGAATTGTTGATGCAGTCCATCTTACATTGATTTAAACTATGAGCATCTAGTTAATTGATCAACCGTATATTCAGCCCATGCTTTCAAATGTAAGTCGCTGAGTTCTCTATAGAGGGTTGTGTCCTTAAGCTAATTCCTTAGTCTAATCAGCCTAACATAATCCAATCCTCGGGATTCCACACAAGTTTTGTCTACTAAATTTCACTTACAAATCTTGGGTGAACCAAAGACAATACTATAGAAATTTGACTAATATGACAAGTAGTGAGATTGAACAAGGGATCTCAGGATTGCATAGCGAACTTTTAAACCACTATTATTTTGGCAGAGGGCCGGATGCCATGCTTTGTAGCATAGAGTGACGCCCCTTTACGGTCTGATTTCAAATCCGGCCAAGGTTAACTTCGCCTTCCATCCTAATGGGGTCGATAAAATAAAGTACCAGTAATGCACTGGGATAATTGCCGGCCTTGTGCCAAAAGTTAAAACAATTATATTTACGAAATAATGTATATGTATGCGAACGTTATATACGCTGTAGATTTTACTTATCTCAGCTTAAAACATACAGAGCGAGACTTATGTATGTTTATTTATTCTAAACATGTAGTATATGCATTCATACACACCTGCGTTCGTTCAAGCACTTCTGCTGTTCTTTGCTTTGGTGAGAAAACTGCAGAAACCGGTGTTGTTGTTATGAGATACTTATTGATATTAGTTCTGCAAAGAGAATTATGTATATTTCGTCACTTTCTTCCTTAGAAATACAGGTAACGAAACCAATGAATGACCCATTGGAATCTTATAACGAAAGATAGTACCGTTCACTATTTGCGATATATGGGAAAACATATTTTCTAGTAATTTGTTAATCAAACAGTATGTTTACTTGAAGACGGTAGAGTGGTTTGGATTGAAAACTCTGGCACTTATGAAAAATAGTGTATTAAGATTATCATCTATCAGTATGTTTGGCTTTTTTCTTATTAAACAGGCGCTGAAGATATTAACTTAATGTTTTAGCTGTTAGATATTTTATTGGAAAATCTGCATATATTTTCCACCTTCGTAAACATTTTTAAACGAGTAATTATATGTTAAAGAGCTTTTAGCTATTGTTAGCTTTGTAAGTGGAGCTAAACTACTAAAAAAAAAAATAAATAAATAAAAAATAAAAAATAAAAAACAGAAATGCGTAGCGGCTGGTTTTCAAATTTGAAATAGAAATAAGAAGAAACGGTTTAAACAGAAAGTAAAAGTAATGGAAAATATTAATACGTTTTTTGTAGGAAATCGGTCTGGGAAATAACGCTACTGCTAAACACAGGTTTGGGGGCCTAGTAAAGCAAAATTCATTTGGATTATATATGCTTATATGTGAATAAATACATGTATAATGTGTACCGGATCAACAGACAAAATATTTACACGCAAATAATTCTATACTAGCGCCATATTATACATATACACACTTACTGAGAGGAATATACACACTAGCGTAATCCCATGTTAATCTGTTTGTTGTACATTTTCGATTAGGTATTCACTATGGTATTTTATTAATTTGTTGTTGTACAAAAAGAATGTAGGATTTAAGTTGCAAGAAACGTAAACACACACATTTCTTTATTCAATCATGTATTTATACATAATTTGAAAGAAGATTAAGAGCTTTAACCGAGTTTCTGTTCTTGTTGGAAAGATCATCAGAAACGATCTATATCACCCACTATTCAGCGTGAAATACTTCACTAGAGGCTATCAGAAAATCCATCAACCATGGTACTAAAAACAAACTAGATATGCCAGCAGGCATATTACTATGTATTTGAAGAATCTAATCCAATTATATATTAAATTGTGTACTATTTTAACAGAAGCAGCGAGAAACGTGTTTTTAAACACACACACACACACGCACACACACACACACACACACACACACACACACACACACACACACACACAAACACCCCCACACACCCACACCCACACACACACGCGCGCACGCACACACACACACACACACACACACACATACACACACACACACACACACACACACACACACACACACACACACACACACACACACACACACACACGTAAATATGTCATATTTATGTATTTCACTGGAGAATGAAAAAGATTAACAGTTTGTGTGCGAATGTGTGTGTGAATCTGAATGTGTGTTTGTGCATGTGTATATAATGTGAAATAAAATGTAAGGCACACATTTTCGCATACGCGTCCGATTTTTGCGTCGTTGTGAGATGCAAACCAATAATATAAAAACATATTTTCCGTCTTTTTGGTAGAGAGTAGGATCCACTTTTTATATGTAAAGATACATATTGACTCGTTCTGTTAAGTTTGTGTTTAGTGTGATCCGACCGCATTTGGGAAGATGGTCAAGGAAAAGAAAATTATCGACATCCATGCTGCAATCGTTTACCCTTGGAATCGTAAGAATGTTTCAAAAATGTTAAACGTTTTAGATATCTGTCACTTGTAGCTTATTAAATGAGAAGTTTCGTCCTTTCTTCACTAACATGCTTTAGTCTAGGTGGGTTGCTACATATTCTGTCGCTCCAATTAAATGTTACGAAACTTAATGTGTATTTGCGCAAACTCCTCATCAATGATCCGTACACTTGCTTGCTTTCTTGTAGATTTTTTTAAACATTGACACTATGGTGGCAGCTGACTTGAACAACAACGAAAATGTGTGGATCACCACGAAAATGTTATCAGAATAGTTGCATTTTAATATGTTGGAATTTTATATTTTGGGGTCCACAATATTAGATTTAGCCATAGGTCTCAGCATATTCTTCCATTTTTGTTGTATTTTGTCTTCCCTAATGCAGTCGGATTGTTTTGTCTACCGCATCATATCTCATCGGAAGGTAAAAAGGAAAATACATTGTTTTACGATTGGCAATAATGTGGTAACATCTCCGGTTTTTGTTTGCACAGTTTAATATTATAATCAGATGAAGACTTACAATTTTCTTTTTGTTTTGCAGAAGATACTTGATGAAGTTTTCATATTGGTGGATTGCTTGGATATATATAGGATGCAATGTACTTATTGGAAAGCCATTATCGGCATTACTGCCGACTATCCCTCGAATGTTCTCCGTATTTTGTTTCAAGAAGCCATATACAACATTCCCAATGAACTGATCTATTTTATTTTTTTATTATTTACTCGTACATTGCCTAGATTATTCCAATGTTCAACTGAAAGGGATTTGTGTAAGATTCTTTATCACATCTTTCCTGTAGATAAAAGGGTTATCCTAACAGTATCGTTTTCTTATAGCTCATAAACCTGAGGGAGATGATCGCTGACCTTTTTCGTCTGTTGCAGATGTTGATTTAGTGTCACTTGACGAGTTTCGTCTGATGTTAATATACATTTTAAAACCCGGCCACCCTCCTTGCGTGGGAAACATGTCCTATCTACATCACTATTGAAGTTAAAGATTCCAGTAATACTGAGCAACTTGCGGTTCCTTACATCCTCCTCCTACAATTCTTGTATGTATATATCTATGTATGAATGGATGTATGTATGCATGTATGCACATCTGAATGTATATATGTATGTTCTTATTGTTTTATTATTTTATATGCTTTCACCAATAGAAAGAGAAATCGGTCTTCTAAAATATAACAAGAATAGTTCAATGAAATTTAGACAGCATCAACTATTTAAATACATATGTATATCAGTACGCGTTTGTGTGTGTGTGTGTGTGTGTGTGTGTGTGTGTGTGTGTGTGTGTGTGTGTGTGTGCGTGTGTGTGTGTGTGTGCAAGTGCGAGTGCATGTGTAGATCTGTATGTATTTCTGTCATATGCATGTATATTTATACATGTGTACATTTAGTTATTTCATACCGAATTCCGGAAATGTTTAACATATTTTTAGTTTCATTAATGGATTGCACTTTCGACTATCTAACTAGCAATGCCGTTCATGGTTCTGTGAGGCCCAGCTTGTCAGAATTGATACTGAGGCAGTTAGTAACATATTCCAAAGCTCTAATGATCACAGATACGCATCTAATGACATAGTCAGTGTCGAGTAGATTCCGTATTATTTCAGCATAAATGTTCTCCTTTGCGCTAATCTTTAGGGTTTTAATGACACTACTGGGCAACTGTTTTCACTCTATTGGTGAAAGCATATAAAATAATAAAACAAGAAGTACATACATATATACATACAGATGTGCATACATGCATAGATACATCCATTCATGCACGCTTTCTTTTCTCTCTCTCTCATATCATTTTATCTGGTTTGCTATGTTTACATTTTATTGGTGTTTTGACTGAAATATTTCACCAAACTCTTTGAAATCATGTATGTTGTCCATTTCACTACATCTCGTTATATGTTTATTCTTAGGATCAACCTTTCTACGGATTGCATTTTATTGTTTTGGCCACTACATCAAGACTCATATCGTGCTGATATCTTTTGGCAGCTACTTGTGATGTCTGAGACATATTCATTGTTTATTCCACAGAGTCTGCATCAGTTGTCACTTCTGTTTTGCCCGCATTCCTATCTCTTTTACGTATTTTGCTGTTATTTCCTGTTCCTGGATTGTCAAAGCATATCATTCAAAATAAGAGCCATTATAACGGTCGTTGCTCCAAGTTAGAATACGTTGCTGATCGATATTATTCTCACTGTGAAGGTTTTTGGTGACATAGTTATGCATGGTGTTTTGCTGATCAGTATGCAAATTTCCATCCATGGATTCATTGTGGGATTGCTCAACAAATTCATTAGATGTGAGGTTTTGATTATACAGAGAGGATTTCTAACGTAGCTCCTTCCCAAATCTCATAATGTTATCTCCTCCACCTAGACAGATCTGTTTCATAGATGTCCACATAAGGGTCATGCTCTCCGCATTCATTTTCATATGCCCAACTTCTTAGACCATTTTGTAAAAAGTTGCATTTAACTTGGTCAAGATTTCTAAAATGGAGCGTTTACGCAAGCAAGGGCGCATACGCACACACACACACACATACACACACACACACACACACACACACACACATTCACACACACTTATATATATATAGAGAGAGAGAGAAAGAGGGAGAGAGAGAGGGAGGAAAAAAGTCAGGACCCCGACAGCTGAGCTCCGGCCGTTTCGACAGCTAGATCCGAAGTTCAGATCTAGGTGTCGAAACGGCAGGAGCTCAGCCATCGGTGTCCTGACTCTTTTCCTATTACCCACTCTACTTCTCTAAGTATCGAGTACTCTGGTGCGTTATGGTCCACCTGGTATCTTACCACACTTTCTTTGTTATGTATATATATATATAAATCGTGGCTAATAATCTTTTGAATACCCAGGTGAAACTCCAGATTAAGCAGACTCATTCTCACATTCGTCAATATCGCAAGGTTGTTTATATCTACTTATATATATATATATATATATATATATATATATATATATATATATATATATTATATAATATATATATGTGTGTGCGTTTATATATATATGTGTGTGCGTGTATGTGTGTGTGTGTGTTTGTGTGTGTGTCTATGTCTGTGGACCTACTCATATTTTTGCCTTTTTTCAAGTCATTGATTTATATTTGTACCAATGTTGTGTTATATGATGTGTTTTCCTTTTTTCGTTTCATATATTTTACATTTGTTTATGATTTTTCTGGCGCCAGTTTTGTTATGCAATTCTCTCGGTTTACAATTATTTTTATCCTTCTAGAACTCAACTGTCACTTTCCATAATATAATGCTTTTATTTATTTTATCATTCATTTATTATTTTTATTTTTTTTATTTATCTATTTATTCATTTAGTTTTCATGTTCGATGTGTTTCCAATAATTCTTCAGTGCATTTATTACCATTGGTGAATTTCTATAGAATAAAACAAAAATGCAATATTCCAATGAAGCAAACACTAAAAAAAATTTACTTAAAATTTTTTTAGCATCCCAATGTATTATTTATGTTATATTACTTTACGTTTATATTTGTTTTCAATTTTTTTCTCTCACTGAATATTTATTAGCTTTTATTGTCATTATTGTTGTTATGTAGGTGGTAGTTGGGTAGGTGGATCTAGTGGATAAGGTGTTGATGGATTTTTAAGAGCATTAGTAGTAGTAGTAGTAGTAGTAGTAGTAGTAGTAGTAGTAGTAGTAGTAGTAGTGGTGGTGGTGGTGGTTGTAGTAATAATAGTAGTAGTAGTAGTAGTGGTGGTTGTAGTAGTAGTAGTAGTAGTAGTAGTAGTAGTAGTAGTTGTAGTAGTAGTAGTAGTAGTAGTAGTAGTAGTAGTAGTAACTGATGTTGTTGATGTTACATTTACTAAGCAAATCAAAATATTTATGAGTGTATAACTCATTAACTTCAACGAAATAATACGATGAGAAAATTGACAGGAACATTCAAAAACTAAACACATCTACAATATCAAAATGTAAATACTACTAGTAGTAGTAGTATTCATAATAATATTAATGGGACAGGAGGCATAATGGACATATTTTTTCAGGGAAATGTATATTACTTAATTATTTGTAAATGTATTTTTATCTATTTTATTTTCTGATATTCTTTTCAAATTCGATGCTTTCTATCGTATCACAGTTTCATAGTTTGAAATATATCATCTGAAGTAAATACATCAAAAATCAAAATAAGATGCATATGATTTAATTACATTAGTAACATTTAAACGGTGGGAAGAATCCTGAGTTACTTAGGCACCGGTTAAATAGCATACTAGATTACTTTACTTTTCGTTCAAGCACTATCATTCAATCATGTTTGACCAAAACAAAAATTAGCAATTTATGGCTCATCTCAGGTGACGTACTGCATCCTCTCCTCTGACCCCGTGCCTTTTCACTTTTTCCCAAACCCACCCATTACTGATTTTAAGCGTGCCTGCAACCTCCGCGACCTCCTGGTTCCCAGTTCCTTCTCGTCCTCTCCCACGAAACCACTCGGCTCTCATCCTTGTTCTCGTTCCAGCTGCCCCACTTGTCCTTTCATTTCCACCCACACCTCTCTTACAGGCCCTAACGGGTCTTTCCGTTAAATAGTGTTGGAGTAAGTTTTTTCCATCTTCCTTCCCCAGAAGGGGACTGACACAGGTCCCTTTGTTTTTTTTTATTTTCGACCACGAAGGGACCTGTAAGAGACAGGCTGAAATATACAAACACGTGTGTATTTTTATATATATACCCTCACACTATACACACACTCCTTAAAACCATATTCCAATAATAGAATTCCTTTTACAACCGTATTGTTGCCATAGAATGTATCTCTAGCTTACAAATTCTCCATCCACTCGCCACCCCCATTTGAACTCTTGACCAGGCAATTAACACAATCAGAATATTTACAGAATATTTCCTTTGCCCACAAAAAACAATTTTGTTCTGTGAAGAAACACAACTAACAACACTGCTGCTACTATCATGACTACACGCCTCTTTCTCTATACACAAGAACTCATTCTCCAGTCCCCTTCTGAGCGAGGAAGATGGAAAAAAACTTCATCCAACACTTAATTTTAAATCTTTAGTTTTTAATTGTTAATTCTTTTTAATTGTAATACTCAACATCTTATGAGATGGATTTTCATAATACATGGGCAGCGGTAATACTTTATATACATCATAAAACTCTTTCCTAAAAGGATTGTCCCTCTCATGTTCTTAATAATTGTTTCTACGTTTGGCACAAGGCCAGCAGCTACCCAGTGTATTACTGGAACTTTATTTTATCGATCCCGTAAGGATGAAAGGCAAAGTTAACCTCGGCGTGATTTGAACTCAGATCATAAAGAGACGTAACTCTATGCTTCAAAGCATAGTGTCCGATTCTCTACTGATACTGCCAATCCACCGGTTCTTAATGATGTCATCTTTTCAATAATGT
>OZ024741.1:82677714-82680214 GCA_964016885.1 Eledone cirrhosa | reverse complement strand
TGTGTGTGTGATTGTACGGATATGTGTGAGTATGAGAATATGTGTATACACTTATTTCATATTTATGTGTCTATACGCATCTTATCTGTGCATTATAAACTTACAGAGACATTAACCTTGAAATGTTGTATTTGCATCCATCCTTTTGGTATGCGTATACAAGTTGAGCATACATTTTTGTAAAATATGTGTAAGGCTAGTTACATGTATATACACACACCGAACTGCATTAAACCTTTTGTATTTTCATTGGTCAATTTTGTTCCCAAACGGACCTGAAATTTTGAATTGTTGTTATTATCAATAAATATATTTCATTATTTCTGAAGACGGCGTATATATGTGTTGGTATGTATATTTAATCTTGATAGTTTGTATAATTTTGTATAATTTTGTACATAGATCTGTTGAATATGCATGCCAATTCTAACACATATATATCCTAGAAACGATCGTTAAATAATGAACTTTTTTGGTTTAATATAAGGAACTGTTTCATTGTTTTATTCATTATTTGTTTAATATTTTATATATATATATATATATATATATATATATATATATATATATATATATATATATATAAGCGATCAGTTCATTGAATTATGCACGTAATCATCTTGATGTGGACTCCCTTAATACCTATTGATAGACTCCACTCTAGCTTGGAGATGTGATACATAATTGATTTATATTTGAGACGGGGGTTGTCTATTACCTGATGGCCAGACTAGTGCGTTTATATGAGAGATCGGATCTCGGGACCATACCGAAGATTTACTGGAGATGCAGGCAAGCAATGACCCGGAGCCTACCGGGTGGCATATATAATAGTGGGACCATACCAGGTCCTACTGTTGTATTACATTTGCATGCAGCAGTGACTTGAGAGTCCGACTCCTCTTATAGAACGTTCAGATATGACACCCCTTAATTATTGGTTGGCAATCATCCTAGTATATACACCCTTGTACTTCTTAATAAACAACTCTCTAACTTATAAATGGGTACCATACTCTAGATATTAGTTATAACTTCACATGATAGGCACATATTTGAATCACCATTAATGTAGTTTAGCATAGTAATGTAACTAAAATAACTAGCTAGTTACCTCCCCTTACGCATTAATTCCCCTTAATCATTCAGGCACTTCCGGAATTTGGACAGCATGATATATTAATTAAGAACCGACTGGATACCGTTTATAGCTTGACTATATGCTGAACCACTGCGAATTATACGATAGACGCGTGTTCTCTATGTATATATTGCGTCTCATGGATTATGTGAGTGGTGGTGTGAGCAAGGACAGTGGTACGACCTTGCCGAAGATACAATAAGGTTTATAGTATGTTGAAGGTTTTTGATATTTTGGTGTTTCCCCGCATCCGAGACTGTATATCATACAGATGTATGAGAATAGATGACTTAATAATTCAGCCTATATTATAAGATCGATTGCCTGCTTCAACTGCCTGACCCTGCAAATATCATTCTGACGCACTCTAATCATGTATAGATAAGACAAGCGTGCATGCTACACGGGAGATTGCTTCATGCACTGACTACTCTAAGCTTTCCTCTTGCTTTATCTTCATAGACTGCCAACGCTTCATGTTTATCTTTATTTTCACTCTTGCTTATATTTTATTTTATTTTTATCATGTAACACTTTATATGTAAATTGCCATGCTATTTCATTTGATGAATATCACCCCACTGTTGATCAATATGCGCATATGTTTTATGTGTCTCTTGGGTTGAAAAGGAGGTCAAGTATGTTATAAATAGCTGCTCCGAAGATTCCAAACCTCGGTTTGGAGGAAACAATTGTAAGCAAATAAATGACTTAAACTGAACTTTGATTACTGTAATCTCTCTCTATATATATATATATAGGAACAAGTAAGACGCCGACGGCTGAGCTCAGCCGTCGGGGTCTTACTTGTTCCTATTACCGACTCTACTACACTAAGTATTGAGTACTTTGGTGCGTTATGGTCCACCTGGTTCCTTACCATACTTCCTTCGTTATATATATATATATATATATATATATATATATATACACATATATACATATATATGTATATACATATATATATACATATATATACATATATATATATATATATATATATATATATATATATATATATATATATATATACATATATATATATATATATATATATACATATATATATATATATATATATATATATATATATATATATATATATATATATATATATATATATATATATATATATGTATATATGTGTGTGTGTGTGTGTGTGTGTGTGTGTGTGTGTGTGTGTGTGTGTGTGTGTGTGTGTCTTCATATGAGGGAATATATATATGTGTATTCATATGAGTGAATGAATTCTGTGGGAGAACATCGTTATTTTTCTCCCTCATTTCAAGAATTTGAAAACAAATCATTTTCACCTGATGAGATCAGTGATAATCGATCATGGCTTCACAATCGATATAT
>OZ024741.1:82657714-82672714 GCA_964016885.1 Eledone cirrhosa | reverse complement strand
TTATCTATTTTTATATATGTTTTATATATTTATTTTTATTTACATTTATTCATTTATTGCTGATATCATTATTTTTCCCTTTATTTTTCTTTCTATCCTACGTTATTTCTACTTATGCTTAGGGCGGTGGATTTCTATCCTACATTATTTCTACTTATACTTAGGGCGGTGGATTGGCAGTATCGGTAGAGAGTCGGACGCCATTCTTCCCAGCATAGTTACGTCCCTTTACGGCCTGAGTTCAAATCCTGCCGGGGTTCACTTTGCCTTTCATCCTTACGAGGTCGATAAAATAAAGTACCAGGGTACTGGATAATTGCTGGCCTTGTGCCAAAAGTAGAAACAGTTATTTCTACTTATGCTTGTCTCTCCTCTGTCTACCATCATTTTTCATATATTTTCTTCTCTTTATATCTTTCTCTGTAATAATTTCTCCTTTTTCTTCTTCTTTCACTTTTTTCTTTTATTTTCCTTCTTTTTATTATTCCTTTCCTTTCTTTCTTTACTGTACCTATCTCACTTTCTTCCTTCTTTTCTCTCTCTATCTTTATTATTAATATTACTATTGATGATGTAATTTGAATTTGTAAATTTTCTGGTTATATATATTTTTTATAACAGTTTCCGAAGATATGATCGAGCTAACATCGTATATAAAATTGAGTGGCACTGCTTCTAGTGTTCAGCAATTTTTAGACAACTTTATCAGTGAAACAATTGTTAGACTTAAAATAAATCCCCTTTTTTGTACTGTTGACCATGTTATATATATATATATATATATATATATATATATATATATACACGTCGGATAGAATGCTTTCTGGTATTTTATCCGACTCACTGCTTTCAGAGTTCAAATCCCGCTAAGCTCAAATTTGCCTTAAAACATTTCCTAGTTGATAAAAAAGGACCACTCTAGTACTGGGGTCGATTCTTTCTCTATATCTCTTTCTTATTTCCTTTCTCTCACTTTCTATCTTTCACTGGAAGAAATCCTCTTTACTCAGGCCTGGAGAAGGATGGATTCTACCAGGCTTAAAATGCCCAAGAAACACCATATTTCAATGCGGCCCCTTACGACTCTATCAGGAGTAACGGGACGATATTATATATATAGAGAGAGACAGAGAGAGAAATTAATAAATCACATGAATACAGCAATTTTTCAATTGAAGAACTAATATGTATTAAGTGACACGTGTTGCGTTAATATGGAAATGTGCACCTCTAGAACCGCTAATCCGATGTATGTTTTCGGAGATTTTGAATTCCAATATTCTGCATCAACAGTTTTACATATGATTTCATCGAAGTCTAACAATGTTGTTATTCGTACAGGGAAACGTTTATACATAGAAAGAGAAGGCGTGTCGCTAACGAAAAATGTGGGTTATATAAATTCATGTATATATATATATATATATAAAGAGTCAGGACACCAACGGCTGAGCTCCGGCCGTTTCGACATCTAGATCTGAAATGCAGTAATGGCCGGAGCTCAGCCGCCGGGGTCCTGACTCTTTTTCTATTACACACTCTACTACCCTAAGTATCAGGCGCGTTATGGCCCACCTGGTTTCTAACCACACTTTGTTTCTTTTATATATATATATACATGTGTGTGTGTGTGTGTGTGTGTGTGTGTGTGTGTGTGTGTGTGTGTGTGTGTGTGTGTGTGTGTGTGTGTGAGTGTGTGTGTGTGTGTGTGGGTGTGCGTGTGTGTGTGTGTGTGTGTGTGTGTGTGTGTGTGTATACGGGTGTGCGTATGTGACTGTGTATACGTGTGTGTGTGTATGTACGTGTCTGTGTGTGTCTCTGTGTGCCTGTGTGTGTACAACTAATTAAGTAGCGAATATGTCTTCTTTCAAATATAACATATCGATACTAAGAAAGTGCTCCTGTTCGCTGATTTTTATTAAGAACGTTTCGTATTTTTTTTATTTTTCTATTACAACGTTATGCGTAGTTTATAAATGTAAAATGTAGCATTCCTAAATTATGGGTGTATTAATATCAGGTTATTTGTAGTAACTTAAAGTATCGCGGGAGTGGTAGCAAATCATTGACGACTGATTTAAAGTTTCGCAGCTGTCAAGCAGGGCAATCTAAACTATAATAAAGTAAGGAGTGCGGGACTGCGTCCAGAATATATTTTTTTATCCCGTTTGTAAAATAAGTTGGATTACTTTGAATAAATAATGAATGAATATTACATAATTTATCTACTCAATTTCGTAAACAAAAATAATTTCGTAAAAATAAATAATTTCAAATTGACTTCTTTTAAAGTTGCACTTCCGGTATATCGTCGACACCACCACCACTTCAATCTAAACTATAATAACTTTCACACAAACATAGAAACATACATACTTTCACCCAAACATAGAAACATTCACACATACATTTACACAAACACAAACATACGGTCATGATAGCGTTCGATTTAATTGGAGATGGGAGGGTATACATTCACACAAACATACATAATTCACACATATACATTTACAAAAGCATACATACATTCAAACACACACATACAGTCATGATAGCGTTCGGTTTAATTGGAAATGGGAGGGTAAAACAAGTATAACGTTTTATTTATTTATTAACTCTTTATTTTTAAAACTCATTTAATGTAATGGTTACAGAACGAAAACTAACAAATATAATCTAAACTATAATAAAGCTGGAGCGCGGGACTGCATCTAGAATATAATTGTTTATCCCCTTTGTAAAATAAGTTGCATTACTTTCAATAAATAATGAATGGATATTATATAATTTATCTACTAAAATTCGTAACACATGATTAAACATATATTTCAATACTTTATAGAGAGAGTGAAAGAGAAAGATGAAGCAATTATTAATTTTTTGTTTTAACATATATTTATTTCTAAGATTTCACCGTAGAGATAACATATATTTATACCTACATGACAGAGAGTGAATATGGGACGCAGAAAACATTTCTCATCCAAATCCCAACGCATGGCAGCAGCCGCACAACGACAAAGAGAGAAGAGGGCAAATCAATCAAGCAATAATCGCTCTACAACATCCCAACAAATTTCTACAAATGTAATTCAGTTAACACACCAACAAAAACTTGCAACAAATACACCAAACGTTCAGAGAGGAAGTAACAGGTCAATTGAAGGTCTGACAAAGAGTCCTACAGACGAACCGTTCTTTCCATAATGCCACAACATAATGCAGGGAGTCTCTGTGCCTCTGTTTGTCCGCACTGCAAAGCTTATCGCTGGCCGCATGAACCCAAATCTCTGTGCTGCTTCCAGGGTAAAATGAAACACCCTCAACTTCCTCCTACTCCACCAAATATACTGAAATATGTCGATATCACTCAAGCAGGAAATTCTTTTCTCCATAAGATACGGGCATATAACAAAGTGCTTGCCTTAGCTTCAATTGGTTGCAAAGAGATTAAAGCACCAGGATGTAGTCCCACATTTAAGATCCAAGGTAAGATTTGTCATATTATTGGATAACTACTTCCAAGTTATGCTTCACCCAAGTTTGCGCAGCTTTACTTCTATGATACATATTATGGGCTTCAGAATGCTAATTCAGATGCTGCTGTCTTGCAGGAACTGCAAGAAGACTTGCACAACTGCAACACCTATATAAGAAGCTTCGAGTCAGTCATTGAAATGCCAGTCTCTGAAAATGTGACTATTGTCCTAAATGCTGACAAAGTAAAACCCACTGATTTTTATTGTCGTATATATAATCTTCCCATGGAATCTGAGAATGCTGTTATTCAACCTGATAGAGCATTAGGGCTTTTGGATGCCATCATTCATAAATGGGATTGTGGTTTTCAGAGGATTCATCAGGTGCACCGTTCTTATGATCCTCTGCATCATGTGCTACTGTTTCCTTGGGGGAATGATGGGTTTCAGGTTGGTTTGACAACAACCACACATTCACACCCACTGTTATCAGTTTCAAGTTAGGCAAGGTGACTGTAACATTACATGAAGCGTAGGCGGCTGATGCAGCAATATGCTGTAGATGCCCAGGCAAAATTAGAACATTGTCGCCTCAAATGGGCCCGCAACATTCAAACCATGATACAAGCTGAAAAGTATGAGGGTTTGTAAATGCAGGCCGCGGAATTGTTCTTCCTCCTTCAATCTATGGTTCACCTCTCTTCTACAGTCAGTGCTTTCAGAATTCGATGACTGTTGTTCGACACATGGAAAAGCCATCTTATTTCATCACGGCAACAACTAACCATAACTGGGATGAAATAAAAAATAGTTTGCACCCTGGTGAAGAACCTAGAGACCGTCCTGATATTTGTGAAAGCGTCTTCAAAATCAAGTATGACAGTATGACATCATGATGGATGATATACTGAAGAGAAATATCCTAGGAAAAGTTGTGGCTCATTCTGCTGCAATAGAGTGGCAGAAATCAGGCCTCACTTATGCTCCTATTCTGCTGATAATGGCTGAAAATAGAAAACCCAAAACTGCTGATGCCGTTGATCAGGTAGTGTACAGTGAGATCCCTGATAATGAGACCAATCCAATTCTGCAAAAGATCATCACATCCTGCAACATTCATGGCCCATGTGGACAAGCTAATATGATGTGCCCATGTATGGAAGAGCTAGGACAACAACGCCATTGCTCAAAAAGTTATCCCACGTCATTGAGACAAACCACATTTGTTGCCGAAAATTCCTTTCCGGAGTATAGAAGAAGGGTTAGACAGCATGGTGGTCACACCCATACAATCCAACTTAAAGGTCAATAATTTACTGTTAATAATCGTTGGATTGTTCCATACAACACTTTCCTCTCATTGAGATATCAGTGCCACATCAATTATGAGGTTTTCCACAGTGTCAAGGCTGTTAAGTACTTATATAAGTACATCAGGAAACGATCAGACAAGATCATTTTCACTATTAAGGATTATCAAGGAAATTGTATCCATGCCCAAAATGAGATTAAGACCTATATCAATGCACGGTACCTTTCAGCCAGTGAAGCATTCAGGAGAATCTATAAATGTCCATTACATCATCGAAAACCACCAGTTGAAAAGTTGCCTTGCCATTTACCTGGGGAACAAATGGTCGTGTATGAGCGAGGGCAAGAAGAAAGTATTGTTTCTAGGGGACAGCCAATGACTAAGTTGACGGAATATTTTCAACTGTATATTAGAGATGCACTGACACAAAACATATTGTATATTGATATTCCTAAATATTTCACTTGGACAAACCAAAAGTGGCAAAGAAGAAAAAAGGGACATCTAGATGGTGATCAACAATTTATGAGTGAATCTCTTGGGCGCATTCCAACAGTATCTCTCAGTAGACAGCAATCTGAATTATATTACCTCAGGATGAACCTACATCACAAGGCTGGGTCAACTTCATACAAAGAATTGAGGACAATAAAAGGAGTTGAATTTCCAACTTTATAAGAAGCATGCAGGAAACTTGGTCTGTTAGATGAAGATGGAAAAAAAGACAAAGCTATGGAAGAGGCCTCATCCATTACGCTTAGTCCTCAGCTGCGAGAGATCTTCTGCACCATTTTATTGTACTGCATGCCAAATGACCCTCTGCAGTTCTGGGAGAAATGGAAGAATTGTCTTGCAGAGGATATCATGCATGAACGTCGTGAGCAAGTCATGTCCATGCAAACAATGCAGATTTTTCTACAGAAGATCCAACAAAGACTTCAACATGATGGCCTGGACATTCATGCCAACTATGGTCTTCCTCGGCCAGATCCAACTATTGTTGCCATACCAGAAATCAACAGGGTTCTTATGGAAGGAACTGGTTTCAATACACATCAACTGCAAGCAAACATAAATGAACTTCTGCCAACATTGAATCCTGAGCAACTGGTTATTTTTCACAAAGTAATCACCTCTGTAAATGAAAATGAAGGCAGAGTTTTCTACTTGTATGCAAGTGCAGGTACAGGAAAGACCTATGTCATAAACATCCTATTGGATTACCTCCGATCAAAAATAACATTGCACTTACCATTGCCATATCTGGAATAGCACCCACTTTGCTTCACAAAGGTAGAACTCTTCATTTCAAGTGCAAGATTCCTATCAATGTGACTGCTGAATCAACTTGCCTCTTTACAAAGAGGGATGACACAGGTTAACTTATGCAGCAAGCTGACCTGCTATTCATTGATGAGATAGGTATGGGACATAAGCATATCTTTGAATGCCTTGACAAGAGCTTCAAAGATGTTCGAGATTGCAAAAAAAATGTGGTAGTCTAACAGTATTGCTATCTGGTGACTGGAAACAAATTCTTCCAGTTGTACGTCATGGTGCTAGACCACAAATAGTTGGGGCAACCATCAAGAGATCCTATCTCTGGGACTATGTGGAAACCATGGAGATGACAACCAATCAACGGTTAATTAATACAGACGATTCTGATGAAAGACAGTTTGCAAACTACCATCTTGATGTGGGAAATGGTAACATTCCAACTGTTCCAACTGTAGGTGCATTCACAATTATTCTGCCAAATGAACTTTCTCTGGAATATGGTAATGTGTATGGCCTGTGTGATTTTGTGTATAAAAATCTTCCAGGAAACTACAGAAACCCACTATGGCTTGCACATAGAGCCATTATCACTCCAACAAATGATTCAGCAAGATTGGTAAGTCAACAAGTTCCCTGGTCATGAAATAATCTACAGAAGCTCTAATACAGTAGATAATGAACTGCAGTATCCAATTGAGTTCATCAACAAACTTACGCCATCAGGATTCCCAACACACATACTTAAACTGAAGAAAGGCAGTTGCATCATGCTTCTGAGAAATCTGAATCCTCTAAACGGGCATTGTAATGGTACACGCTACATCATCATCAATTTACAGAATCATGTAATTGAAGCTGAAGTGGCATTGGGTCCCAATGCTGGAACAAGGTTGCTAATCTCAAAGATACCACATGTATCTCAAGAGCTTGAGTTCCCCTTCACCTTTACTCGCAAGCTATTTCCTGTCAAATCAGCCTTTGCCCTTACATGCAACAAGGCACAAGGGCAGACATTTGAAAAGATAGATGTATATCTATCAACACAATTATTTTCACATGGTCAAATGTATGTTGCATTATCACGAGTTACAAAAAAAGAAAATATAAAAATATTAAATGAAAGGGGTCTTTTGCTGACAACTGTGTCTACAAAGAAATTCTACAGTGATGTGAAAGAGCTATTACTCTCTTTTAGTTGAAATGCATTTAGTTTCTTTTTAACTTCTAGAAAAGGGACACTACACAAACTTAAGAATTATATATGTGAATACAGTAAAACAACAATATAGCGAAGGGCAACTCTTCATATTGGTAAATGTAATTCATTCATTCATACCAGCAGCATCTATTTTCAAATTCACTGCTGAAGTTTCCCATCGACATTCTCAAGTTAAGATTCATGAACATTTTCGTCAACGGTTTCATCGCTTTTCCATCTCTATTATCGCTTTTTAAAAAATGTATCATGGATTACTTTACCGATTACAGAAGTAAGTGTAACACAATCTTTGTTCAGTTTATGTGCATATTGTCAATTTACCTATTATATCTAGGTGCATATATATTTGCGCATATCAATATACACACTAAACATGCTAGAAGAAAACCGCCCTTCGGGCGGTTCTTCAGCTAGTTGTTATAATTGGTTTGCAACAAAATATTAACCAAAATTGACACCGAGGATGCATACGCGAACTAATAGTAATAACTCCCATGGTTCATCCACTGAGAATAATTAGCATGATATGTTACAACGTATGCTGAAAACGGGAACATTACGTCACTCTGATTCTGATGATTGAGCCGTGAATGATCCAAACGTTGGTACAGATTTGGATTTAATAACAATACTCTTCCAAAGTAACCTTACAGCACTAAGAAGTAAAATAAAATATATCAATGAAAATATGACCAAATTGGAGCAATGTTTTCAATCTAACACACACACTTACATATATTTACATATTTATATATAATACATATTTATATATAATACATATATATAAATATACACACACATATATATATTATATATATATGTATATATTTATACATATATATATATATATATATATATATATATATATATATATATATATATATATATATATATACACTTCTAAAAACTTCACCCCTCCCTCTTAATATTCTCTCTAAAAACCAAACAGGTTCTCAATAAAATGATTCTGATGAAATGAAAGTTGATAATAATATTGAAATATTGAGTGTCTGCATAATTAATACTTTGTAGATAGCACCTGTTTTCAGGTTATGTAACTGCTATTGAAACACGTGTCAATAAATTCCTTTTAACTGAACTGTATCCATTTAAATCCTTCTATATATATATATATATATATATATATATATATATATATATATATATATATATATATATATATATATATATGAATAAAATTAGTCCTTCATCAGTAATCTTCCAACCTTCATTGGTATTTCATCGCTTTCAAATTCATATACTTCTGGTTTGTGCGAGCAATAACTAAATAAAGTTATTGGGACAAGTATAATAGCGTGAAGCGAGCGAGACATGTAAACAAACAAAGATGGTATTGCAACGGAAATATAGGAAGAGACAAGTACATCATATCTATAACCTTAAGCTTGGTGAATTCATGGACGAGAGATACAGACCATCCTACATGGGTGAGATGTGAGCGAGAAAAGGATTTATAGTTATATCAAACATATAAATATAAATATTACTATATATATATATATATATATATATATATTTATATATATAAATGTGTGTGTAACTATGTATATATGAATGTATGTATGTTTGCATCCATGTATTAATGTGTGTGCGGCATTAATTTCTTGTTTTATAGAAGGACTACAAAAGCCAAATATTATGGTATATTTTAATGTAAATCAGCAGATTTCAGCTTGGTGTGATATATGTCGTGTATCTTGATCTCTTCTAAAAACTCTTTCATATTTTTTTTGCTTACAACACGCTTATTTTGTTGTCAACGACAATACCACAATGCCTGCTGGCTACATCTCATTCTACAAGACAACCACTTCTCGTTAAAAGCTAATTGAATCACAGCAGTATTGCACTTTATACCATACTGCATTTCACAGTGTGAATTGTCAGTAGCCGGGTTTTTTTATATAAGTAATGAGCTACTGGTTAAATATAGAGTATTATATCTCTCCATTTTCCGCTGTCACTTACATCGTAAAAGAATATAGATACTGTTATTTGGTTGTTAATTTAATTAGTGCGACGCAGTGGATTTGTGATTTTAATTAGTTTCTTTGAAGGAATATATATATATATATATATATATATATATATATACAGAGAACGAGAGAGAGAGAGAGAGAGAGAGAGAGAGTGAGAGAAATAGATATATATAGAGAAGGGGGAGAGATAGCGGGAGGGGGAGAGAGATATAGAAAGATAAGGGTTAAGGCAGACAAGTGATAATTGTTATCTGAAAGCAATATTTTTTTTTTAACATTCAAAATTACTGAATCATTTTTATAGAAGTGCCTATATTTTGGCTGGCCACTCATTTCTTGAGTAATGAGATTGGGCGATTTATTCAGAAAAATAAGTTACTGGATGTAAGTAGGCCTTTTCTTTGTTTCATATTTATGCATCTGTGTATGCGTATGGACGCCTGTGTGTATCGGCGTCTCTCTATGTGTACGCGAATTCATGTAATCGGAGTCAATTCTCACTAAATCGGCAGGAGTGTAACAAGACAGCGTGAGTTGGAATGGCAGCTGAAACAGGAATCACTGGCTGTTCTCCACAGCATATATTCGTTATCTTCTTCACAGGGCGCAGATGAGATATACCATTGGGCCATAGTTGTAGAATTTGGCCCTTTCATATTTCTTTGTACACCGCAGTATTTTATATTTGATAGTGTTTTCATTACTTACTTTTTCAGTTTTGTTATTAAAATAGAAATACATATATTAACTAGTGACATGGCTTACGTATGATATTTATGAAGTGCGAATGATTATAATAACAAGGGATTATTATAAGCAATTTTTGCAAGTAATATAATTATATTTGTACATTTGCACCCCATCAAATAAATTCTACGTTTGCAAATCTTAAACATATTCAGAGAGATGCATAACATGTTAATGTTTGCTCACTTGCGTTTATCTGCGATTGTACATTCATGTGCGCGTATGTTTATGCGTCGGCGCCAATGTTTACGTATGTGTGCGTATGTGTGCGTGTGTGTGCGTATGTGTACGTATGTGTGCGTATGTGTGTAGGTGTGTAGGTGAGCATATGTGTCTGCTTATTTCTGTTCTTTGAATTACAGAAATGTAATTCTGTATTAGTCGTCCATGAAATGTACATGAAAAGAACATGTTAAGAATTAAATACACTCACAGAAACTAATACACACACACACACACATCTATATAGATCTGTGTGTTTGGACTTATCACGTGCATCGCCTTCTTTTTCTTCTACCGGTCGATTCTGTGCGCCGGCGCACTCCTCCTTGTCATCCTCCTCTTTCAGTGTTTTCTGTGTTTCATCTACCTGTCTCGCACCTTGTTGATTGTCTCTATGCTGGCCTCTAGCCGCTGGTCTCTGCCCTCTGGGGTGGTTTTGCCCGTCGCTGTCTTTGATAGTTTTTGGCTGTTTTTGGTATAAAGTGCAATACGGCTGCTCTAGTGATGAGTTTTCTCATTTATATAAACATTTATATATATACACACACACACACGCACACACATATATATATATATATATATATATATATATATATATATATATATATATATATATATATATATATATATATATATATATATATAGTTGTAGTTAATGATGATATTTCACCGTAATAATTAAACTTTCAGGAAGACTAGAAATATGAAAATGTAAAACCCTGCGTTGATGTGTGCTGTCACAAGCGCAAGAAATATTGAATTTATGAGTCAACAATTGCAGTTGAATAGTAGATAGGAATCCCAATAGTCGTGTACTGCTCACATATTTAATTGCCAGAACTATTTCATAAGTTGTGTTATCTTGGTGACATAATTAATGCAGACAATAGAGCTTGTGATAACTTAATGAATAAGATATGTAAAGCCAGTTTAACAATTAAGCAGAAACATTTGCGCAGTCAAATACATACATTCTTTTTCTTCTTTATCTGAAAGCAAGTGTACAGTGTATTGAAGCTATGCAATAAGGAAATATGTTTTTATTCATCACACGTCTATCTAGGTATTGCGCGCCTCTGGCGAAACTGCAACTCATATGATGCTTCACGGTACTTTAATAATAGAATTGCTGTCGTAATGTGAGAAGCTGCCCGGCTCTGTCGGGTGTTATTCCATTGCATATCGTACAGACCAGCTGCTGCTGCTTGTGGTTCAAGTAAGAAAATTGGTGCAAGGTGAAATGGCACAACATGATCGCCTATACAGCAATCGAACCTGCGACCATTTGATCGTGATTAAAAAGTGTACCACACATTTTACCATGCCTCTTAACACGATATATGAATAATGAATGGAGTGTAAGTATGTAGATTAGACAAATCGCTACTATATGTGATTTGGAGTAATTCAGGAATAATAAGATTCATGAAACAAACAATGTTGTGTACTATTAAGGGGTGTAAGTCCAAGGTAGCAGGCGTTCAAATTCCAATTGCAGCTTTCCCTGTCAAGTCTGACGAAATAAAATTGTTTTCATACAAACAAAAATAAGCAAAGGAATTTCTCTTTCATGAAATATATATCTAAAGATAGAAAAATCCATACGTATTTTTTTCTTTTCTGAAATCAAAACAAAACAACAACAACATCACGGATATCTGCAACAAGTACGTTATTCAGAGAAACATTCTCTGATTCTGTCATTCCCTTTAATGTCATATTTTGGAAAATGATTATTTTGGTTCGTCATTCTTCGCTGTGAAAATCACTGAAATAACCACGTGAATCAGATGCAAATAAATAAATGACTTGAGGACAAATTCATTCAAAGTCAGCTTCTGATTGAACACAAGGAATGGAATATTAAGATATTTCGTAGGCAGTGAAATATATACAAACAGACAGATATATCGATATATTAAAAAAAACTAGATACATATGGACACACACACACACACATATATATATATATATATATATATATATATATATATATATATATATATATATATACATATATATATAAATATGTATATATATATGTATATATGTGTGTGTGTGTGTGTGTGTATGTGTGTATGTATATATATATATATATATATATATATATATATATATATATATATATAGAGAGAGAGAGAGAGAGAGAGAGAGAGAGAGAGAGGGAGTGGTTTTGTGAGAGATATTTAGCTATAGAGAGAGATTATAAATTTAGATAAGGCATTACAAGAAGGCGAATTATTATAAGAAAAGGATTTTAATTAATTTGTCTTTCAATAAAAGTTTTAGTTTAGCAATTTTGACAATAGATTTTCTAAACAATCTTCGCGAATGCCCTTTGTTTGCTCTTTCTATTGAAATCTATTCTAAAAATCTTTAAATTTCTTGTTGCGATTCCATCAAAACTGCCTGGGATTCTTTCCATATTTAGTAATAAGATTAAACACAGCGAGTTACTTGGATCCTTTTTAACATTTTCGACATGTATCACATTCAAATACATGGTGATAGTTTATTTCATTTAAATATTTTAATTTATACATGAATGTCAACATCTCACCACAGTCTACCACCCAACCAACAAACCAACAAACCAACCAAGTCAACGTCACAAATAATATCTGTGGGAATTCGAGCTCGGTAAATTGTTTTAATTCTGTTCAACTGTGGTTTTAGAAATCTCAATTATATCAGATGCAATGGAGATATTATAATAACGCATGTTATTATAATTACAATTATCATCATCATCATCAACATCATCATCATCATCATCATCATCATCATATTCATCATCATCATCATCATCATTTATTATTATTATTATTATTATTATTATTATTATTATTATTATTATTATTATTATTATTATTATTATTATTATTATTATTGAAATTCAATTATTAATATAATTGAATTCTATTTTCAGCGTATGAAAGAAAAACAATGTTTATAATATGGAATAAAATACAAAAAAAGAACAAATTACAAAAACAAACATGAATGTAGAGAGCAAAATGAAACAAATATTTTCTTTGTACGGCGTGAAAATTTAAATGATAGAAGGTTTTAATTGATAAACACATTTATTTCATTTTTATATTGCCAAAAGTTGTGAACTATTGATGTTACCTTTCTTTTGTATTCGTTTTTTTTTTCATATTCTTATTACGTTTTTACGTTTATTCTTCGGTAAATGCACAACAGATAATAGCATGAAGATCAAAATAATCCCACGAGGAAATCTAATGTTTAAAATTAACAAAAATTTAAGATTCCTTCAAGTGAGTGTAAAGATTAATACATGTGTCTGTGTGTGTGTGTGTGTGAGGGACAATGTAAGGATGTACAAGTTACTTTATTTCTTATTGACTAATGCACTCATACTATAAAATATATACGAAGGTAGTATTTCATTTTAGTGCTGTGACGTTAATTTATCAATCACGGGAGGATAAAACGTGAAGTGAACCTCCCTGGATTTAAACCTATATCGTAGAACAGTGCCACTAAATATCGCCAAGCATTTATTCTGACCCATTACCGACATTGCCCACCTACGTCTCTTAAACTACAATAAATATTAAACGTGCCGAGAATACGTATCTACAGAGGTGACACGAAATGTAGTGGTCGCTTTTGGCAAACCTCTCTTGTTACCAACCATTCAAGTTCCAATCGTTCGAACAACAAATCATCCTGTTTGTGAAATGAATGTGCATGAGGCCAAGCGTTCGACAGTCTGTTGTACCTTCAACGTATTTCTTATGGAGTTTTGGTTCGACACAGTATGTGATAAGGCTGGCTCTTTGAACTTACAAGTATAACTCATTTCTTCCCAGCTGAGTTGACAGGAGTAACGTAAAATACCGTGACTCATGGTCGTAAAGCAAACATTGTAAACATTAAACCCGAACTCAACAATGAAGCCTCGGTTTGGTCTTTTGTTCCGCTAAAAGCAGCAGCAAAATATCAGTGAAATTCAACATCTTAAGAAAAGGACACACTGAATACATAATTCGAGATTCAACCCGATAATCAGTTAACTACCACAGCCCTAACACTTGGGCCTCTATATTGGAGAAGACACTGTTGGAAAGTACTCAGGTGAGGTCTCGACAAATTCTTTTCGCTTACTCTCTTCCTTAATATGAAATATTACCATGTTGAAAATGAACACAAATTTAAGACTTGTATATATTCCTATTTATAACCATCGCTTGAGTGGATCAGATCGCATTAACATAGACCACCATCATCCGATTGAAGTAAGGATCATCTCAACGATAAGAATTCGTATCATATCCTCGGATATCTGAGCTTACTACATTCTACTCTGCTTCCATCGCCTATTTTGATCAGCATGCTGATCAAAATGCTGACCATGTAAGGCCTGCAGAAAGATTACGGCTCGTTCCATAATTGCTGTTATTATTTATTCCCTTTAGTGCGGTGGATTGCCAGTATCAGTAGAGTGTCGGACGCCATGCTTTGCAGCATCGAGCTACGGCCCTTTATGATCTGAGTTCAAATGCCGCCGAGGTTAACTTTGCCTTTCATCCTTACGGGGTCGATAAAATAAAGTACCATTCACGCACTGGATTCGATTTAATCGAATTTCACCTCCAGCAAGATTGCTGGCCTTGTTCCTATTTAAGGAGCCACTATTTATTCCATTTAAAAATAAAGCAAAGTTAGAAGGCGGATTTAAGCAGGCCCTCTAAGAAGAGGACATACCGT
>OZ024741.1:82597714-82652714 GCA_964016885.1 Eledone cirrhosa | reverse complement strand
TATATATATATATATATATATATTCAACCTAGCTAACCTGGTCATTTGCAATTCGAACACATGTATACTTGTATCGGTGTTCATTCCTCTCATATATTCAATTGCATTACACGGCTCGGAAAGATTCCCTTCCTTGAGCTATTTAATTGTAAAAGACTATTTTGCGTTTCTAACTCAATCTATGATATATATATATATATATATGTAACAAAGGAGGTGTGGTAAGGAACTAGATGAACCATAACGCAGCAGAGTACTCAATACTTAGGGTAGTAGAGTGGGTAATGGGAAATTAGTTGACCCCGACGGCAGAGCTCAAGCCTTTTCGACGGCTATTTCTGGACTGAAATAGCCGTCGAAACGGCTTGAGTTCTGCCGTCGGAGTCAAACATTTTCCTATATATATATATATATATATTGTTATGATTTGGGAGGGTCATGTTGCCAATAAGAAACACATGCACTAGTAGCTTTCACTCCAATTTATTATAAATTAAATTTATAAATTTATAAATTTCCGGTTGGTTGGTTGGTTCCACAGACACCCGGATGTAACACATTCGCAAACTAAGCACACACAAAAACAAGATGGCGTAGGACAGAACAAAGGAGAGGCACAAAGGCATAGAAAATAATCCCCAGTCACTGTAGAGGTTACAGAATGTGTGACGAAAGAACTTTGACAATATATGACAACCGTCCGGTTGTGGAACCAACCAACCAACCGGAAATTTATAAATTTAATTTTTAATAAATTGGAGTGAAAGCAGCCGGTGCGTTTGTTTTTTATTGGCAACATGACCGTCCCAAAGTATAACAATATCGGTTTCAACACACGTTTTCAGATAAAGTATCTTGCTAAACAAATTCAGAAACGAAATATATATATATATATATATATATATATATATATATATATACAAACACACACACATGCATATATAAACATATATATATATATATATATATATATATATATATATATATATATAGAGAGAGAGAGAGAGAGAGAGAGAGAGAGAGAGAGAGAGAGAGCGAGGTAGAGAGAGAGAGGAAGAGAGAGAGAGAGAGAGAGAGAGAGGGCGAGAGAGAGAGAGATGGAGAGAGAGAGACTACGGTATCTGTTTATGTCTTGATGTATTTCGATATAATACTAAAGGGAGTGGGGCCAGTTGAGGTGAAGTAGCCGTGACGTATCGTTGCTATACGATGCGAGTTGAATTTTTGTAGTGGCCACACATAACCAATGCTGGTGGGAGATCAGCAGATTGTTTCCGCCAAATATATTAATTATGTATGAGGTCATATTGGGTGATAATTCAACGAAATAAATTCGTTCCGCCTTTTGAAATATTCAGAGATATAGCCTGCGTCCAGCAAGTGTCTCTAATAATTAGCAAGATCGGAAGCAATATCATTTCGGTAATTCTACGGGACACTAGCAGGTAACCAATCGGGTCCTACTGCTGAGCTGTGCTTAATTTTGAATATTGCTGGTAATATATCATAGGCGTCTAACACTACGTCAGATATAGTTTGTTTGGATTTACATCACTGATAATATCCAGATTAAACATATATGAATTACTGGAAACAGATCAGTATGTTTGTAATAACCCCTCCATGATTTTATCTTCAACATGTTGGGTGACATTTTCATCAGCCAGGGAGCCAACAGTGTTTTGAGAAATGAAAAGAACACTTTGCGGTTGAGTTTGATTTTCACAATGGCCCAATCCTCCTCAGCGGTTCTTTGATCATGGATGATGGTCTTCATTCTGATTTGGAGGTAAAACATTTTTGTTATTCAAGCAATGCAATAACAGTCGAATGAGTGTATTGCAGTTGGCTTATTAACGTTTAGATGATATCTTAGATTTTTCTAATATTACTTCTTCTATTCCAAGGTTGTGCTCTCCTGAGATGTGATCCAAATTGCCTGAGACATGTTTTGAATATTAATCGGCTGTCATGTAAACCTGACAGCGTTGTTCTGAAGCGACCAATGCAACAAAGCTTGCCTCAAGCGTCACATGAGTGTACATAAGGAGCAAGTTACGTTCAGGAATACCAGAGAGCCTCATGCTTGGCATATTTGTGAGACCTTAAGTACCATATATATATATATATCGTAAAGACCTTAAAATCCTCCTCTTCATTGCTGTAGTGGAGTCTGTGCTGCTGTAAGGGTCTGAGACTTGGGCACTGACCAAGAAACTCACTCAAATGATGGATGGGTCCTACACGAGAAAACTCAGGATGGTTCTGAATATTAATCAATATACACTGAGGATAAAAAAAAACTCAGAGTTGTATGGGAGCCTCCCAAACGTCGGGAACAAAAGTGACAGAGAGGAGACTGAGGTTACCTGGACATGCTAACCGACATCCAGAGTAGACACTGCACTCAGTGCTTCTGTGGGAGCCCCTGCATGTACAAACTGGAAGAGGAAGACCAAGGTTAACGTATGTTGATGCACTAAGGACAAAAACTGGTCTGTTGGAGACGCAGGACATGGCAGCAATAATGAGGGACAGCAACCGCTGGAGAGAACTCGTCCATGGATCTCGGGAATTTTACCCGCCCTAGATATATATATATATATATATACACACCAAACTCGTCCCGTGGACTGAGTGATCTAGCACTATGGATATTACCTTTCAGTGTTTTACCTCTCTCTCTCCCTTTCTCTCTCTCTCTATCTCACTCTCTCTCTCTCTCTCTCTCTCTCTCTCTATATATATATATATATATATATATATATATATATATATATATATATATATATATATATCCCTCTCTCTCGCGCTCTCTCTCTCCCTCTCTCTCTCTCTCTATATATATATATATATATATATATATATATATATATATATATCCCTCTCTCTCGCGCTCTCTCTATCCCTCTCTCTCTCTCTATATATATATATATATATATATATATATATACGGAAAAAATGAGTCTAACAACATTCAACAATCTGGCAGGAAGGTTTACGTTGCTGACGATAGCTAATAAGCTTGAAACTAGTACAGTATTCCTTTGTCAGTGTTGAACAAACGAGCAACGATGGTTGCTAGACACTACGGCTTAATACGGAATGTTTGTTTAAAAACATACTGAGCATTATAATAAATGTTCGGTGAATCCATACGGACATATATATATGTGTGAATGTAAGTATATATATATATATATACATACTACTGTACGTCTGTATACATATATGTATGTACGTAAACATACTTATATTTAAGTAACAGCCGTACTAAGAGTGGGAAATGAAATTTCGTTTCATTTTATCCGTTTATCGATTTCGGTGCACCCGGCTGATTAACCCACTCGATATGGAAATTGGGCTACTCAGCCGTTAATATGCATAAGGGAAATATACACGTTCAACAATCTGGCAGGAAGGTATACGTTGCTGAATAGCTAATAAGCTTGAAACTTGTACAGGGTTGCTTTGTCAGTGTTGAACAAACGAGCAACGATGGTTGCTAGACACTGCGGCTTGATACGGGATTGTTTGTTTATAAAAACACCGAGCATTATAATAAATGTTCGGTGAATCCATACGCACTTATATATATGTGTGCATGCATGTATATATATATAAATACTACTGTACGTATGTATACATATATGTATGTACGTGTACATACTGATATTTAAGTAACAGCCGTACTAAGAGTTGGAAATGAAATTTCGTTTCATTTTTTCCGTTTATCGTTTTCGGTGCACAGGGCCGATTAACCCACTCGATATGCAAATTGGGCTACTCAGCCGTTAATATGCATAAGGTAAGTATATACGTTCAACAATCTGGCAGGAAGGTATACGTTGCTGACGATAGCTAGTAAGCTTGAAACTAGTACAGGGTTCCTTTGTCAGTATTGAACAAACGAGCAACGATGGCTGCTAGACACTACGGTTTAATACAGGATCTTTGTTTACAAACACACCGAGCATTATAATAAATGTTCGGTGAATCCATACGTACATATATATATATGTGTGCATGTATGTATATATATATACATACTACTGTACGTCTATATACACATATGTATGTACGTGTAGATACCTATATATATCTATCTATATATATACGCACACACACACACACACACACATATATATGCTAGCTGAGGTACACGGCTTGGCCCGAGAGAACAGTTATGACAAGACGGATAAACGAGAAACAACTCTGCTGTCTGGTCTATAGTATGAGGTGAAGCCATATTTTTTGTGTATGTGATATGTATATATATATATATATATATATATATATATGTGTGTGTATAGTTGTGTATAGTGGTAGCTATGGTGCTTCCATAGGCGGTATATGTATATATATATATATATATATATGTGTGTGTATAGTTGTGTATAGTGGTAGCTATGGTGCTTCCATAGGCGGTATATGTATATATATATATATATATATATATATATATATATATATATATATATATATATATATGTATATGTGTGTGTGTGGGGGGGGGGTATATGTGTGTGTGTATATGTGTGTGTGTGTGTGTGTGTGTAAAACAATAATAAAACTTCGTTATTAGACTGTAGAGTAAACTGCCGATTAGACGGTAATAATAGCATTGGTATTTAAATGTTGTGAAATAACAATAGTCACTGTGATCTTTTTCAGCTCCAACAGGTGTCATCTGAAACGCAGCAATATACCGCATAACATTGCTTCTGGAGGCTTTAGCTTCGTTAGTATGGTCTTTAAGCAGTATATAGATAAAAGCTGGAGGATCATCTATCCTCCTAAGCAACATATGCCAAGTGATATATCCATGCTACCAATTGCCAGTTCAGGATCATTTCTATAAATCTTCGATGGATCATATGGAAACGCAGCTCTCAGCCAGTATATACTACCTGTAAGTGTCCTTTGTGCTCGTCAAGTTTGCATCGCAACTCTCATTGCCTCTTGGAGATTTTCATACTGAACCTCTGTTTGTTGCAATAGTCTTTCTTCTTGCCTTAATCTCTTTTGATTCTCGTCTCAGTTTCTGTACACTTTTAGAAAGTTGCGATCGTCTGTCTTGTTATCAAAACCTATTTGTTTTCCGTCTCATATTCTGCTGAACGTTACAATGTTGACGTCATTCTTTATTCCAAAGTCTTCTGTTTATATTGTTCGTCAGTTTCTCTTTCGCTTGAAGATTTCAACCGTTTGGTGGGCATTGTAACTCCTCCGATACATGAAGGGTGTTTTGGTGAAATGATGAAATTAATTTTCTTGCAAAATATCGTTAAAAAAGATACAAAGCAATATAAAAAATAGAAATAAATGCAAATAGAAGCCTTAGAGAGTAGTTTGACACTCTGTCATATTTAGGCCAATAATAATATGACACTATCCCCTAAAAAGCTACATTAATATACACCGTAGATTAATTTCAAATAATATCAATTTTTTCTGTGTTCTGTAAAATCAAAGACTGCTGTAAAACGAATTTAAAAGTTAACACAATATTGTTAAACATTCAACTGATACTTTGATCTATAGTTTAAGCCGATTCTAGAAATTTGCAGGACGTGACTCTCTCTCTCTTTCTCTTTGCCTCTCCCTATCTCTCTCTCTCTCTCTCTCTCTCTCTCTCTCTCTCTCTCTCTCTCTCTCTCTCTCTCTCTCTCTCTCTCTCTCTCTCTCTCTCTATCTCTCTCTCTCTCTCTCTCTCTCTATCTATCGCTATCTCTCTCTCTCTCTCTAGATATGTGCGTGTGTGTGTGTGTGTGTAGTTTTTGTGTGGTTTAATCAACCAACCTAACAATAACCATCACTCTTTTATATTATATATATATATATATATTTAAACATCTACATTACATGCATAAAAATACACATACACGCATAAGCGCGCACATGCACACATCGAAATATCTATTTACATATATATATATATATATATATATATATAAGTTTAGGAATAACCAAAGAGTGCTTAGAAATACATTGTTTTATTTGCTAACAGTGTTTCATCCATACCCTATGGCAGGAATCATCAGAGCTTATAAACAAAAAATATATCAAAGGTTGCAGGCTCCATCGAGCTCAGTCACCAGAACAAGGATAAAGGACAAGTATGGGGGTCCCAAGGCCTGCGCTATATAGAAAAACACACAATACATGACGCATATAATGTCATAAAAATTTACATCAAAGTTTTATCACATAAATGGTGCAATAGATCATAAGGAGGTTGAGAGAGGATAGCAAGAAATGAGTGAGGGTGTTACTCAGCATGATAAAAAAACAACGAAAAAACAAAACAAAGCATAGACACATCAATTCACAAGCAGTGCAAATACAGGATGCACAGGCAGAGCATGAAAGTTTGCAAGCATGAGTCAGTGAAAAGAAAAGTTGGTTAGCTGTGGTGCAGCTTTACATATAGGATTGTCAATAGGAAGGATGGTGCACTCCAGTTATATCGTCTTGTAACAGGTCGATTTCTCCATATCATACCAACAACCTCCATCCATTGGTTCCAGTTCCAAGCTTTAGGCGATATAATACTATGTTTCCAAAACATATACGCAGAGGATTTCTCCACATAGGCAGTCTGCAATAAACACCCTAAATTTAAAATAAAGTAAAGTACAATGAGGTGAAGTGAAGTAGAGTACATGTACAGCCGGCACTCCAGTGAAGAAAGTGGAAATAAAACAGGTCCGCAATATCCGCTATCTCCCAAAGTCCTCACGTTCGGTCACGCAACCCAACGTCCCAAATGAAATACACTGTATGGCCGAGTCGGCATCGAACTAAAGTGCCATACCATATGCAAATATACCACAGTAAATGCTATTCGTGATGGCTAGTCAGTCACGTAGACAGAAAGCGTATATAGAAAACTCCGATTACGGAATTACCTATGGCAGACTGGAGGAAAAGCAGTTATGGTTACATTAATAAGCGGGCTTATTAGAGTGAGTGTGAATTTCTGTTGTTTGCAAGTACTGTAGAATATATATAGTAAACTCATGGCTAAAACTGTTAATGACAACTATGTTGTTTACATCTTTACATCCTTTGCACCATTTATGTGATAAACTTTTGATGTCATTTTTTTAATGTAATTTTTTAAGATATTATATTCGTGTGTCTTTCTATATAGCGCTGGCCTTGGGACCCCCTACTTGTCCTTTATCCTTGTTCTGGTGACTGAGCTCGATGGAGCCTGCAAACCTTGATATATTTTGTTTCTAAGCTCTGATGACTCCTGCCATAGGGTATAGATGAAACACTGTTAGCAAATAAAACAATGTATTTCTAAGCACTCTTTGGTTATTACTAAATGCATAACGGCTCTATAGTATACTAGTTATCCTACATTGAGCTAAAACCACACTGTCATACCAAGGGCAATATATCTGCGTGTCTGTGCAAACTTATAACTATTTGCAAAACTCAATTATCAAATGCTGTGACCACTGTATCATCAGAGCAGAATGGTTAAAATGTACAATGTAAATACCCTTAAGTGAGGTTATTGGGGAAGATAGAGTAGAAAAGGAAAAGAGAAAAGAAGGGGAGAGGGATAGAGAGAGAGAGTGTTGGAGAAATGGGAGAGAGTGGTTTGTAGATATCTTAATCAAAATGTTGTGGTAGGGGTTTTATTATACTGGTTACTCTCAAAGCCACCACCTTAGGCGATGCGTTGATAGTCAAGGTTGGGATTATGTATTGCCACAGAGGGCAGTTCATAGATGTGGAGAGGGAGGGAGGTGGACCTAGGGCGACAGAGAGAGAGAGAGAGAGGGAGGAATGGATAGAGAGGGAGAGATAGAGAGGGGACAGACGAAAGCTATGGGATGGGTGCAAATTGCACTAAGTTTCCATTTATAGTGATAAGCAGGGTATTGTCTTGTGTGGGGAAGAGAAAGCGGTTAACTAGAAAGCAATGTTATAGTTACGGGTTCGAATGCTAAGTTATTTTATAGTGATAGAATTTAGCCTTCAGTCTGTGGTTGCAGTATAATGATCGTTCCATTCTATCATTTAGTCATTTATTTTTTTCTACTCTATCTTCCCCAATAACCTCACTTAAGGGTATTTACATTGTACATTTTAACCATTCTGCTCTGATGATACAGTGGTCACAGCATTTGGTAATTGAATTTTGCAAATAGTTATAAATTTGGACATAGCATAGCTAGGCTGTATAACCACCGTGGAAACATTTGTAAGCACACAGAATAAATTACCTTTTTATGATGTCTACCTGTTATTATTCATTCTTTATATATATATATATATATATTTATTTATTAAAATAACAGATTAAAGTTTAAGAAAAGAATCGCTGCTTTCACCCTTAACGGGATCTTCTGAAACTAACAAAGTCAATCTGTAAACGCAGAAGTGGATATTTCAAAAAACATTGCAACCGGAGGAAGACAGGAAGACGATACTTTGGTTCGTGGAAACGTTCCCTGGCAAAGAACGGAAAAAAACGAATATAATACGTCATTAATAGGAGCGGTGAAAAACAATTACTATCCACTTCTGTGTTTACAGATTGACTTTGTTAATTTCAGAAGATCCCGTTACGGGTGAAAGCAACGATTCTTTGCTTAAACTTTAATCTGTTATTTTAATAAACATTCGCTCTACGGTTCTTATATATTTGATATATATGTATCCTTATCGAGCCCTCTTTGGATTTTAGTCTTCAAATTTATTATTATTACTATTATTATTATTATTATTTTTATTACTATATATATATATATATGTGTGTGTGTGTGTGTGTGTGTGTGTGTGTGTGTGTGTGTGTGTGTGTGTGTGTGTGTGTGTGTGTGTGTGTGTGCATGCATAAATTACATAGTTGACATATGAAACATCGGAAAATTTGAACTTTGAAACATCTGCCTCAATACGTAAATATTCATAATATCTCTGAGCTTACGCTGAAGTTTGAATCTATTGTGTCCTCTCCACTCGAAATTGTAGGCCTTTTTAACGTCCGACATGCTCCCTTGTAGAAAGAGACCAGCAGTATTACGCAGCCGCGCCTAAGATGTATTTGCTGTTCATGTTAATGCGGCGAATTTTAAAGTTTGTTAAACGTTAGATATAATAAGTTGTAGCATACGTTCAATTTTTCTGCGCACTGAGTTAGAAATCCATCCTACAATTAATGCTGATCAATACTGCATTTAATCCTTTTGAAGAGCTTGAATAAATATCAGTCCAATACTATGGTAGATATTTCCACTTTTCCTCTATTCCTCTCTCTCATTTCCTCACTTGCACTGAATGAAATCATCTGTGATCAGATTTAGATATGAATAAGTTTGATCTGACATGAAATATCAAAACCTCCAACAAATGTTAAGTAAATGTATGTTCATGTAGGATCCTTCATGTTGTTATTGTTGTTTGAACTTGATGGCTGAAAGCTTGATTCAACCACCTTAGTTTAAAAAAGTAGAACGCAAACTGCTATAATTAAATACAAAAAAAACCCCACAAATTGGTCGATTTTTAACTTACCAAATGAAAGGATTTTAGGCGGAGTGACGAGGCCCATATCATTATATATCGGAATGTGAGACATATAGAGGTATAGAGGAAAATTAATACTCAGTATGGATTGGTAGTCTATCTATTTAGTTATGGTTCGAAAGATATATATTGGCAGTATTTATTCGAAAGATCATATTGGCAGTATTTGTTCTTTCATAACATAGAGATTGAACAAAGTCACATTGCATTCTAGCCAAAGTCTAATATCATTGTACGTATTCACATCATTTCTTTCTCTTCTATTTTCAATGTTTGAATTATGAAATAATTTGTCGTAATTTTAGATAATAAAGAGGAAGCGAGTTTCTGCTTCTATTTGAATACATTTAAGAGCAATGGAATAATTCTACTCAATGACATCCTTCGTTAAATCTATGAATGTAACTGAACAAATAGTCTTTTGTAATGGAAGATTAAGCTGATAAATATACCATTTTTAGTTGTCAAAATACCTAAAATACCTGTATATATGCATCTATGTATTTATTTAGGTATCTAATATATATATATATGTATGTATACATATATATACGTATCTATATATACATATAGCTCTGCATACACAGAGATGCGAATATATATATTTGCATATATGAATACATATATATGTATACATATAAATATAATACATATATATATATATATATATATATATATATATATATATATATATATATATATATATATAGCTCTGCATACACAGAGATGCGAATATATATATTTACATATATGAATACATATATATGTATACATATAAATATAATACATATATATATATTTATATATATATATATATATAATACATATATATATATATATATATTTATATATATATATATTTATATAAAGAAAAAGAGATGAAATCGAAAATGCACTGGAGTCTTATTTTTTTTTTTAAATATATATATTTATTTGGTTCCTTTACTGGTTTCGCAGTTCTTCTGCTTTTCAAAAGGTGAGTTGAGATGGAGGGTCTGTGGTTTTTCTCACATCAGATGTGCTGAAAACCACAGACATTCCATCTCAACTAACCTTTTGAAAAGCAGAAGAACTGCGAAACCGGTAAAGGAACCAAATAAATAATTATATATTTTTTTTTAAATAAGACTCCAGTTGCATTTTCGATTTCATCTTTTTTCTTTATACTTTCACTCGTGTAGGGCACCTCGGTTATTTTTCATTTTGTAAAAAAAACCTCACTTTCTAATATATTTTTATATATATATATATATATATATATATATATATAACGAAGGAAATGTGGTAAGGACCCAGGTGGACCATAACGCACCAAAGTACTCAATACTTAGGGTAGTAGAGTGGGTAATAGGAACAAGTAAGACCCCGACGGCTGAGCTCAAGCCGTTTCGACGGCTAATTCTGTACTGAATGAAAATTTATTCTGGTATTTAAATAGCCGAACTTATCAAGGGGTAATTCCATATATGGTCAAAGAGATAATCACCAGGATTGGTCACATCACAAGTTAGTAGTAAATCTGTGATGGCAAGTTGGTGGGGGAGGGGGTAGCTCAACCTGCCGGTATGAGAAAAAGGGAGAGGGGTGGAGTAGACCCATTCATGCGTTGGTAGTGCCAGCTACAGCTGGGTGTGAGGTCAAAGAGGATACTGGGGAGGGGAGGGGGAGGAGGTCGAAACGGTAAGTAGAACAATGAAAGGTAAAACTATAAAAGGTACTGAGAGAGAAAAAAATAAGCAAAATCTGGTTACTAAGACATAAGCCTCTCACTATAGCTAGGGTAAAGAAATACATAAATAAATAAATAAACAAATAAGTGAATAAAAGAATAGATAAATAAATTAAAAAAATAAAATATATATATATATATAATGTAGAATAAAAATAGGAATAAACTAGGTGGGACGGAAATAAAGGGAGCCTTATACGAGGTATAAGTGCGTGTATCGTACGGTGACGGGTCAACAAAGGGGGGGGGGGGGGGGGCAGAATACTAAAGAGACTACCACGAATATAATAAAGGTGTCTACCCCAATCACAGGGCCAGCAACCACCCAGTGCAAGAAAGTAAACTAGTACGAGAATATAATTCAGGGTCCCGCAAAAAAAAAAAACTAGTGCTAACTCTAAGGGTACCGCCACGAAACAAGAAAGTCTTATACAAGCTACATGAAAGATCGTACGAAGTAAAAGTAAAGAACGGAAGATTAATACAGGAACCGCCCCCCCCCCAAAAAAAAAAGGGAAAAAGAAGAAAGAAATACTGGATAAACGAGAAATTAAAGCAAAGATGCCACTAAGAAATATAGAAGGCACGGAAAAAAGGGACAGCGGTCGGAGAAGGGGGCGAGTATCCGAAGTCTAACACCTCTGCTATAAAAAGCGGATTTCAGCCAAATCTATCATAGAATAGGGGAGGGGGTGGGGGTGCTGAAGCTACAAGGGACCGATGGGCTACCTCGGGTGGGCGAGAAAAAGACGACGACAGAGAAAGGGAACTAGCGTAGAATGACTAGGGAGGGATGAGGGAAGGAGGAAATATAGAGGAAGCGATAAAAGAATGTAAAAGAAGATCTTACGTCTCCATTGGCAAGCAGGGGTTACCCATTACAAAATAGGCAAGTGGGGTGTTATAGCCCTAGTCTACCTCCCGGGTCATTATGGGGTTTGAGGGCGAGGTAAGTCCTACGTAATCGGTGTTTACATGCAGTAACCAGTTCATATTTCTTGTTTAGGAGTTGGTCCGTCGAAAACAACATTTGTAATGTTTCCTACGAGCATAAATTGCACGGACGGCGTCCTCCCGTGTAAGAGTTGGCACTGGACAGTAATTTCCAAGTGAGATCATAGTTGATGTTGTTGTCCTTGAGGTCCCATATGTGGCCCGAAAGGGCAGTGGCGTGACGCCGGGCCGGGTTTCGGAAGGTATGTCTGTGTTGGTATAGCCGGGTCTTGAAGTCGCATGCGGTTAATCCTATATAAGCTTTGTTGGAGGTGTCCGTGCTCACGTTGCACTGGTAGATCACATTACGGTCTCTGCATCTGTTGTCGAGGGGGCAACTTGATCTATCAGGACAGTTGCACCTCCTGGTCGGCTCTCCACTGCTATTTAGGTTGTTTCTTCCATCGGGGTGAGTTTTTTGTTGTTGGAGGAGACGATGTTTTGTGCGAAGTTAGGTGTAGTGCTGTAAGAGAGTTTGATGGTATTTTTGTTAATTATGTTGTGGTAGCGGTGTTGTGGTGGGAAGTGTTTTTCAATGAGCCTAAAGAAAATTGTCCCGATGGGAGTTGTCACCTCGGCGTTGTGAGGAGGATTGAACCATGTTACATTGCGTGAGCGGCGGTGTGGCCTGCTGGTTCCGCTAATGGGAGCTGGACAGTAGGATATTTCCTCCCGGAAACCACTCCGCTTAAGGGCCTGGTTGTAGTAAGGCGCATGTTCATCGAATATCTTCTCATTAGCTGACAAACGGGATATACGGAGGGAGATGTTTTTGACCAGGTTGTTGGTGATGTTCCTAGGATGGTTAGATCGGCGGTGGATGTAGTGCAGGTTGTCATTGGGTTTCCTGTATGGGTAGTACAGGTCATTATTGAGATCGAGTGTAGCGTCCAGGAAATTAACTCGGGTCAGGGACGTTTGTAGGGTTAATTTAAATCCCCAGTCGCGGAAGAAGCTGATTAATTGTTTACGGACCCGATCTGTACTACTGGGGTTGTACCCTTTAAGGGTAAGGAGCCCATCATCACGGTACAATCCACCACCGAAAGCAGGAAACATATCGGTGAGTTTGGCTATAAGGAATAATCCTATAAGATCTGTGACCTCCGCCGAATCCGTAGCGCCCATGCTGACGTCGAAGAGTGAGTCAGGAGTTCTTTTTATCCAATTGGAGTTGCCAAAGAGTACGACTGTCTTCCTGGCGTGGAGGAGGATTTTTCTTTCCTGGTCGGTGATGGGCACAAGTGCTTCGGCGAAGTCCGAGGCGGCAGTAAGTAGCGGTAAGGTGATTGAAGGACAAACCAAGGTTTATTAGTTTCAAGCTCTTGAGAGTATGTATATATATATATATATATATATATATATATATATATATATATATACATACATACTCTCAAGAGTGTATATATATATATATATATATATGCATATTTCCTTTTTAAATTCGTTTTGCGAGATTTCTTATCTGAAAACCTATATTGAAACAGATATTGTTATACAGTAACGCCTTTTGATTTTCACTTCAATTCATTATAAATTTCCGGTTCGCTGGTCGGTTCAATAACCGGAAGTTGTTTATATATTCTGAAAGCTCTTTCAGAATACATTCCATGACAACCTCATGGACAAATTTGTTATTTTAGGTCTCTCATTTGTTCAATCTTACACTATCTTGTGTTTAATAGACAGACGGACATTTTCCTTCAAAGGTGAAGAGTACTCACCTCATACTCTATGTTTAGATTGTTCATGTCATTGTGGAAATCTGCTGCGATTCCTAAGGACCAATGATCACAAAAAAGATACGCACCTCTTTATTCCACACTCTTGCTATTTCTACAGTAATTTCCTAACTTTTATTTAATGCCAGAATGGTATTCAAGGATGTCATAGAATGTGTGACTAAAGAGATTTGACAATGTAGAAGTAAACTTCCGGCTATTGAACCAACCAGCCGGAAATGTATAATACATTGAACAGTTATAACGGATGGCGCGTGTGGTTTTATTGGCAGCATGAAACTCCCAAAGTATAACAATATATATATATATTCTTTTTATATATATATATATATTTATATATATATATATATATATATAAACGGAAAAAATGAAACGAAATTTCATTTCTCACACTTAGTACAGCTGTTACTTAAATATAAGTATGTACACGTACATACATATATGTATACAGACGTAGTGTAGTATGTATATATATATACATACATGCACATATATATATGTACGAATGGAATCACCGAACATTTATTATAATGCTCGGTGTGTTTGTAAACAAACATTCCGAATTAAGACGTACATTGTGTAGCAACCATCATTGCTCATTTGTTCAACACTGCCAAAGGAACGCTGTACTAGTTTCAAACGTATTAGCTATCGTCTGCAAGGTATACCTTCCTGCCAGAAGATTGAACGTCTGAAAGTATATAATTTCCTTATGCATATTAACGGCTGAGCAGCGTAATTTACATATCGAGTGAGTTAATCGGCCGGGCGCACCGAAAACTATAAACGGGAAAAATGAAACGAAATGTTCTGTGAATCCATACGTACATATATATGTGTGTGTTCATATATGTATATATATATATATACATACTACTGTACGTCTGTATACATATATGTATGTACGTACACATACTTATGTTTAAGTAACAGCCGTACTAAGAGTGAGAAATGAAATTTCGTTTCATTTTTTCCGTTTATCATTTTCGATGCGCCCGGCCCACTCGATATGCAAATTAGGCTGCTCAGCCGTTAATATGCATAAGGAAAGTATAAACTTTCAGACGTTCAATCATCTGGCAGGGAGATACACGTTGCAGACGATAGCTAATAAGCTTGAAATTAGTACAGCGTTTCTTTGTCAGTCTTGAACAAATGAGCAACGATGGTTGCTAGACACTGTACGGCTTAATTCGGGATGTTGGTTTACAAACACACCGAGCATTATAATAAATGTTCGGTGAACCCATACGTACATATATATATATATATATATATATATATATATATGTGTGCATGTATGTATATAAATATACATACTACTGTACGTCTGTATACATATATATATGTACGTATACATACTTATATTTAGTAACAGCCGTACTAAGAGTGAGAAATGAAATTTCGTTCCATTTTTTCCGTTTATCATTCTCGTTGCCCCCGGCCGATTAACTCACTCGATATGCAAATTAGGCTCCTCAGCCGTTAATATGTGTAGTAAGAGTTGCCTCCCCTGCCACGACAATCGAATCGCTGTTCTCTAGACAGGAAGTAGGTGGAGTTGCTTCCCTTTGGGATTGACCAAACTCCTTAGTGGTCACTTCCGGTCAACAGAGATAAAAGGAGCGATTAACCGCGAAATCTCTCTCTCGCCTCCTGATTCCTGAAGTGGTAACATCTTTGACCATAGCTGGTGATTCTTTCTGGACGACCCTTTCGTTACCAGCACAATCCAGCTCACCAGCCTGAGATGAGAGCGCCAAGACATTTTCTACCAACTTCACAATGGCATTATTGCCATCGGGTAACAACCCTTTACCTTATACACCTTTGACTTCTATGAAGTAAAACTTTATCACACACACCAGTACTCTTTGTCTTTTATATTATGTTGCATGTGCACCGATATCTATTTCCTAAAGTGGTGACCCTGACGTGATATTATTTTTTTTTTCAATGGGAAATGGTTATACGGTGTATCTGATATGATATAAGACACAAACAAAAAAAAAAAAAAAAAAAAAAGAGAAAAATATAACACCTACAATTATTGACACGCAGACAAACCACAATTCTATAAATGTTTTCACCATTCTCTTTTCTCTCCTTTTTCTGCCTTTCGCTTCTCTCGCAAAAAAATAATTTTTATGAGGATGACAAGATGGAGTCTCTCTTCTCTTTAAATAGTGTTTTGGCGCGAAATAGTCCGCCATGTTGGATTTTTTTTTGTTGAGTTTTTAGGCCCCCCGAAATTAACGTAGATAACAGCATTCAAGTAATCGCTGGTTCGCACACTGTCCCGGATGCATTAGTTTTCCGGTTCAGTGCTCTGACGAAAGATTTTAGTTTCCATTTACTGTTACCTTAGAGACATTTTCCCCATACGGTAGATCACTACGGCATACCAATGGCTTCCCACTCTGTTCTGCCAACGTACACGGGCGACGTAAGGTTGTGGTTCTCGCAATTAGAAGCTTTCTTCAGGGCGAACAGAGTCGACGAGGAACTACAGCATTCTGTGGTCCTCAGTGCCATTCCGCCGGCAATTCTCCCAGCGGTCAAGGACCTCGTGTTGGAGGCAACGACAGAGTCGTCGTACGCGTCTCTGAAGGCTGAAATACTCAGCCGGACAGAACAGTCGTCAGAGAGGAGATTTAGGGCTCTGGTCCACCTGGAGCACATAGGGGATGGCACACCATCGAACCTCCTTAGGCGGATGAAGGACCTAACGGAGGGGTCTGCAGCGGAAACTGCCCTGCTGAAGCAGTTGTTCTTTTCGCGCCTGCCGACGAACGTACAGGCAATTTTGGCCCCCATGAGGGATTCGAGCTCGGTTGAGCAGCTTGCCTCATCGGCGGACAAGATATTCGAGGTGACGAATGCCGGAGACAGCGACCCCCTCGCCGCTGTTCAACACCCAGCTCGGGCCACGCACGGCCGTGCGATCTACGCGGCAGCACCAACGGATAGCTTGGCGATCATTGCGATGCAAAGATCCATTCAGGAGCTAACCATGGAGCTCCACAAGATGAAGGCCTTGTGTGGTGGCTGTTCGCGCTCCCGCAGTCGCGGGAGATCGCAAAGTTTCAGACGACGGTCCAAATCACCTGGTTCAGCCTTATGCTGGTACCACGAGCGGTTCGCGGAGAACGCGAAGCACTGCGTGCAACCTTGCTCCTATCATAAGGCGGGAAACGCTTAAGAGGTCCTCTGATGGGGACAGATGGCCTCAACATAAAGCCACCAAACCGCCATTTCTTCATTAAGGACCTAATATCCGGAAGAGGTTTCCTCGTGGATACAGGAGCCTCCTGTAGTATCTGGCCGGTCCATTGCCTGAAAGATACCCCCATAGAGGCATCTGTCACGCTGCAGGCAGTTAACCACTCGTCTATAAAGACGTACGGGCAAATCTCGCTCCCTCTTAAATTCCTAAATCTTCGAAGGGATTTTAAGTGGATTTTTACGGTTGCCGATTTGCCATATCCCATCTTAGGAGCGGATTTCCTCCACAACTTCTCTTTAACTGTGGACGTCCGTGGCCAACGCCTGGTGGATAACATCACCGGCTTTTCAATTCATGGCCAGGAAGCCAAGGCCCCAATAGTCAGCCCCGTGTTCTTTATTGCTGCCGCTGGTGACGCTTACCATGCGTTACTGGGTTCTTTCCCGGAGCTCACGGATGGAAATTTTCGAGTCACTGACCCAACACACTCGACCGAACATTTTGTTTCCACCACCGGTGCCCCAGTGTTTTCGCGCCCACGCCGCTTACCGACGGAAAAATTAAAGGCAGCACGGTCCGAGTTCGACCATATGCTGCAGCTGGGCATTATTCGCCCATCTACGAGTCCTTGGGCTTCACCGTTACACATGGTGCCCAAGACTTCCGGCGACTGGAGACCCACAGGGGATTATAGGAGGTTAAATGCCATGACCGTCCCGGATAGGTATCCCATTCCCCATCTCCACGATTTTGCATCTTCACTGCAGGGGTGTAAGATTTTTTCTAAGCTAGATTTAGTGCGAGCCTACCACCAAATTCCGGTCAGGAAGGAGGATATTCCGAAAACTGCAATTACAACCCCTTTCGGATCATTCGAATTTTTGACCATGCCTTTCGGACTCAGGAACGCCGCTAGCACTTTTCAGCGGTTCATAGACGAGGTCACGCGTGGTCTGGACTTCGTTTATGCTTACATAGACGATATTCTCGTCGCTAGTTCCTCTCCGGAAGAGCATATGCGCCACATGCTTCTCTTACTTCGGCGACTTCAGGATTACCGCGTTCGCGTGAATCCTGCAAAGTGTGTTTTCGGTTCCACTTCCCTACATTTTTTAAGCCACCTCATCGACGCCGAAGGTATTAGGCCGCTCCCTGAGCGAGTTCAAGCCATACAGGAGTTACCGCCGCCTACTACACTTCACCAGTTGCGTCACTTCTTAGGCCTAATCAATTTCGATAGGCGTTTCATTCCTCATTGTGCTAATTGGCTATCTTCCCTTACTGACATTTTAAAAAAACGTCGTAAGAAGAATGAAGACATTTCCTTGACACAAGGACAGCTTCAGGACTTCCAGTCTGCCAAGACAGCCCTCGCTAGTTCTTCTTTGCTAGCCCACCCGGTACCAGAGGCCAAGCTTTCGCTTTGTGTTGATGCATCTGATACCGCTGTGGGTGCAGTTTTACAGCAGTCTTACGCTGAAAGCCAACAACCTTTGGCATTTTTCTCGAAGAAGTTGAAACCAGCAGAAACGCGTTATAGCACGTTTGGGCGGGAATTATTAGCCATATATCTGTCGGTGAAACATTTCTCTCATATCCTTGAGGGGAGAAATTTTACGGTTTTTACCGACCACAAACCGTTGACCTTCGCTTTGAGGGCCAAAGCCGACAGATATTCGCCCAGAGAGACAAGGCACCTGGACTACGTTTCACAATTTACAAACGATATCCAGCACATTGCCGGCTCGCACAACATAGTTGCAGACGCATTATCTCGTTTGCCAATTTGCTCCATCTCGTCATCCCAGGACATCGATTTAGGTCGTTTAGCTGCAGACCAACCTGCACTCCAATCGTTGGACACTCTTTCCACCGAATTTGCGACTTGCATTTTCAAATATCTGCCCTTGTCCACCACCGACAGGCAGATCCTTTGTGATGTATCCACTGATGCACCACGACCACTTGTTCCTGAGACTCACCGTCGAATTGTGTTCCTGGCTCTGCACAACATTTCTCATCCAGGATCGGCTGCCACAGTTAAACTTATAACAGCCAGATTCTTCTGGCCTAATATGAGGCGAGACATTGCTGTTTTTTGCCGTTCCTGTATCGCTTGCCAGAAATCGAAGATCCATAGACACATCCGGACTCCACTTGGTACTTTCACCACTCCAGATGCCCGGTTTCAACATATCCACATTGCCATCGTTGGACCTTGGCCATTCAGCAGTGGATATTCATACATATTGACGTGTGTCGATCGTTTTTCGAGATGGCCTGAGGCCATCCCTTTACAAGACATGACTGCTGAGACTGTAGCACGTGCCCTGGTATCAGGGTGGATTACCCGCTTTGGGGTACCAACTACACTCACGACAGACCGCGGTAGACAATTCGAGTCCCATCTCTTCTCTGAGCTCACAAAGATAATTGGAGCTCAACGGATTCGGACCACAGCCTATCATCCTGCTTCAAATGGAATGGTGGAACGATTCCACCGCCAATTAAAGGCCGCTCTTCGCGCCTATCCAGACTCTCAACGTTGGAGCGAGTACCTTCCTATTGTGTTATTAGGAATTCGGTCATCAATAAAGGAGGACCTTGGGTTCTCCCCGGCCGAATTAATCTACGGTGCTCCTCTAGCGTTGCCTGGGCAAATGCTTGCCCCTGTTGATCTTGCTTTCCAAGATCCGCTTTCCTACGTATCCCGTCTGCGTTCTTATTTACAGGACCTGCCGCCGATGGATACGAGGAAGCAAACTGTAAAACATGCGGTCCCGAGGGACATTGCCTCGTGGACCCATGTGTTCGTAAGGAACGATGCTGTGAGACCACCCCTCACACAACCATACTCTGGACCCTACCGTGTGTTAGCACGCACTGACAAACATTTCACAGTAGACGTTAAGGGGTCCAGAGAAACAATTTCGGTGGATAGACTGAAAAGGGCACACAATGACGCTCATACACCCGAGCCACAAATACCCCAATCTTTCACCATTGTGCATACACCTGCTCCTTCTGCCCCACCATCACCATGCATAAGGAAAGTAAATACTTCCAGACGTTCAATCATCTGACAGGGAGGTATACGTTGCAGACGATAGCTAATAAACTTGAAATTAGTACAGCGTTCCTTTGTCAGGGTTGGACAAATGAGCAACGATGGTTGCTAGACACTGTACGGCCTAATTTGGGATGTTTGTTTACAAACACACCGAGCATTATAATAAATGTTCGGTGAATACATACGTACATATATATATGTCTGCATGTATGTATATACAGTAGTATGTATATATATATATATATACACATACTACTGTACGTCTGTATACATATATGTATATATATATATATATACACATACTACTGTACGTCTGTATACATATATGTATGTACGTATACATACTTATATATATATAGTAATAATAATAAATTTAAAGACTAAAATCCAAAGAGGGCTCGATAAGGATAAATATATATCATATATATCAGAACCGTAGAGCAAATATTTATTAAAATAACAGATTAAATTTTAAGCAAAGAATCGCTGCTTTCTCCCTTAACGGGATACTTCTGACACTAAAAATGTCAATCTGTGAACGCAGAAGTAAATATTTCAAAACACGTTGCAGCCGAAGGAAGACAGGAAGACGATACTTTAGTTTCAGAAGATCCCGTTAAGGGTGAAAGCAGCGATTATTTGCTTGAACTTTAATCTGTTATTTTAATATATATATATATATATATATATATATATATATATATATATATATATATATATATATATATACAGTATATATATACAGTATATGTATGTATAAAGAAGGAAATGTGGTAACGAACCAGTTGGACCATAACGCACCAAAGTATTCGATACTTAGGGTAGTACAGTGGGTAATAGGAACGAGTAGGACCCCGACGGCTGAGCTCAAGCCGTTTCGAAACGGCTGGAGCTCAGCCGTCGGGGTCCTACTCACTGCTATACATATATATATATATATATATATATATATATATATATATATATATATATATATATATATATATATATATAGTTTTGGGAGGTTTTTGATATGATATCGTGTGTCGAACAAATATTGTTATATTTGGGGAGGGTCATATTTGTGTAATTATATTGCCAGAATTAATAACGGAACACACTCACTGTTTGGTTGGTATTCCCTTTGTGTCTTTTATATCGGTAAATTTAATTTATTCGGTCCTCAATGTTACCATTGACTGACCAAAGGTCAAAAATACAGATACAATATAGACACAAACAGATATATATATATATAAATCCTTGCAGACATTTCAAGACACTAACTAATATATGTGCAAATCATACCCGATTTAGATATGTAAGCAAATCTAAGTGCATAATCCCTAGAAATAGAAGAACACCTATCAGTAAAATTAAAAGAATTAACAAAAAAATCAACAATCTGAAATACTGCTAGCAGCAACACTTCACTGCCATTATTTCACTAGAATCGAAAAAGCACAACCTCTAAACCAGCATGATGTCCATTATCAACAATCAAAGAGTAGCTGAAGTGGCCTATATATATAGAGAGAGAGAGTGAGAAAGAGTGATATAGAGATATAGACACAGATAAATTTGCTGAATTCTACCGCGTAGTGAATAGTTGAATTACACAATTATAGGTATTGTGCTGAAGTGTAATAAATAATTGAGTATTGCCTATGATTGAACAATATATATTGAAGCGGCATATGTAGACAATTTAAAATAAACACTGAAACATATGTCAAAGCAAATAAATTCCTACTAGCTTCACGCCGACGTTTAATTTTCTTGGTGCAGTACTTGCTTATATTAATATACTCCATGATATCTTCTGGACCTATTTACCATATTCGCCAGCTTGGACATTTAAGTGATGCGATATAAAAGATACCTTCGAATCAAACTGTCTTATAAACCTTCACACACACACACACACACACTAGCCGTCGAAACGGCTTGGGCTCAGCTGTCGGGGTCCTACTCGTTCCTATTACCCACTCTACTACCCTAAGTTTTGAGTACTTTGGTACGTTATGGTCCACCTGGTTCCTTACCACTTTTCCTTCGTTATATATTTATATATATATATATATATATATATATATATATATATATATATATATATATAAATACATGGGTGTGTATGATTGCGTATAGAAGATTATATTAATAAAAGGAATTCCAGCTTTGTCTCATTTACTCGTTTTATTTACAATCCTTTAAAATTATAATGATATTATAATGAAATAGTATGGTAGAATATTAAATGTTAAGTGTTAATTGAACAAGTACTTTCATGCTTTCGCAATCTTCAGGTTCCTATTCTGTGGCGATAGTCAGTCAGCAATGCTCGGGCACTGAACGAGTGCGTGCACGACGGTTTCATCGCTCTGCGCACATCTCGGACAGAATCGGCTGACGGCACTTCCTATAGAGCAAATATTTATGAAAATAACAGATTAAAGTTTAAGCAAATAATCGGTGCTTTCACCCTTAACGGGATCTTCTGATAACTCAGTGTTTATTTTCAGAAGTTCTCGTTAAGGATGGAAGCAGCGATTTTTGCATAAAATTTAATCTGTTATTTTAACACACACACACACACATATATATATATATATATATATATATATATATACATAAACGGAAAAAATGAAACGAAATTTCATTTTCCACTCTTAGTACGGCTGTTACTTAAATATAAGTATGTACACGTACATACATATATGTATACAGACGTATATATACATACATGCACACATATATATATGTACGTATGGATTCACCGAACATTTATTATAATGCTCGGTGTGTTTGTAAACAAACATCCCGTATTAAGCCGTAGTGTCCAACTGGATTAAACGACAAGTACATTAATGACTACTTACAGTATGTTTCATAAGTGTAATTTTGATAGGCAGTACTTAAAGAAATCTGAAGGTGGAACAGATCTTAACAGCGTGGATAATAACACGAGGGAAAGTGAGTTTTTGTGTAATAATGTAGTGATATGTAAATAACCAACATGAAAAAAAAAAAAAAAATTCCCAGTAGCGGGCAAAATAACTAGAGTCACCGTTATCCTGACCATTCCCTCTCACAGTTGTTCTCCAATCTACAGGTGTCTAGTCAATCAGACACCTGTAGATTGGAGGAAAAACTGTAGTCAAGAGGCTAGTGTCGAGACTATCATTCCATTTTTAACAAAGAGGTTGGAAGGGAGAGTTCCCCACACCATCCTCGTTATTGTCTACAAGTTAAACTTGAAAACATTAATAAGTTCTTCGCCGAGGAGAAACGTGCTTGTTCTCAACTATTTCTATTACATATTTTGCTTCAATTTAAAGTGCACACCTCCATATTTTTATTTTTTGATTGCTTTGTCCCAGTATCACACTTTTGTTATAAACGGGTTTTCATATAATGAACACGTGTAATATATCAACAATCAATAAGTCACTTGTATTGGTTTCCGTTTCTTTTTCCTTTTGATATAATGTTGATGTTTTATTTTTAATTATTTCAGCTTGTTGCATTTTCTTTGAATTTATTTTCAATATAGCCATAAGTGTCAGACACAAGCCAGGCATTTTAGGTAGGGTTCGTTGATTTCTGTCTAGCAGGTTCCACTTCTTTTTCTGGAGACGTACATTTTTGTTATATCGATATTAATATATTACTTCAAATTTTGCGTTATCGAGCCTACTACATATATTGTATTGTCTCCTTGAGGAGCCTTGATCAAATTAAAACAGTCAAACGCTTTCGATAGACTCGACCATTGTTATCCGGCGTCGGTCTTGAGGGTGGCCGGCTTTGGGCCCATTTTCAGAGGCTGCATCACTGCCATGCATTGCAACATCTGCGCTATGGTGAGAGTCAATGGTCACCTTTCGGAACCATTCAACATCATGCGCTCAGTCCGCCAGCAATGTCCCCTCTCGTCCCTTTTGTACGTATTAACACTCGAGCCATTACAGAACAAACTGGAGACGTTGCGGGGCATCCAGCGCGAACTGAGATGCGGGGGAATCGTGTCAGCATATGCCGTCGAAGTTACCGTAGTGGTGTCGAGTGCCAAACACATCGAGGCGATCGTAACCTCACTAAGATAATACGAAGCGGTTACAGGAGCAACGATCAACCAGAAAAAGTCGGTGGGCCTGCGGCTCGGCACCTGCAAAGGCAGGTCAATGCCACCCAACAGCGTCGTCGGGCGTTCGACGGACGGACCGATTAAATTGCTAGGGGTCTGGTTCGCTCAGGCGCTCCACACGGACAAAAACTGGGACGAGGTAACGAGCAGTGTCACTTCTATCACAGAAAAATGGGCCGAGAGGAAGCTATCCCCGAAAGGTCAAGCGGAGGTGGCGAACTCTTACATCACGTCCGTCATCTACTATCGCCTGACCGTCGTGCCATCTCCTAAGACCCGCCTGACTGCGTTGGAGCGTTTGCTCTTTCGCTTCTTTTGAAAGGGACATGCTCCAATGGTCAGGCGATCCTCTACGTGGAGGGCTGGGCGTTCCATAGCTGATGATGCGCAAACATGCACTCAGGCTAAGACAACTCCACCTTTTCCTCGACGGTGATCAGGTGTGGTCGCCGTTTGCTAGACGCGTTTTTATCCAGCTCGTCTCTTTGACAGAACTGCAGTCCTGGGTCAAGCGAATCACGAGAGGGAGCGCTTGGAGATTTGAATGTCTTTAGGTACTCAAAGCCCTCGACCAATCAGGAGATGCGATCGGTGGAAACTCAGCCTTGGCGTTCTATAGAGAGTTAGTCGAGGGAAAAAGGGACGACGTCTTTGGGGAGGGTTTGGGTGTCGACGAAAATCAACTAGTTAATCTCTTCTGGAGAACTCTCAGGTAGGGGGTCCATGGAAAACTTCCAGAAATCCCTGTCCTAGCAGTGCTACCGGGTGATTTACCTGATCGGAATAAACTCTACAGGCATGGAAATGCCTTCAGCCGGGCCTGACCGATATGCGCGCAGGGCGACGAAACCGTCCTGCACGCACTCGTCCGGCGTCCGAGCATTTCTTCCTTATGGGTTTATGTCGAACACCTGCTCTCGCATGTAGGACCGATCCAGCTATCAGCTTAGACCATCGTGAGGATTGCCCCGCCGCCTTCCTTTGGTCAGGAAGGGCAGGCAGCTTTTATCTGCCTAGTGGCGAAAGAGGTTGTGTTGTGGACGCGTTTGAAAGGGTTGAAGACGATCACTTACCTCTTAGGTGATGCCCTGATTAACTTTTTCAAATTTCATTTCGAAAGGAAAATCAGGGTGGAGAGGAAAGTGCTCTCTTCCCAGCAATTAGTTGAAAGATGGGTGAGAGAGCCAGGCATGGCCCGAGTGAATGGGCCTGCTCTGAGTATGAGCATGTAAATTGAGGGTGGAAAACTGGGAGAGGGCAATTGCCCTGGTGTCAGGGTCACCCTGGCTATTTTAATGGGCTGTCTCCACGAGTGTCCCTCCAAAGTCTCCCCCTTTTAGGGAATTTTCCTTTGTTTCTTTTTTTGTCATTTCCTTTTTTTTGTTTGTTTTCTTCTTTACGCGCAGAAATGCCCATTTGTACCGTCCTGTGTCGTCCTTAATGCTATACCTTATGTCAACCCTCGTGGTTAATAAAGAAAGCACTTCACGTGCAAAGGAAGGTGAGGGTGGAGGGAGAAATGCTGAAAGGTGGGTGAATGTGGCGAGAATGGCCCGTGTGAGTTGGCCTACTCTGATTATGTGCCTGTAGGTGGGTCAATTTGAGGAGGAGAAGGGTGCCTTTCGCGCGTGCTTTCGAAGCGTCGTGTCGTTCAGGATTGGTGGGGTACTTGAGTAAACTCTGAGTGGTCAAGCCCCCTATTGGGGAATTTTTCCTGTTGTATTTTTATTCTTATTTATATTGTTTACACGTTGTAAATGTAAACCCACACTGTCCCAGTCTTTTGAATTGCCCCCTATATTTCAGCCCTTGTGGCCAATAAATGAAATCCTTACGGTGGATTGGCAGTATCGGTAGAGGGGCGGACGCCATGCTTTGACGCATAGAGTTACGGCCCTTGCCATTCTGAGTTCAAATCCCGCCGAGGTTAACTTTGCCTTTCATCCTTACGGGGTCAATAAAATAAAGTACCAGTAATGTACTGGGTAATTTCTGGCCTTGTGCCAAAAGTAGAAACAATTATTATTAATATTATTGTTCTTTGAGTCTCTGTTATGTTATTGATGTTATTTAACTGGAAAGTTTGTTGAAATGAATATCAAGCCGCTGCCTGCAGCCTCAGATATTCAGGACATATCGGACGGTTCTTGCTGGTCCCAGCAAGCATGCCTTTTGAAGTGTTCCAAAAAGCGTGGCTGGAATAATCTTCTTTAATCATCCTTAGAAACTATTTGAGATAGTACCTAGTGCGCCTATGACAATCGGGACGACCTTGATTTCATGGCAGTTCCAAATATTTTTTAACTCCCACTTTAAATCCTGGTATCGGTTAATTTTCTCCCTTTCCGTCTCATGCACTCTCGTGTCGAATGGGCAGGCCACATCCACAATCAGGCACGATCTTTTTTCCTTGTCCACAACCACCAGGTCAGGTCTATTGTTTTCCAGTTTCTTGTCCGTCTGTATCCTAAAATCCCACAGCACCTTCACCTGATAATTTTCTATCACCGACTCTGGCTTATGCTCATACCACTTCCCAGAATGTGGTAAATTGTTTACTTTGCATAGATGCGAGTGTATCACTCTGGCTATCACATCATGTCTCCAGCCTTTATAGTGAGTATGGGCTAGGTGTGTAAACTCGGATACAATGTGAGCCACAGTCTCCTCTCTCTCTCTCCACAGATCCCACACAGTGAGCGAACCGCCTCCTTGTCAAAATTTAGTTGTTGTTATTATTATTATCATTTTTATTCTCTTTGGTTATTGTTTCTGAGATGCATACCGAGTGTTTTCCTGACATCTAGGGCAAATAAATTCATAGTGTGCATTGGTAAGCTAGTTAATACAGCACATTGAATAAAAAAAAACAGTATACATATATACGCATGTGCATATGCATATGTAAATACAAGGGGGGCTATCAATCTTACAGAGATAGTGCTCTTCTCAATACGTGTGCAGTACCAGTCAAAACAATGTTGTGCACCTCGTGCAGAGAGGGTAAGCCAGGAATCATTCGCAAATATTGTTCTGTTCCTTTCTTAATCATTCCCAGTCCTCCCACAATCACTGGTATTGTAACGGCCTTGAGACGCCTCATTTTCTCAATTTCAATAAGCAGATCTTTATATTTTCGTAGCTTGTCAAATTCTGTCGCGATATTGTGATCACATAGGATGCTCATATCTATCAATAAACAGACCTTGCTATGTTGATCTTTTACAATGATGTCAGGTCTATTTGCTTTTATCGTCATGTCAGTATGTATAGGAAAGTCCCAGAGAAATGTTACCTTTTCTCCTTCAGTTACAGCCTCAGGGTGATGATTGTACCACTGGTCTTCAGATTTGGTGTTGTAATGCCGACATATTACCCAGTGTAGATATTGGCCAACTCTGTCATGTCTATATCTGTATTCTACTGGTGTTAAAACTCTACATCCAGAGATTATTATTATTATTATTATTATTATTATTCAGCCCTGTATGATCTGAGTTCAAATCCCGCCGAGGTTAACTTTGCCTTTCATCCTTCCGGGGTCGATAGAATAAAGTACCAGTAATGCATTGGGTAATTGCTGGCCTTGTGCCAAAAATAGAAACAATTATTATTATTATTATTATTATTATTATTATTATTATTATTAGGGCGGTGGATTGGCAGTGTCGGTAGCGGGCCGGACGCCATGCTTTGCAGCATGGAGTTACGGCCCTTTATGATCTGAGTTCAAATCCCCCCGAGTTTAACTTTGTCTTTCATCCTTACGGGGTCGATAAAATAAAGTACAAGTCACGCACTGGAGTCGATTTAATCAACTTTCCCCTCCGCCAAAATTGCTGGCCTTGTGCCTATATAATAAACAATTATTATTATTATTATTATTGTTATTGTTATTCCTTGAATCTCAGTCATTGATGTTGGTTAACTGGAAAGTCCGTTGGATTGAATATCAAGCCACTACCTGCAGCCTCAGATATTCAGGACGTATCGGAGGGTTCTTGCCGTTCCAAGCAAGCATGCCTTTTGAAGCGTTCCAAAAAGCGTGAAGGGGCCGATTTTCTTTAACCATCCCTGGAAACCTTTGGAGATAGTCCCCAGTGCGCCTATGACAATCGGGATCACTTTGACTTCATGGCAGTTCCAAATCCTTTTCACCTCCCACTTTAGGTCCTGGTATCGGTTAATTTTCTCCCTCTCCTTCTCTTGCACTCTCGTGTCGAACGGGCAGGCCACATCCACAATCAGGCACGATCTTTTTTCTTTGTCCACAACCACCAGGTCAGGTCTATTGTGTTCCAGTTTTTTGTCCGTCTGTATCCTAAAATCCCACAGCACCTTCACCTGACTGTTCTCCATCACCGCCTCTGGCCTATGCTCATACCATTTCTCAGAATGTGGTAGATTGTTTACTTTGCACAGGTGCCAGTGGATCACCCTGCCCATCACATCGTGTCTCCAGCCCTTATAGTGGGTCTGGGCTAGGTGTTTACACTCGGACACAATGTGAGCCACAGTCTCCTCTCTCTCTCCACAGATCCTGCACAGTGGGCTAGCCTCCTCCTTGTAGATATGGTGCTTCAACCACTTCGTTTTGAGGGCCTGCTCCTGCGCAGCCATTAGCATTCCTTCTGTAGCCTTTTTGAGGTCTCCTCTTCTCAACCAGTTCCATGTCTGTGGATCTCTAAATTCAGTTTTCTCAAAGAAGGTACTATGAAGGGATTTTCCCTTAAGGCTGCTCTTTCTCCTTGATGTTATTTCCTCCTTGGGTATCCCCTGGCCTACTGTCCCCTCCTTCAGTACAGCTCTGAGCATTGGCTCCTTACTATAGGTCACGTATTTGTATAGGTTGTTTTTCTCCATCTGAACACAGTCCTCTATGCTGATAAGACCTCTTCCACCCTCAGATCTCCTTAGGTAGAGTCTATCGACATCACTCCTCTTGTGGAACATGTTGTAGATAGTCAATAGCTTCCTAGTCTTCCTATCCATTTCTTTTTGTTCAGCAACATTCCATCTCAGAATTCCCGCACTGTACCTAATAATAGACACAGCTCGGGAATTTACTGCGCTTATGGCATTTCTGCTGTTCAGATGTGACTTCAATACGCTCCTTACTCTCCGAATGTATTCAGTTCTTAACAATTCCTTCATTTTTTTGTTCTTTATGCCATCAGCCTCCAGAACGCCCAAATACTTGTATCCTTCCTCAGAGTCAATTTCCTTTATCATCTCACCTGTTGGTATCTGGATCCCGTTACTTCTGCTCAACCTACCCCTCCTCATCACAATGACTCCACATTTACCAATACCAAACTGCATACATATATCACTGCTGAAAATACGGACAGTGTCAACAAGCACATCCAACTCCTTCTCACTTTTCCCGAAGAGCTTAAGATCGTCCATGAAGAGGAGGTGATTGATGGTAAGCTCTCCCCTTCCCAACTTGTATCCTGCTCTCACTTTTCGCAGCATAATGGTCAAGGGCATCAGGGCAAGGACAAACAACAGAGGGGACAGGCTATCTCCCTGGAAGATACCTCTCTTGATCTTCACGCTTCCCAAGGATACTCCAGTTGATGTCAACTCTGTCTCCCAGGACCCCATACTCCTGCCCAGCAACTGTCTGATGTTATCTGCCACCCTGAAGATCTCCAGGCTTTTGGTGATCCAGGAATGAGGCACCATGTCAAATGCCTTTCTGTAGTCTATCCATCCCATGGCAAGATCAGTGTGTCTCCTCCTGCAATTCCCCATTACCATCTTATCAATAAGCAACTGGTCCTTTGTACCACGTGACTTCTTTCGGCATCCTTTCTGTTCGTCCGGCAACAAGTTGTTTGTGTGGAGGTGATGGTAGATTTCCTCAGACACAATGCTCGTCAACAGTTTCCACATTACGGGCAGACATGTGATAGGTCTATAGTTGGTAACATCATTACCCTTGATTCGGTCTTTCATTATCAGAACTGTGGTACCTTTTGTCAACCACTCTGGCACCTCACCCGACACCAAGCAGTCATTGAACATGGCCGTCAGCTTCGGGTGGAGGGATGTTAAATGTTTAATCCAATACCCCTGCACACCATCTGGGCCTGGTGATTTCCAGTTGGTTAGTTTTTTGGCTTGCCCCTTAAGAGTTTCAACTGTGATACTCAAATCAGTCTGTTGCTGTGCCTGCTCACCGATCTCCCTCTGTACTGTCTCAATCCACCCTGCCTGGGCATTGTGTCTAACATCCTGCTCCCATATTCCTCTCCAGAATGTTTTAGCTTGTTCCGCCCCAGGGATCAAGTCGGTGCCTCTTTCTTTCCCCTCAAGCTGTCCAAACAACATCTTCTGGTTGTTGTCGAACATGCGGTTCTGTTTATACTGACTGACTCTGTTCTCGTATCGCCTGATTTTGGCACTCTTTGCTACAATGCGTTGCTTCAATTCCTCTATGATAATATTTAGCTTTTTACTCCTAGTTTTGTATTTTATTTCCAGTCTATTTTTAGTGCCTATGTTTTTTAGTGTCCCATTCAGTAGTGACTCAAGCTTTCCTATGTCATTTCTCATTTCCCCGATTTGCCCACTCAGTCGCTTCTTCCACCACGGCTCTGCTCTTTCTTGTCTGTTGTTTCCTCTCGCTTTTATACCAAGTAGTTTCCTCACCGTATTTGCTGTTGCTTTGAGGATATTGTTGCACTGGTGAAGACTCCTCGCCTCAAGGTATGGGATGACTTTGTTTACCTTAGCTGTTGTTTCTTTTAACTTTTTCCTGTCTACAAATCTTAGGTTCATAGGTCTCCCACTATCATTGTTCAACTCATCTACCACTAAATTTAGGATGTCAACCGAATCTTGTCCTAGCCCGTCAGCATTCATCTCCTCAGTGGCCGTATCTCTGTTCCAGGTATTATTTATCTCAGTATTCAGATCATTGTCTGCTTCGGGTGGTTCCTCCGCTCTCAGGACCTCCTCACCTTCATTTCCCGCCGGCTCGCTTGTCTGGCATACTACACCCGCCATCTCCAAGCCATTCTCTCTGCTCAGTTCCTCCAGTTCCAGCTCGCTTATCCACCCATTAGTTCTTATTACCCGAGCCTGCCCGGCCAATTTTTGTTCATCTAATTTAAATAAACCAATCTCGTTCCAGATGTTATGCATCCGTCTCCTGTAGCCCCTCTCCTTGGGGTTACTTTTCAGGTAGCATTGCATAACAGTTCTATTCAATTCTTTCGTCCAGTTGGTTCTGGCCCCTTTCCTTCTTCTTCTTCCTCCAACATCAGCAGTATTTCGTTGACAGTCAGGTTCCTGCTGCTGAGCCAGGGGGCACCTGTTGGGTGAGAGTCTGTCACATGACGTTCTAGTCTCCATTTCACCGTTATTCGAACTGTTTATGTTCGATATTTAAACACTCTTATCGAGGATTGGCGAATGTATGTTTACATAGCCATCTGTGGATCCGCCATCCCACTTGGCCCTTGTGTGGCATTATCACCACGCTGTATACGGACACACATAAACAAACAAACACACTGGCAGAAAGGGCCCCAAAAATGAATAAGCATAAGTTTCATTGTAATGTAGTATTCGAATGTCTGACTTAGTTTTTGTTTTTTAAGTTTTACTTTTTCCCCCCTCTACTCTGTCCGTCCGCCTGCTTCTCTCTTCATTCTTATTTTCTTTACGTTTTTGGGGTTTCTTTTTTTGTTTTTGTTTTTCTCTGTTTTTCTCGTTTTTTACTGTTGTTGCTGTGCTGCTTTTGTTGTTTGTTTTTTCTTTTTTCTTTTGAGTCTATCTATATATTTTGATGCCTTCCTCTTTGTTAGTAGTAGGAATTCTATAATGTGGAAGTGGTAGCCAGCAGAGACTAGCGGCGTTGGCGATACTGAGACAGTGGTGGCGGTGATGTCGATACCGAGGCAGTGGTGGCGGTGATGCGACCGTATTACTGTAGTGATGGTGCTGTAGCGGTGGCAGCAGCAGTGAAGGAGTCAGGGGGTGGTGGCGGCGGTGATGGGATAGTGGTGGTAATGATGGCCGTAGTGAGCGGTGGCGGTGAAGGTGAAAATGCTGTTGTGTTTAGTGTACACAGATGATGGGGTGGGTGGTGTATCTAGTTTCTGGTGTTGGTGAGTTTCGCTGTCCTATATAGTGTAGCCAGAGGAGAGGAGGGGGGGGGGTTCTTCTTCTTCCATTTTTAGCCATTTTATTTTATTTTATTTTTTTTTTGGGATATACAGTGTACAATACAAAGTTGAATATTTGAATATTTGAGCCGTATTACTGTAGTGATGGTGCTGTAGCGGTGGCAGCAGCAGTGAAGGAGTCAAGGGGTGGTGGCGGCGGTGATGGGATAGTGTTGGTAATGATGGCCGTAGTGAGCGGTGGCGGTGAAGGTGAAAATGCTGTTGTGTTTAGTGTACACAGATGATGGGGTGGGCGGTGTATCTAGTTTCTGGTGTTGGTGAGTTTAGCTGTCCTATATAGTGTAGCCAGAGGAGAGGAGGGTGGGGGGGTTCTTCTTCTTCCATTTATAGCCATTTTTTTTTGGATATACAGTGTACAATACAAAGTTGAATATTTGAATATTTGAGCCTTATAACAATATATTTTGGGTCCGAATTTTTTGGGGCTCAAGCCGGGTGCTTTACGTAGCATTTGTACTAAGAGTTGTTATTTCACAAATGATTTAAATATGTTAAAAATTCAAAACTTACGGGAGCGATTTCATGACCTCCGTCACCTCGTGCGTCTTCTTCCCTTCATTATTATTATTATTATTATTATTATTATTATTATTATTATTATTATTATTATTATTGGTGGTAATACCACTATCGATTTCTTTTATATGTGTAAACATATTTTATTTACGCATTTCTCTGTAAACCATCTTCATCTGTTCTGATCTATGTAGAAAGGTGTCAAGATAACATCTCTATATCCTTTCATTTATAATTGTATGTGTTTTAAGAGACGTTAAAATATTTAAATATGTATTTATAAACTTACATTCTCGCATAAAGATTTCTCTTGTCATCACTTTACTTCTGCAAACCTCTAAATTTATAGTAATATCTTTTTTAATATTTTGTCTGTAAGGAAATGAATTGAATCACTGTAATTCCATGCAAATTTACCACATCTGATTCTATATTCACCTATTTCTGGGTTACTTGCAAATGTTTGAAACCTCCACGTTTGGCATCAAATATCTCTATACAACATTTTAGAGGGACTCGTCTGTCGAAAGTATTGATTTATTTAATCATGCCTTCACAATTTCAACTATGACATGTATTTATATTTGATAGTGCAACGTTTTAAACTATATTTTCAGTACATTCTGTAAAGAACGCTCAGGTATTGCGCTAACAGAAAAAGGATCTCTAGGTCTCATATTTGATTCATAACATCTAACCCAGAAATGTATATATTTTCGTTATCCAATCCTTATATTTATCAGTCGTATCAAGATGTATTGGCAATTCAGGTGATTTTTTAATGAATATTTTAACAAACAGCTGTTCCTAATTTGAAATTTAATTTTCTGTCAACTTATGTTGTACTATTTATTTTATCTTCTTATCTTCACAATGTTGTGTTACCTTATCTGCTATCGTGTTGTTTAATTTCTTCGTTGAATATAGAGAGACGTTCTGTATTTTCATCCCATATTGTAGCTATTTGTTTTCATTTATTATTCACAAGATATATTACAGTAGATATATATTTGTTTTCTGAGATCTCTCTATCTATATTTCTGAGAAACATAACCATTATGTTGTCAGCTTTTCATCATTGTATTTTAAATAGTCATTATTTTACTTGTTTTTTCTATTTAGTGTCAACAATTCACTTCCATTCCAGCTGGGAATATCACAATAACTTATTACGGAAAACACCGAGAATATTCATAGCTATTTCTTTAGTTTTGACATTTAACTTATGTATTAGTATAATACGAAAATAATAGTCTTGGTTAACTCATTTCTTTGATTTGTGTACGTTCATTTCGGTAGATACTTCATTGATTTATTAATAATTTAATGTCTATTTTCAAACTTTTTCTTATCTTTGTTATAACATTCCTGGTTTGGTTTGCCTATCCTATGTATTTCATAAGGTTTTGATGCAAATTTTCCAACTAACGTCGTCTGTGAACTTCATGCAATAGGCATTCCGTGGTTTTGCAGATGCTTTTAGTTATTTTTATTTTTATTGTGGATTGGCAGTATTGGTAGAGGGTCGGGCGCCATGCTTTGAAGCATAGAGTTACCTCTCTTTATGATCTGAGTTCAAATCCCGCCGAGGTTAACTTTGCCTTTCATCCTTACGGGGTCGATAAAATAAAGTACCAGTAATGCACTGGGATAATTGCTGGCCTCGTGCCAAAAGTAGAAACAATTATTTTTATTATTCATCGTTTGAGATATATCAACAAAGAGTAAGTGCTTATTGGTAAACGTTATGATAATCATAATAAATACTATTATTATTTTTGTATTGGCCACTATGGTCGAAATATAAAAGACAGTACAAAAGATCAGGGCCAGTCGAATTAACAAAGAACGTGCAACTAATAAAATGATAAAACTGCATAAATAACAACAGACCTCCCCAGCAGGCAGAAGCATCACCTAGGGTTACTTTGGGAGCCCCATAGATTCGAAGCCAATTTATTCACGAAGGCCACCCTAGGAAAGTGGCCTTCTCATCTCTGAATTTTCTGTCCTAGAGACTCAAGCTTAGTGTATATCCAGTTGCTCGGGCTATCCTCGCAAACTTCACCCACCTTTAAACAAATATAGCTCTGGCAGTGTAATATTCCTGTTTCGTATTGAAATAAATGGTATTGTGTCATGTTTCCCGCTAGCACATCTGTTGCAGAGCCATTTCTAATTGCCTCTTCTAATTTAGCTACTTACTCGCTCTCCTTTTCATTTCTTTCTATCACTATATTTTTCACCAAAAGCTATAGATTCTAATCGAATACATCATTTGAAAGCAACCAACCACCTATTTTTGACGACTCCCACTGTCACCATTCGCTTAATTAACGCGCTATCCCAGTCTCAGTATTCTTTTCGTGCCGGGAACAACGCTTAAAGCTCCTGTATCCAGGCCTATGTCTATGAATTCTATCTATATGGACCATGCAGATCACAAATTTGTGCACTGAAATGGTGACCTTTTGAGAATGTGGACAACCTATGTTATCCCTATCTGCTTACCCAATGAAAAGCTATCTAATTACGATATATGTGACAATATCCAATTGCTCTAAGTCCACACTGGCGCATTCGGAAAAAACCTAATCGCTATCTTTCAGACAGTTGGAATTGTATGATGAGGTTCTTGAGGCGTGTGTATTCTTCGCTTCTAATAGCGTCAAAGATGCCATTCCAGTCCTCCGTTCACAGAAATACGGGAGACGTTCTAAGAAAGGTTTCCTGGGGGCCTAAAAAAATCAGGCCGTCCTGTCCCATCGAGGCATATACGGCAAACAGACTAAAAGCAACACCTACGCTACTGATCAAATCCAAGAACAACGGCTTACCATGCGGGTACAATAAGATCGTTCGTACCGGGAAGTCCAGGCCTTTCCTGAAACGCACTGCCACCCGCCTCCTATTCCCGGCCGGTTAAGGGATATGAAGATTAAATAGTTATTAAAAATGGGCGCAAGTACCTTTATCCATGTGTCGCTGGAGGTTTTCAAATCTATAGCTAATAGCGACCTTGCTTCCAGGATGTTCCTGGGTCATATTCGTTTATACAACGTACTTTTAATATATTAATTGTTTCTACTTTAGGCACAAGGCCAGTAATTACCCAGTGCATTACTGGTACTTTATTTTATCGACCCCGTAAGGATGAAAGGCAAAGTGAACCTCGGCGGGATTTGAACTAAGATCGTAAAGGGATGTAACTATGCTGCAAAGCATGGCGTCCGACCCTCTACCGATACTGCCAATCCACCGCCAATCCACCGTACTTTTAATATATTAATGTTGGCCAGAAAGTGTTAAATAAAAAGAAGGGAAGCTATATTCCCTGCAGGATCTGTTGGATATCAATTGATTCCTTTGGGAACCCCTTAAAAAGCATACTGGTGGCTTTTACATTAGGTACACACACATTTGTAAATTTCTAGATTCATACTGATCAACATTAATGTTTCAATATCTTTACTTCCTTCTAAAAGGGCCATCAATACTTAGTTGGCCTTCCTCACTACCACAAAGTCCCTAGCACGTGTCGTTGGTTGTTGGTGTTGCGTGTGTGTGTGTGTGTGTGTATTTTTGGGTAATTGATGTGATAGTATTGATGGTAGCAATCACGTTTGTGGTAGTAATGGTGTTGATTTAGATATGACTGTATTTGTTGTGGGTGTGTTTTTAGAAGTGTGTGTTAGTGTGAGGAAAGCTGTTTTGTTTTGTGTTTGACCTTTCATATTCCATTCGGAATGAAGAAGACGCTGTGCCTGCGGAATCTGTTTTCGACTATGGCTAAGATTCTGTTTAGAAGGACGAATTCTTTCTCAGACTCTGTAGTTTCCCCGCAACATCAGGACGAGTGCATGGCATCTGAGGATGTAGTCTAGTGAAATGGGTACAGCTGCCTGTTTTCCTCGATGGTGCTTTCACCATATGTCCGACTAACCCAGTTAAGATTTGCCGTCCAGTCAAGGGCTGTATAGTTTGACGTCCACATTATATTTCAACATCTCTACAGTAATACATCTTGGGAAGAATAAATGGAAACTAAAAGCAATAGCTACATGAGGATATCACATTAACATTTTACATATTCGGAAACGACAATAAATAAAACAAGAGCACGTGAAGAAGTACAAAAATGTATGAGTAGTATGCAGAAACCACAATTTAACTACAAAAAAAAAATTCAATTTCATTTTAAGAACAGTTATCCGTTAAAATATACCTTTGAAAAAAATCACCTGCATGACTAAATTTTCTTATGTTTTCCATTTTGTGTTTGTTTTTTTAATTATTAGGACACTTCAAATTATATACTATGTTTGAGGAAATGTCATATGTAGTCATAGTATATTTTGAACTGCTGCTTGGTTTGTTACAAATGTTTGCAAGCTATATTTAATTTCTTCGATTTCTGTCCACCAATTTGCTGCACCAAAGCTGAAATATTGACTACAGAGCTGTAATTTATTGGGTAATAACACATTTCATTGCTTTCTAATGGCCCGGTTACATTCTTGGCTGGCAACCATTTCTTATTGGGGGTTTTCAAATTATAGCCACATATAATTGTTGAAACTTAAAAGTCAAGAGAAACGTTTTGCCCTGTCATTGTGTCTTTGACGTATGTATTTCATGAATTTAAATCATACATTCAGCGGTGCAGTTAAGTCCTATAAATTCAATATTGGTATATATCGAGTGGATTATAGTTGGCATTATTTCTATTAGGCTGATGTATTATAGATGTTTAGTCAAGCCTGGCATGAATTACGACTGGAACAATAACTGTTTCATTTGGTGTAAAATTTCTTAATGTATTATATATTATAGCATACAGCAGCTCTGGAAGTTAACATTAGTCGCTGTAACATAATAAGGTACTAAGGTAGTAAAAGTATTAAACAGTGTCCTGTGCAAACGAATGAAGAACGATATCCAATCAATTGCCAATATCATTTATAGGATATATCAATCAAAGTCATTAGATTCTTATTTGTATTACTGCTAACTATACACTTATATACTGAAATGAGAACTCTTTTGTTTAAACTTGTAAATGTTTTCCAGTTGAAAGGAATATTACAAGGAAAACATGGAAGACAAGCAGCTATCATCTTGCAAACTAATTATTCAATTCAGAAGTGGAAGATTTTCTGATTACAATGTAAGTTTTTATGTCTGGCAATCAGAAAGAATGTGTTTCCACCCTAGCGGAAACATTAATAATAATTGAATGCAATTTTATATTTGGTTTGGTCTGGCAATAAACCTATTTAACTAATTGAATTTATACAGATCTACGTGAATGCCGTTTCCTTTGTTGTATTGAAAAGTTCTGCGGAAGAATTAAATCAGATGGCGTTTGTTTCGACACTGCAAGTTCATTGCATGTAAATACCTAATATTTGATGTACACACTCTCAAAAACTCACCCCCACCCTTCACACACATCCACACACATGCAATTTATATATATATATATATATATATATATATACATATATACATACACACATATACACACAAACATACACACACACACATATATGTGTGCGTGTGTGTATGTTAGTGTGTGTGGGGGGGTTTCGACAACAGCTAGTTTAGAGGCAGTCTGCTAACACAATGAGTAGTGAAAATGAAGAAATGCAATAGGGACATTACTTCTTGCTTATAGAGATCACGCTGTGAAATATCCTTTCCTAAATAATTTACAGTTGATAATTTTAAAATGATGATTATTATACATTTGGAAGTTTGCGACTCGTAGCTGGAGATGATGTTAGACCAAGTTTCAAGGAACTCCGGAGTGAAAGTGTCTGATGTAACTAGTGAAAGTATTTTATAATGGATAATAAATGTAAGAGGATAAGAAGAAAATATTCGTACGAATTTAATAAACTTACCATATAGGGCTTCTAAAGTGAAGTGATCACTACCAAACTAAATGATTTGTCTCACCCCATACAAGATTCAGAATTTGCAAGGTAAATGCGACCAAATTTCAAATAAGCACTTATAAAAGTAGTGAGACAGCACTATATGGTCGTTTCACTAACTAGAAATAACTCATATTTTCTTATATAATTCCTGAAAAAGAAAAGAAACATTCGATAATATAGTCCGGTGTAAATATTATCAGTGAAAAATGATGTGATGGTCATAAATAGATTGAGAGTTTGAAGAGAGTTGGATCATGAGTGAATCAATGCTAAAATGGGTTTATATATAACATCAAAATCAACTTAACATCAACTTCCCAATGACATATTAAACGCTGACAACTATAATAACTTCGAAAATTGATTCAAAATGTATTACCACAATGAGGGGGGTGGGAGTGGCTTATACCAACAGAAGCCGTGCAGGTGGGCAATGTATAAGATGGGTCATTTAATTCAAGGAGTAGGAAAAATACAAATGCTAACCTAAAATTCATTCAAATTTAAATTGTATTGCAAAGTTTTCCATCAACGTTATAATGATGTATATTCTCAAAACGTTGGGTGGGTAGACTAAAACAGTCTGTGAAATCTGTTTTAGATTGAACATCCACGTCTTTGCCTAAGATATGCTTGCTATAACTAGTGAATGTCTGGTTTTGAGAGAATGAGAGGCAGAAAGATGAGGGAACAATCGTTGCTCACAACCCATTACGTGGAATTAAAGACTGTAGGAACTCGAGGAAGGAAAATAATTCTTCAAGGAGAGACCTTGGATCCAAGCCGAAAGGCACCTAAAGACCTCGGGCTGGTTTAACACTTTTGATACTAACCTATCTCTGGTTCTATGAAATAATGGCTTTTGAATTAGGCACAAGGACAACCATTTTTGCGGGAGGGGAAAATCGATTAAATCGTCCCCTTTCCGTTAGGGGTTCTTAGTGTTATCGACCCGTAAGGATGAAAGGCAAAGTTAACATCGGAAGGATTTGAAATAATACAATTCGTTTGAAAAGAGTCTTATTTGATTTGAAAATTTATAATACAATTTTGTTTCAGACTTATAGGTTAAGTTACTATCTTAGTAATGAAATCATTAATAATTTTAGTAAACTGTTCAAAATTCTTTATTTTTCAATTGTAGTAAATTGAATTTCCTTAGAAATACAGTTAAATATAGGAGAAATGGCAAACGTGTAGAGATGTCATGTGTTAATAAATATATACACATGTACAGAAACATAAAAGCAACACAAGCCACTAGTATATATATATGGATAATATATCTTTATATTTTATTCATTATCTCTTTAGTATATTTTCGAGCAATCGAAATATATATATAAACGAATGACAAAATTTCTGGTACGTTCTTCATAATGTTTTAATTAATTAAAAGATTATTTATTATATTATAAATACAGCTTCGAAATGGTTAAAACCGACTGATAGTTGAAGATTGCTTACACAACTTTAAGTATACCACACAACCCACATCTTGTTTTTAGATATTCTGACTGCAGCTTGTGAGAAAGAAAGAGAAACTGAAATATATATCGAGAGAGACTCAGTGAGATAGAAAAAGTGTGAGAGGGAGTTCCGGTGAAGATACGTGTTCACGTGGGAAAGAACTATATTCCATATGAGATACTCTGACATTCATTCAACTGCTAATAAAATTGGGCAGTGGACGGGAAGTGAAATGTTTAGAATCGAATCATATCAATCAAATCATATCAATCAAATCACATCAACATTGAATTGGAATCAAACTCAAAGTGAATTGATGAAGTAAACCTTGGAATCAAATCAAAATTGCAGATTCAGTAGACAAGGATTTGCCCTCCTCCAATATGTTGCTAATATTTTAGATTTACACCATTCATTTGTTTCGATATTTTGCATATAATGATGTTGTGGAGATTTGATTTTACCCGAAGATAGTCACGTTTGATTTAACTCCATTACACGGTCACAGTTATACACATATATATATTGGTCGAAATATCCGGAATTCGAATTCTAAACAGCGCGCTAATTTCTATATTGCTATCTAATCGCCTGCTGGAATTTACTGTCCGGAAATGCTGTAGGCATTACCATTGCTACTGTCGCACTATTTTTGCCCTTTTACTTGAAGACTGGGGCCGAATACTTCCATTCTATGGTACAGCCATTGGAGACTGCTTTTCTGTATTAAGCGATTTTTTCACTCACTTGTTAATTCAAATGTGGTGTCTTTCATGGCTTTCCAAGCGCTGTTAGTCGTATTTAGGGTCAACTTGTCCAATCTTCTGGCCCTTTCGTAACAACCTTAATATCACTATGTGTATTTAACTGTTTAATTAATTTAATTTGATTATTTTATCAGACAAATAATATATATATAATGCCAACCATTGTAAGTTTGAATATGACATTCAAAAACATATATATACGAATAAAGTAAACCTAAATGGTAGTAGATTCAAATATCACAGATAGAAAGAGGGAGAGAGAGAAAGGGGATGAATGAGGTGCAACAGAAATGAAACATGGATTACAGTTAAAATATAGTCTAGATAGATGAAAAGCAAAACGAGTATGTAGTTTATTGAACACCTAAATGATTTAGAAGTCGACCTTAATTAGGAGCAATAACATTAACAAAGACATGAATGACACCACATGACTTTGTATTGAAAATAGGTTTATAAGTATGAATTTTCATAAGATTTTCGCAGTTGTCTCAGTGGACTAGCCCCAGGTACAAGAGACGGTGGAGATTCTGGACTTAGTTTCAATCCTGGTCGAAAGGTATATGTAAACCTTTTCAGTTTTTATTTTACGTCCCATAGAAAAAAAAATGAAAAGGTTTACGGGAAACCGTACTCTAGACCAGGTTCGAACTTCAGACCAAGATCAGCACCGTCTATCCTTCACCAACTAAGCCGTCGAGACAGCTACAAAAGTATAATGAAAATTAATAATTATAAACCTACTTTAAAAATCAAAGTTAAAAGATGTGGTGTATTTCATAGCTTTTCTGGAGCTATTAGTCATATTTACGGTAGGCTTGTCAATCGTTTGGCTCTTTGGTAACAAGCTTATTCCTATGTGTGTTTAACTGTTGAATTAATTTAATTTGATTATTTTAACAAACAAATAATATATATATTATACTGTACCGATTGTGTTGTTATTTCTGTTTACCTTTTACATGTATATATATATATATATATATGACGAAGGACTTGTGGTAAGGAACCAGATGGACCATAACGTACCAGAGTACTCGATACTTAGGGTAGTAGAGTGGATAATAAGAGAAAGTATGACCCCGACGGCAGAGCTCAAGCCGTTTCGACGGCTATTTAGTCCAGAAATAGCCGTCGAAACGGCTTGAGCTCTGCCTTCGGTGACATACTGTCTCATATATATATATATATATATATATATATATATATATATATATATATATATATATATATATATATATATATATATATATATATATATATATATATATATTGGTAAACGGAATAGAAAATGCTGACAAATTGTTCACAGTTGAAAAATGGTTTAATTAGGAATAAAAGAGTATTAGTGATTGTATGGGTTAGTATTCAGTTGTGGTTTTAAGTTTTTAAGTTTTTACCGGTTGCGCATTTCTAAATGCTTTTCAAAAATAATTTTGAGATAGAGTGTCCGTGCTGTTTGCTCTGATCTGATTAGTTTTGGGAATTCTACCTGTTTTTATGTTAAAAAAATGGCTCCAGCGTTATTTTTGTGTTGCAAAAATGCTTGTGGTCAAAACAATTTTGATTGGTCGGTAGAGGTCATGTGAATGTAAAAAGTTGATTTTGCGCCAAGACTGTGTTTATGTTAAAATGTTAGAAAAGTGGCTCCAGCAAAAATTATTGGTCAAAATATATATATATATATATATATATATATATATATATATATATATATATATATATATATATATGTAGATAAATCTGTCATACTCCTTCCATTCAAAACTGAAATCTGCCTTCTTCTACCCCTAAATTAAAGTTCCATTACTACTATTATACCATTTGGCCAGTTATTACCTTTCTACTGGTCAATTCAAAACCTGTTCGCAAACAGACCTATTATATTAAATCTTTGTTGGTTTTATTCAATGAACAAATATAATTATTTCTGAAGACAGCATATGAGTTATTTTCATCCCTAAAATAACCTTTCATTCATAATATTCTTTCCATTCAAAACTGAAATCTACCTTCCTCTACCCCTAAATTAAGGCTCTATTACTACTATTTTACCATCTTGACCCTCACTATCTTTCTATTGGTCAATTCAAAACCTGTTCCCAAACAGTCCTATTGTATTAAATCTTTGTTGGTTTTTTTCAATAAACAAATATCATTATTTCTGAAGACACCATATATATGTGTAGGTATGTATATTCCTTCTGATAGTTTGTAAAAATTTTACATAGATCTATATGATATGCATACCAACACTAACATATATATCCTAGAAACGATCGTAAAATGATGAATTTTTTAATATAAGGAACTGTTTCTTTCTTTATTCATTATTTTTATTAATTTATATTTATATATATATATTTATATATATTAAAGAGTTAAACAAGATTCAATGAGTACATCAAATAATGAGTTTTACAGTAGATTGGAAGCACTCTACTGTAAAAATATTTTCCAGTTATTAATATAATATTAAATTCAAATATTAATAAAATAGATGTTCTTGTGATCAATTAAATATTATTACACATATTTCAGAGGTAAGTGAATCAGGTTCAACAGTACGTCCTCATCAGATAAAATAAAATGATACATGAAATACCCTGGGATGTTAGATGGTTAATATTTAATGAATGTGATGATTAACGTATGAGAAAACATAACATTTATACCCTAATAATGAGAACATGGGAAAACGTAATAGAATCAACAGAGAAGGTGTGAGTAAGAAAAACATTGCTTTAATGCAACAGTTATAGAGTTTTTAAAATCTGGGATACTACAATTAGGATTATAGAGGAAAACGTCTCTGGAGTTATAATTTTTTGGCTTGAGATAATTAAATAGAGGGTGAGATAAAGGGGTGTAAATTATGCAGAAATGTTCATCGGACACATATAGACTTAGCGGTTAAATTTCAAAATATTTAATTTATGTTATTTTAGGGTGAAGAACCAAAATTTTAGGTTTTAAAAGTTGATGGTTATTTGTATTAATTTTATAAATGTTATAAATTTTATAAATGGGTTACATTTCTAAAATTCGAAGTTTTATGAAAACAAATTTAAAGTATTTACTAAGCCCGCGAAAGAAGAATATATACTGTTCAATATTCACATAAAGGTAATCTTTAACAAAATTACTTGTAACAGTGTCAACATTCTCGGTATGTATAATTTATGAAGTACTTACTGTTATAAATATCGAGGAAATTTTTGTTAAATAGATATATTGTCTAAAGTATAATAATTAACGCAGAGTTTTCATCTATATATATATATATATATATATATATATATATATATATATATATATATATGCATTTATCATAATAAGAGGACTATAAATTATTATTTATTATATTATATTAAATAATTATATTAGTTCTACCTTCAAGGGAAGAACGAACACTAAATAATGATTATGTTATTGTACATTATACATATATTTGCACAAACTATATATAGCGTTATACCAACAATAATTATGATTATGTTATTATACATTATTAACATAAATGCACAAAGCTATATACAGAGAAGTACCTAACTATAATTATTTAATTATGTTATTATACGATATAAACATATTTGCAAAAACTACATATAGATAGATATACTAAGTATTAATGAGACAGTAAAGGAAAACGATTATACTTTTAGAAAATAGGTTCATACATGTATAACTATAAAATAAAATACATAGATATATATATATGACAAAAAAATGTAAACGCGTGAATGATCAACCGTTCAAAATAAGGTCCGTAAAAACTATATTTAAAACAGAGATAGAAAAATAAAGATAGAGAAATAAAGGTCTGGATCAAAGTTAATAATATCCAAAAAGCCATATGTTATGTATATCAACGTGCCAGGATGTTATTAAACAAATGTCATTCATTCAAACGTTATTTCCTTTATTGATGGTTAGGAGATAAAGCAATATAAAGTTTTATAAACCATTAAGATTCATATTTTCAACAGTTGATGATTTACGTCTAAAAGCCAGGCTTTGTTGCTTACTGGTTTTTCCTGGTCTTATGCGAGACTTGGAATGTAGACAAGGCATTTTGAAGGGAGTTTGAGAATAATTCACTTTTTTGTTAACTAAGCTCTCATAATTATTAATAACTTGATATACTTGATATACTTGAGTTGCGGTAAACTCCACTATTACAAAGTTTCTTCCAAAAGATGGAGTATTTTCACTTTTTGTCTTTTAATGACCATATAAGCTGTGATAAAGAAGTCGATGATTTCCTATTAGAGTTCGAAAATGAGCATTTATGATTCGCAAATCTAGCCTTAAATGTAGAAGAGGTGAATCCTATGAGTTGTATGTGTTATAATCAGTTTTTACAGTGCATTTATACACCAAATTAGTAACCAAACAATTATTTTGCAGAGGGCAATCAGGTTTATTTCTACAATTACACTTTGATTTATTATTATTTATGTTAAAACTATTATTATGCTGATTCTGCTTTAGAATTTTACTGTTTATTTTAACAATGTTTTGGGCCATATTCATAGTTGTAGAATAAGATAATTTAATAGTGTGTCTATTAAAAATGGAATGGTATTTATGTTGACTAGGGAAAGAGTTGTCCAAAGCTTTAAAGAATAGGTTTGCAATTGGTGTTCTAACTGCTACTGAAGCAGTGGGGGAAAACCATATAACTGATTTAGTTCTAGTTCTTTTACTCGATTCGCCGATTGGGTGTTTGAATTATAATTAGAATTTCGTTTATATATGCCGTTATCATTATTTTTATCAGGATTAAAACTTGGATTACTATTATCTACATATTCTATATTATTCTCGTATCCTGCTCTTTTTAGCGCTTCGTTGTAGTATCCTGCATTTACATCAAATATTGCTTTATTGGCTGATATTCTATTAATTCGTTTTTGCACACTATTTACTATAGCTTCTTTTACAGATTTAGGGTGATTAGAGTAGTAACTAACATAGTTTAAGTTTTCATTGGGCTTATGAAAAGGGTAATAAAAGCCAGAGTTTAAGTTAAATGTAACGTCTAGGAAATTAACTATGTTGTTACCATTTTCTACTTCTAACTTAAGGTCGTACATTTTAAAGAATTCAATTATACTTTTCTTTACTCTATTTAGTTCAATATTGTTGTGTTTGACCACAGTAAATAAAATGTCGTCCCTTTTGATTATTAATAATTATGATTATTAATAATTATGATTATTAATAATTATGATTATTAATAATTATGATTATTAATAATTATGAGAACTTAATTAACAAAAAAAGTGAATTATTCTTAAACTGCCTTCATAACGCCTTGTCTACATTCCAAGCCTCGCATAAGACCAGGAAAAACAGTAAGCAACCAAGCATGGCTTGAAAATATAAATCTTAATGGCTTATAAAACTTTAATATCTATAAAGGAAATAACGTTTGAATGAATGACATTTGTTTAATAACATGCTGGCACGTTGATATACATAACATATGGCTTTTTGGATATTATTAACTTTGATCCAGACCTTTATTTCTCTATCTTTATTTTTCTATCTCTGTTTTAAATATAGTTTAAATATCTAACCTGTAAATTTTTACGGACATTATTTTGAACTGTTGATCATTTACGCATTTACATTTTTTTGTGATATATATATATATATCTATGTATTTTATTTTATAATTATGCATGTATGAATCTATTTTGTAAGAGTATAATAGTTTTCCTTTACCAAAAGTATACTGTCTCATTAATACTTAGTATATCTATCTATATGTAGTTTTTGAAATATGTTTATGTCGTATAATAACAAAATTCATAATTATAGTTAGTTACTTCTCTGTATATAGCTTTGTGCATTTATGTTTATAATGTATAATAACATATTCATAATTATTGTTCGGTATAACGCTATATATAGTTTGTGCAAATACGTGTATATTGTACAATAACATAATCATTATTTAGAGTTCGTTGAAGGTAGAACTAATATAATTATTTAATATAATATAATAAATAATTGTTTCTACTTTTTGGCACAAGGCCAGAAATTACCCAGTGCATTACTGGTACTTTATTTTATCGATCCCGTAAGGATGAAAGGCAAAGTCAACCTCAGCGGGATTTGAACTCAGATCGTTAAGGGACGTAACTATGCTGGAAAGCATGGCATCCGACCCTCTACCGATACTGCCAATCCATCGCCTAATAATAATATAATAAATAATAATGTATAATCCTCTTATTATGATAAATGCACACACGCACATATATATATATATATATAGCTGAAAACGCTGCGTTAATTATTATACTTTAGACAATATATCTATTTAACAATACATTTCTCATTATTTATAACAGTAAGTACTTCATAAATTATACATACTTTAAATACATTAAATTTGTTTTCATAAAACTTGGAATTTTAGAAATGTAATGCATTTATAAAATTTATAAAATTTATAAAATTAATACAAATAATCATCAACTTTTAAAACCTTAAATTTTGATTTTTCACCCTAAATTAACATAAATTAAATATTTTGAAATTTAACCGCTAAGTCTATATGTGTCCGATGAACATTTCTGCATAATTTACACCCCTTTATCTCACCCTCTATTTAATTATCTATCAGTTGCTTTCTCAAGCCAAAAAATTATAACTCCAGAGACGTCTTCCTCTATAATCCTAATTGTAGTATCCCAGATTTTAAAACTCTATAACTGTTACATCAAAGCAATGTTTTTCTTACTCACACCTTCTCTATTGATTCTATTACGTTTTCCCATGTTCTCATTATTAGGGTATAAATGTTGAGTGTTCTCATACGTTAATCACCACCTTGATTAAATCTTAACCATTTAACATCCCAGGGTATGTCATGTATCATTTTATTTTATCTGATGAGGAAGTACTGTTGAACCTGATTCACGTACCTCTGAAATAGGTATAATAAAATGTAATTGATCAGAAGAACATCTATTTTATTAATGTTTGAATTGAATATTATATATTTATATATATATATATATTTATATATATATGTATATATATATATATATATATATATATATATATATATATATATATATATATATATATACATATATATTTATATAAATATATATACACAGTGGCGAAATGGCCATGTTGCCAGGCTGGCCCCAAGGGGCTCACGGTAGCATTGCAGGAGCCCACGGTAATATGTTAGGGGTCAATGCTTAGCCTTCCAAAAATACCTGAAGTCTTAGAGAAAGAATAAATGTTTTTAAAAACAAATGAAACATTAAGCAAAGCCTTTGGTCAACCAATTAGCCAGGGAAGTAATAAAAACCATAATATATGTTAGTGCAAATAGCTGGAATCATTTTTGTTACCAATGGGTTATATATATATATAGAGAGAAAAAAACATGAAATCGAAAATGCAACTGGAGTCTTATTTTTAAAAAAAATATATATATTTATTTGGTTCCTTTACCGGTTTCGCAGTTCTTCTGCTTTTCAAAAGTAGACTTGAGATTGAGGGTCTGTGTTTTTCTCACATCTGGTTGGTCTCTGAATGTTACTTGTAGGGTAGTAGAGTGGGTCATAGGAACATGTATGACCCCGACGGCAGAGCTCAAGCCTTTTCAACGGCTACTTCTGAACCATAAATAGCCGTCGAAACGGCTTGAGCTCTGTTGTCGGGGCCATACTTGTTCCTATATATATATATGTGGTGTAGGACACCTCAGTTATTTATCATTTTGTAAAAAAAAAACCTTACCTTCTAATATATATATATATATTGTATATACAGAGTGAGTGTGAACTACCAAAGGTCATTATTGAAAATCTCTGGATTTCGCAAAATACATAATACTTTTTATTGGAGAAGGTAATATATTTTTCCGCAAAAATGTGATTGCACTGTTTGGTTTCCAATCACGTATTTTTTGAAAATGTTATTTATTCATATCCCACCTAGGTTAACTTTGCCTTTCATCCTTACGGGGTCGATAAAATAAAGTACCAGTAATGCACTGGGTATTTGCTGGCCTTTTGCCAAAAGTAGAAACACTTATTTATTCATTATAAAAATTAAATGATATCATTCCATATGTAGGTGGGTGCCCTTCATCTCCTGACAACCAATATTTTTAGACCCAGACACACACACACACACACACACACATATATATGTGTGTATGAATGTGTGTGTGTGTGTGTGAATACGTGTGTGTGTATGTGTGTGTGTGTGTGTGTGTGTGTGTGTGTGTGTGTGTGTGTGTGTGTGTGTGTGTGTGTGTGTGTGTGTGTGTGTGTGTGTGTGTGTGTGTGTGAGTGTGTGTGTGTGTGTGTGTATAAAGAGACCGAGTTGGGACGTGAGATATAGATATATATATACAAAAGTCAAGCAGAAATGGCAAAGCAAACAACACAGAACAATGAAGAAACATATTATTAGTTTCACCTTGATATAGTGTCCTAACATTACGATTGTTAGTTTTTTCATGAAAAAATAACAGAATGTGAAATTAAAGAAGATATTGAAAGATAAAGGATAGTGGTCAGTGGCAGACAAGAAAATAAAAATAATCAGATCCATTAGAGTTGCCAGCTCTTGGAGAATCAAACGCTTCTAACTGCAAATAAGGATTTGTATATAGAGCGCTTACGCGTGCGTGTGCGTGTTTAGGTGTGTTTGTTATTTGTCCGTACGAAGCAAAGAGGATGTGTGTGTATATATAAGTTTTGGAGAGAGAGTGTGTGTGTGTATGTGTGTGGTTTTAAGAGCGAAGCTGTGAGGATATGAGTGTGTATATAACTTTATGAGGGTGCCTATATGTTATATATATATATATAACGAAGGAATTGTGGTAAGGAACCAGATGGACCATAACGCACCAAAGTACTCAATACTTAGGGTAGGTAGAGTGGGTAATAGGAACAAGTATGACCCCGATGGCAGAGCTCAAGCCGTTTCAACGGCTATTTCTGAACAAGAAATAGCCGTCAAAACGGCTTGAGCTCTGCTGTCGGGGCCATACTTGTTCCTATATATATATATATATATATATATATATATATATATATATATATATATATATATATATATATATATATATATATTTATTAAAATAACAGATTAAAGTTTAAGCTAAGAATCGCTGGACACTATTTCTCCCCACTTTACCCTGAAGGATCACAAATCCAATTTTCCGAACAACCCCTCTATTCGGCTTATTAACCCTACGAAGTCCGATTTAGGTAGACTTAGTAAAACGATTCTTGATAGAATTATACCTGAAATTAGAAGTTTGGCCCATTCTTTCGCGGTGATTGATTGGTTCAACGGCATATGTAACAAGGAACATTGCCGTTTTATCCAATTCGACATCAACAATTACTACTCCTCCATCACTTTACCACTTCCCCTTAGAGCTATCAATTTCGCTAAAACACTCACAGTGGTTAAGGATTTCGAAGTTGATGTCATCCTCAATGCCCAAAAGTCGGTGATTAATTTCAACGACTCTATTTGGATTAAAAAATCCAATAGTACCCCTTTCGACGTGAGTATGGGAGCCAGTTATTCTGCGGAGGTTACTGATCTTATCGGCCTTTTCCTTCTTTTCTCTATCAAGGACGAATTCCCCAACGCGGGCGGTGGTTTCTCCCGTGACGATGGTCTTTTGACCATGACTAAGTGCGGACCTCGTGCTTGCCACAGGTTCACAAAAGAACTCACAGCCTTCTTTAAAGGTTTCAACCACTCTATACAGGTTGAGGCCAATCTCTTGGTCGTTAATTACCTCGACGTTACCCTCAATTTTATGAATGGGTTGTATTACCCTTATAGAAAGCCGAATGATACGCTTAATTACATATGTAAGCATTCCAACCATCCTGCCAGCATAACCAAGAACCTGGTAAAACGTTTCGTTGAGGCTTTCCCGTCTTTCCACCAACGAGCGTATTTTCAACGGCCATTCCACTTATTACAATGAAGCTCTTGCTCGAAGTGGATTTGTCGATAAGGTAGCATATACAGAGTACCTAAATAGACCTAGAAGAAATAGATCCCGTCGCATTTGTTGGTATAACCCACCATATAATATGGAGGTGGCCACACCATTAGCTAAGACCTTTCTTTCCCTTATTACGAAGCATTCTTCCCCTACACATAAATATAGTAACATTTTTAATAGAAATACTATTAAAATTTCTTACTCTACGACTCCTAACCTTACACATAACATCACAGCTTCAAATTTAGCTAAACTACCTAGCCGTAGGAACACGTGCAACCCTGTAGTTAGTACGAACTGTAATTGTAGGAATCGGGTTGATTGCCCCCTATCCGGGAAATGCCTCTCTAGTAACATTGTCTACAAATGTAACACCCACGTCCCGTAGGGCCTACATAGGGTTAACCGCAAATAGATTCAAGCAGCGTCTTTACACGCATACCCATTCTTTTCGTTACCCTCTAAAAGGAATAAGACGTGACTTTCAGCTTATATCTGGAGTATAAAAGACAACCACACCCAATATATGTTACACTAGGGGATCCTAGCTAGGGCTAGATCGTATAACGGAAATAAAAGACCATGTGACCTCTGCGCCGCTGAGGCCCTGGAAATACTCTACGCCACAGGCCACATCTTAAACAAAAAATCTGAGGCAATTTTGGCTTGTAAACATAAATTGCACAAAACTTTCCTGTATTACAGCCCCACGTTATACCCTAATGGATAGTACGATCTATACGTGGATATTTTACGTCTTGATGTAGGAGCTAAGTATATGTTTTGTTTATACCATTACTTATTTGCATAGCGAACGTTTACACGAACCAAAGTATCGTCTTCGTGTCTTCCTCCGGTTTCAACGTTTTTTTGAAATATCCACGTCTGCGTTTACAGATTGACTTTGTTAGTTTCAGAAGATCCCGTTAACGGTGAAAGCACCGATTCTTTGCTTAAACTTTAATCTGTTATTTTAATAAATATTTGCTCTACGGTTCTTATATATTTGATATATATTTATCCTTATCGAGCCCTCTTTGGATTTTAGTCTTCAAATTTATTATTATTACTATATATATATATATATATATATATATATATATATATATATATATATATATATATATATATAAACAAATAGTAGAAAGGAAAAAGATATTTTCAATATAAAATCTTGAAGAGATTCGTTCAGAGAAATATCTAAACATTAATTCATTTACAATACCGGTTTCAGCATTATATGCATTGTCAATTGCATACGCAGTATATTGTTAAGTTGCATATTTGTACAAATAGTGATAATAGTAATAATTGTTTCTACTTTAGGCACAAGGCCAGAAATTACCCAGTGCATTACTGGTACTTTATTTTATCGACCCCGTAAGGCTAAGTCAACCTCGGCGGGATTTGAACTCAGATCGTAAAGGGACGTAACTATGTTGGAAAGCATGGAGTCCGACCCTCTACCGATACTGCCAATCCACCGCCCCTGATAATAGCAATAATAATAATAATAAAAAGTGGAAGAAAAATTAATTTTCTGTTGTTAACAAGATTCTTTTTTATTATTATTATCACTATTTGTACAAATATGCAACTTAACACTATTCTGCATACCCGCAATTGACAATGCATATAATGCTGAAAGCGGTATTGTAAATAAATCAATGTTTTGATATTTCACTGAAAGAATCTCTTCGAAATTTTCTACTGAAAAAATATTTTTCCTTTCTACAATTTGTATTTATATATATATCAACAATTTTAATATATATATATATATATATATATATATATATATAACCAGCCTACTTGCCGTAAGCAACTAATCACATTCTTTCTAACTTGACCACTGCCACGTCACAATTTTTAGTCATTTTTTGAATCTATCGAAAATTAACTGTCCTATTGAATGTGTCTCGTGATGAGTTCGATACTCCTGATTTATCCTTAATAGGATATCTCAAAATACGAACGAAACCATGGTAGGGAGGTAATCACGGTAAGAATGTACGCATTTCTTCTACTTCTCTCTTTAAAGTTATACCTAATTGAGTATGGTTGACGGTATATTTAGTCAATTTCTACATGCTGTTGAAATGTTGGGTAAATATTCTATTGCGGTCAGCGGCGAAGAGGCCGCTTTCATTTATTTATCAAATATTTCTTCATAGGAGCCTTTATTCTTATAGCCTGGTCTAATTGATTTTTTATGTGGTTAATTATGCTAATTGGGAGAGGAAATAGTGTATATATTTTATCAAATGATTCTATGGACATAATTTATGATATATTGCTCTGATGATTTAATTTATTAATTCTTCATTGAGCCAGATCGTGAACGGTTGCCACATATATATCTGTGACTTTGTGTATAAGTAAATCTTTATATTTAATAATCTCCCATTCGGTTGAGATGCAATTTGGGAGATATTAGGCTGCACTTTAAGGCAACCAGCCTACTCGCCGTAAGCAACTAATCACATTCTTTCTAACTTGACCACTGCTACGTCACGATTTTTAGCCATTTTTTAAAATCTATTTCTGGCGGGGATCGCTTTGGAAAATTAACTGTCCTATTGAGTTTGTCTCCTGATCAGTTCGATACTCGAAATTTATCCTTAATAGGATATCTCAAAATACGAATGAAACCATGGTAGGGACGTAATCACGGTAAGAATGTACGCATTTCTTCTAACTTTAAATGTATACCTAATTGAGCATGTTTGACAGTATATTTGGTGAATTTCTACATGCTGTTGAAATGTTGGGTAAATATTATATTGCAGTCAGCCCCGAAGAGGCCGCTTTCGTTTATTCATAAACTATTTCTTCATAGGAGCCTTTATTCTTATAGCCTGGTCTAATTGATTTTTTATGTGGTAAATTATGCTAATTGGGAGATGAAATAGTGTATATTTTTTATCAAATGATTCTATGGAGATAATTTATGATATATATATATATATATATATATATATATATATATATATATATATATATATATATATATATATATATATATATATATATATAGATAGATAGATATATAGATATATATACATATGTATGTATATATGTATATATGTACATATGTAATTATGTAAATATATATATATATATATAAATATATATGTGTGTGTGTGTGTGTGTGTGTGTGTGTGTGTGTGCATGTATATATATATATATATATATATATATATATATATTACAGACAGGCACCCACATATATATATATATATATAAAAGCTGCAGTTAATATCATTAGAGCGCAAGGAATATATAAATGCAAGTTTGAAGTCAATCGGAGTAGAAATGTGGACTTGTATAGACTTTCCAAAAATTAGGACTCACACACAGACAATTTCAGTTTTATATATATGTATAGATATATATATATGTATAGATATATATATATATTACAGACAGGCACCCTCGTATCTATACATATATATAAAACTGAAATTGTCTGTGTGTGAGTCCTAATTTTTGGAAAGTCTATACAAGTCCACATTTCTACTCCGATTGACTTCAAACTTGCATTTATATATTCCTTGCGCTCTAATGATATTAACTGCAGCCTTTATTATTAAATTTTCTGTTGTTAAATGGGTGTTATGCGCCCGATATCGATCTCTCAGTCTTTTTTTG
>OZ024741.1:82580214-82592714 GCA_964016885.1 Eledone cirrhosa | reverse complement strand
ATATATATATTAACTAACAAATAGTAAATCGCTTTACGTGGCTGAATACATTAAATGTAATCTGAGCTTTTCGAATATTAATAATAACTAGCAGAAAATCCGCCCAATGGGCGATTTTCAGCTAGCATATGTAGTGTGCATATTAGTATTATACGCAAATATATATGCATATAGATATATGTAAATTGAAAAGTAAATTGACAATATCTTCTTCACCCACTTATTTCTGAGAGGGTCGTGGGGGCAGAGTCCATCTGAAAGACTCCTTCCCGCGAGTTTGTCATTAGCAAACAACTTTAACTGATCCAAGTAGATACAAAGCATGACCAGCCAAGCTCATGAATGTTATCCAACTATCTTGCTCAGCGTCTACCTCTGGGTCTCTTGCCGGTTGGTTTTGCCTGTAAAATGTGTCCAGCGAATCATTACTGAGACATTCTAACCACATGCTCATAATATCAGACTTGGGATCTCTCAATTCGGAGAAGTAGCGACTCTTAAGGAGTGACACTCTGGTCTCTGAGTTATGCACTGTCGAAAAACGTTACTCTTACATTTTTTTTCCTTTCCCTTTCCTTTGTTTGTGTTTTCGTTCTGTAACCATTATATTAAATGAGTTTTTTTAAAAAAAGGAGTTAATAAATAAATAAAGAGTTAATAAATAAAACGTTGTACTTGTTTTACCCTCCTATTTCCAATTCACCGAACGCTGCTATCATGAATGTATGTGTGTGTTGTGTCTTTTCAAATGTAGTGTAAAAAGTTAATTAACTTTTTACACAACATTTGTCAAGATGGATTTTAATATATCGAAACCGGTAATTTGTTCATATACTTTATATAATTCATAACAAATTTTTTTTAAAAAAGAATTGTCCCTCTCTTTTTTTAATAACAATATCTTTTAATAACACTATTTTTTCAATAATGTCACTTTGACGAATCAAAAGAGAAAAACAGACCCTTAAATATATCTCCCGTGCTATTTCAAACTTCATCTTTTCTATATATATATATACATATAAATATATATATATATATGTGTGTGTGTGTGTGTGTGTGTGTCTCGGGGGGGGGGGGGGGGGCGTGTGTGGGTGTAGGATTTAGCTACGAACATAGCTATATACAAATATGTATATGAATTTCGTATTTCCTAAAAAATATGGTACGTTTATTAATAAACACTTAGAAAGCCATTGCTATGAAGAACAGACTGGCAGCTAACGCCACCAGGCAGTGCACGGCAGCAGCAAGGAGGACATTAGCTGCCAGTATGTTATTCACAACTATGGCTTTATAAATGTATATTTATTTAAAAAAACAGTATTTCTTTGGCAATACGACATTCAAATACACACACATACACATATGCACACACACACACACACGCACACACACAGACAGACAGACAGACAGACAGACACACACACACACACACACACACACACACACCACACACACACACACACATACACACACACACACACATATATATATATATATATACATACTAACACATATATATATATATATATACGTTTAAACTTGGTGGCTTACCATTTGGTGTTAATCGTGATGTAATATGAGAAAAGCACTCGACGTTATGCAACTGATCCTATTTCAATGTTGAATCATGTTGGTCGTGCGAGAAAGGAGTACATTTATTATAAAGTGAAATGAGAGGAGGCCAAATTTGTTTAATTTCCTTAATTTTTAATTACTGTATACACTATGCACATTTCAGTGGACAGGTTACGTAAGAACCCGGTAACCTCATCAGGTGTAAATTGCGTAATAGATGTATACCAACGGAATAATGGTAAGCTTTAAGGACGTAGTAGCATGTGGCCACATTGCTCGCCCACCCTGAATGGGCTAGAAATGTGGCAGCATGCTACTACGGCCGTCTATGGGTCAAAAGCATAGCACACGCCTTTTCCTCTCTGTTTTTCATTGCTTAGTTCCTTAAAGCTTGCCATAATTTCGTTAGTATACATCTATTACACAATTTACACCTGATGAGGTCACCGGGTCACTGGGTTTTACGCAACCTGGTCGTTGAAATGTGCATAGTGCTTGCAGTAATAAGGAAATTCAACATGTTTGGCCTCTTGTAATTTCACTTCATTACATATAGTAATCTATATATATAAAACTGTGGTTGTCTGTCTGTCTATCGATTTTTGGCACACATCTCCTCTTAGAATCTCGCCCGGAATTGCACCGAAATTGCTAGACTTGTACATTGAGCCCTAGCGAAGACATCGGAAAAAAAAAATTTCAAATTGACCCACCCTATGTGACGAAATCGAATATAATGTATCGATTTTTGAGCGTAAGTTATCAGTTATTTCCCTTTGTTCTGTTTACATTGAGCGTCTTACGTAAAAAATTACGCTGGCTTTCTCAGCGTTTAAAATGACATTAACACAATACACGAACAGTTGTCGAGCCAGCAAAATATTGACCTGCAAAATTCATCAGTTCGAACACTAAGCTTCCGTTTTGCTTCATTTCCATTTAAAAGCATTTTAAAACAATATTTTTACTTGAAAACAAGTCTATTTAAAGACTACGTAAAACAAGCAAATATTTCGTCGTTAGGCGTGCAGACAGACAGTCGTGCAGAGAGGTGATATACGCGTGCAGACAGACTGTCGTGCAGAGAGGTGATATAGGCGTGCAGACAGACAGTCGTGCAGAGAGGTGATATAGGCGTGCAGACAGACATAACTGATAATTTGGTTACGCTAATGTTTTTTCTCTGCGTTGCAGTGTTTACATTTTCGATCTTTGTTAATAAATAACCAGTGCAGTTTCTATCCCCAGCATCCTCTTTTGTTATAACATTCGGGTTATCGTTATGTTTTCTTAACTTCATAAGGCATATTGTTGGTTGAGGGAATATTAATCAAAAACACCACATGCAAGTCTGCACAGTAGACACTACAGTTTTTAAGCCAATAAAGAAACTTAACATTGTAACTTTAACACAGCTACTGAGCGACCCCGAGCAACGCCGGGCTTTACTGCTAGTACTATATATAATTGTTTCTACGTTAGGCACAAGGCCAGCAATTACTTTATTTTATCGACCCCGTAAGGATGAAAGGCAAAGTCAACCTCGCCATTATATATATATACTATATATAATGGCGGTGGATTGGCAGTATCGGTAGAGGGTCGGAAACCATAGGGTTTGACGCATAGAGTTACGGCCCTTGCCATTTCTAAGTTCAAATCCTGCCAAGGTTAACTTTGCCTTTCATCCTTACGGGGTCGATAAAATAAAGTACCAGTAATGCACTGGATAATGGTGGTTGGCTTTGTGCCTAACGTAGAAACAATTATATATAGTAATAAATGGTGGTGGATTGGCAGTATCGGTAGAGGGTCGGACGCTATGCTTTGACGCATAGAGTTACGGCCCTTGCCATTCTGAGTTCAAATCCCGCCGAGGTTAACTTTGCCTTTCATCCTTACGGGTTCGATGAAATAAAGTACCAGTAATACACTAGTTAATTGCTGGCCTTGTGCCAAGAGTAGAAACAATTATATATAGTAATAATTGTTTCTACTTAATGCACAATTATATATAGTAATAATATTATACAGTTTGAGTTAAAATTCTGCCGAGGTTAACTTTGCTTTTTATCCTTACGCGCTCGATAAAATAAAGTACCAGTAATGTACTGGATAATTGCTGGCCTTGTGCTTAAATTAGAAACAATTATATATAGTAATAAAAATAAATGTGATGACTAAAATCGAAAGATAAATATATATCAAATATATAAGAACATAAGAGCAAATATTTATTAAAATAACAGATAAAATTTAAAGGTGAAAGCAGCGACTCTTTGCTTAAACTTTAATCTGCTATTTAAATATTTATATATATATATATATATATATATATATATATATACTTACATACATATATATATACTTACATATATATATATATATATACATACATATATATATATATATATATATATATATATATATATATATATATATATGTATATATACATACATATATATATATATATATATATATATATATATATATATATATATATGTATATATACATACATATATATATATATATATATATATATATATATATATATATATATATATATATATATATATATATATATATATATATATATATATATATATATATGTATATATACATACATATATATATATATATATATATATATATATATATATGTATATATACATACATATATATATATATATATATATATATATATATATATATATATATATATATATATATATATATATATATATATATGTATATATACATACATATATATATATATATATATATATATATATATATATATATATATATATATATATGTATATATACATACATATATATATACATATATATATATATATATATATGGCGGCAATGAATTAGTTTTGCGAGGTTTCTTATATGAAATCGTGTGTCGAAACAAATATTGTTATACTTGGGGAGGGTCATATTTGTGTAACATTACCAGAATTAATAACAGAACACACTCACTGTTTGGTTGGTTTTCGCTTCTCGCTTCTGTGTCTTTTATATCGGTAATCTAACTTACTCGGTCCTCAATGTTGCCATTGACTGACCGACGGTCAAAAATAATACAGATACAATATAGACACAAACACATATATATAGTTTATCATAAATCTTTCGTTGCACATCTGCAACATAGTCAGTGGTGCTATATTTTCCTCCTGTTGTATTGTATGTCTACGCCATTTTTATTTAGTCTGTCTATATATTTATTTATATATTTGCTTGCTTGTTTATCTTATTTTGTTTTCTTTGCGCATGCGTTTGCGTGTGTGTATAGTGTTTTGTTTGCTGTGTGATGGGTGACTAGTGTGTGTTTATGTGCTTGTTGTTATTGTGCTTGTGTATGTATTTATTTATTTATTTATTTTATTTTATTTACTTATTTATACTTCTCTTAGGGCAGTGTTGTTTGTTTGGGTGTTGTTGTTATTCCATTCATTCTTTTTTTTTAGTCTTGGTCTTCTAATTTCTATTTCACTGGCCTCTCTGATTTGCCTATCTGCTGGGTCATTTCTAAGTTTAGATATTATTCTAATTTCTATGTTGCCTATGTTACCGTCATGTTGTTGTCTCGCATGTTCGTATAGTACTGACCTGTATGTTCGTCCTTTTAGTTCCCCCAAGTGTTGGTCTATCCTTTCAACTATGCTACGAGCTGTCTCACCTATGTATGTTGTTGTCATGTTTCTGCAAGTACCCTCTGTACATCTTATGCTATAGACTACGTTTCTAGTTTTACAGTTTATCCGGGGGTTCACCTTACATATGATACATTTCCTATTGGTACAGTGGGTTTACTTATATAACAACAGAGCAAATCCGCTTCTTAAAACACTGTGTTTCCTCCAAAAAATACACAACAAACATATCAAAACAAGTAAATAATTTATTATTGAACAAAACACAAGCTGAACGACTAAAACACACAATAACAGTGAATATGAAAAGAACAACATACACATAAGTCAACGAACTTTACAGACAGAAACGCATAAGGAAGTCCGAAATCTCACCACACCAAACGAGAGGGATAACTTCATGAGCGTCATCCGACGTGAAACGAAATACGCCCGAAACGAATGCAATAGGCATTTCAATAATAAATTAGAATGGATGAATAAGAAAAAAACTACAAGAAAGGAAAATAGAATATTCTCAAAAATACCCAGATAACATCGACAATATCCGTATGACTGATGTAAAACTACCGGAAGAATTTACCAATGACCACACAGTAAATATTTATGGGAACACTTTAATCAGTGAACAAGAACAACAAATCTTGCGGCTACCACCAAAATTTGCCATCTACAAAAAGATTAACCCTATGGAGTGCAAAACGGAGCTGGAAAAGTGTTTCACAAAAATACGTTGGAATGCAAAGGTAAACAACAACAACAACCATAATAACGGTAGTAGTAATATAAACAATAACTCTGAGTATAGAAATAACAGCCATAACAATAACAATAGCAGGAAAGTGAGAAATAGTGATAATGGTAATAATACTAACGATAGACGGAACAACAACAACCACAATAATAATAATAATAGAAACATTAACCACAGACACAGCAGCAGCGACCACAGTAGTAATAACGGTAACAATACGAACAACAACAACAATAACCACAGTGGTAATAATGGAAATAGTACATGTAGCAACATCAATGATAGACACATCAAAAACAAGAAACATAATAAAAGTAACAACCACAATGGTAGAAATAACAGTAACAACAATAACGGTGAAGTAAACAACAATAACGGTGAAGTAAACAACTATACATCTAGCAATCATAACAATAATAATAATGCTAATGATAGAAACAACAACAACCACCATGATAACAATAATAGCAACACACACAACTATGACGATAGATATAATGACAACCCCTTAGAGAAACTATTTTTCAACCCAGCTGACAAAACATATAAGATGGGTAATATCTATCCTACGAGGTTACCCTTTAATAAAAGAGTTTGCATACCACAACAAATAGATGACGAGACAGAGGCACAGTTCACCATAGCTAGAAATAAAATTAGACAAATAGTAGACAGGTATACTAAAAGACAGAGCAAACCAGAGGCCCAACAACGTGGGAGGAAACCTGTAGAAGGCTTCGTTAGCCTCAAGCAGCGCACAAGGGATGGTGAGGTAGTATGTCTACCCACGGATAAGTCTGGTAGGATGTCAATAGATAGCATGCCGAACTACATCTAGGCTATGCAATCCAACATCACCAACACGAGCGAAATTGCACAACAAACACACGATGGGAGAGAGAAAATCATCAACGCTCACATGATGATGTGGACTGACATCCTAAAGCCAAGCAGAAGCACTGCCAACAACTTCCAGGCATCTAACAATGGCATACCACCCTTGTATAGGCTCCGCAAAGACCACCAGACAGTCGACGACCCGACAACAGGACCATCAACAAGACCCGTATGCGGAGCTAATATAGCTAGTAACTACAGGATCTACTACTTCCTCTCAATCGTTATACGCCCCATAATCAAGATGTCCCCAGATGTATGTGACAGTACAGAGGACCTCTTCAGCAGAATCAGTGAGTGCAACAAAAACAGGAACCTATCCAACTGCATAATAGGCAACATGGATGTGGTGTCACTGTACCCATCCATTAACATTGATTTCGCTGTGAAAAGATGTGTGGAGATGATCATTGAGAGTGTGGTGGAGTTCTGCGACGTCGACACAGACGAACTGGGCCTCCTACTTAGACTTACCTACGACACTGACTACCTAGACAGCCATGACCTTAGACGTTTCTGCCCTAGTAGACCTATAAGAGGTAGACTCCCCACCATAACCTCAATGGCAAAAAAGACTCCCATGGGAAGGTGTATTGGGTGGACCAAAGCTATACGGACCCCCCAAAACAATGATCAGGTAAGAAAAATGGTCGCACATGCAATAGGGGCTAGTATCAAAACTACCCTAAAGGGCCACATATTTAAGTTCAACGAGAAGATCTACACCCAAAATGAGGGAGCAGCCATCGGCGTCAGCATAGCTGGTGATGTTGCCAACCTTTTCATGGTATGGTGGGAAAGGAGACTTAAATATCTCCTTAATGAGAGCTCCATAGACTTCATCATGTACTCTCGTTATGTAGACGATATCAATATAGTTATAAGAACACTCCCACTAGAGAGCACTAACAAGTTTGATTTAGAACGTAGCACGATGGAAAGCATCCAGCAGATAGCTAATTCCATACACCAGAGTATAACTGTAACTATCGACTTCCCTTCCAAACACCCTAACAATAGACTACCTGTATTAGACACAGAACTCTGGATTAACACTATAGACGAGAGAGCCCAAATTCTCCACTCACACTATGCTAAACCCATGGCCTCCAAATACCTGATACTCAAAAACTCAGCAATGTCCAGTAGTGCTAAGTTTAATATTCTGATCGCAGATTTGGTACGAGTGATGAAGAATGTGTCCCGCATGTGCGACCCAACAGAAATGGAAAGACACATCCAACACTTCATCAACCGCATGCAGTTCTCTGGCTACAACCAAAGGGACAGAGTCAGAGTATACGAAGGAGCCATGGAGAAGTATAAGACCCTCATAGAACTGGACATGAAAGGAATTTGCCCATTATACAGGAGCAAATCATGGAGTAGCTTAGATAGGGCTAGACATAAGATAGGGAAAGCCAACTCATGGTACGACAACCAGAGATACCAGAGTGTCATGTCTGTGGACGCTACTCCTGGAGGGAAATTAGCTAACCAGTGTAGAAAGGCCCTGAGAAAGACCCACTTAAAAATAAAGGTGTTAGAAAAGCCAGGAACCACCATAAAATCCCTGATCAGCAAAACCTACCCTTTTAAGAAAACCCACTGTACCAATAGGAAATGTATCATATGTAAGGTGAACCCCCGGATAAACTGTAAAACTAGAAACGTAGTCTTTAGCTTAAGATGTCCAGAGGGTACTTTCAGAAACATGACAACAACATACATAGTTGAGACAGCTCGTAGCATAGGTGAAAGGATAGACCAACACTTGGGAGAACTAAATGGACGAAAAAACGGGTCAGTACTATACGAACATGCTAGACAACAACATGACGGTAACATAGACAACATAGAAATTAGACTAATATCTAAACATAGAAATGACCCAGCAGATAGGCAAATCAGAGAGGGCAGTGCAATAGAAATTAGAAGACCAAGACTAAACAGAAAGAATGAATGGAATAACAACAACACCCAAACAAACAACACTGACCTAAGAGAAGTATAAATAAGTAAATAAAATAAAATAAATAAATAAATAAATACATACACAAGCACAATAACAACAAGCACATAAACACACACTAGTCACCCACCACACAGCAAACAAAACACTATACACACACGCAAACGCATGCGCAAAGAAGACAAAATAAAATAAATAAACAAGCAAATAAATAAATAAATATATAGACAGACTAAATAAAAATGGCGTAGACATACAATACAACAGGAGGAAAATATAGCACCACTGACGTTGTTGCAGATGTGCAACGAAAGATTTATGAAAAACTATATATATGCGTTTGTGTCTATATTGTATGTGTATTATTTTTGACCGTCGGTCAGTCAATGGCAACATTGAGGACCGAGTAAGTTAGATCGCAGATATATATATATAAAAGACAGCGAGAAGCGAAAACCAACCAAACAGTGAGTGTGTTCTGTTATTAATTCTGGCAACATTACTCAAATATGACCCTCCCCAAGTATAACAATATATATATATATATATATATATATATATATATATATATATATATATATATACCGAAGGAAGTGTGGTAAGGAACCAGATGGACCATAACGCACCAGAGTACTCAATACTTACGGTAGTAGAATGGGTAATAGGAAAATGTTTAACCCCGACCGCAGAGCTCAAATAGCCGTCGAAAAGGCTTGATATCTGCCGTCGGGGTTAAACACTTTCCTATATATGTATATATATATATATATATACATATATATATATATATATATATACATATATACATATATATACATGTATATTTATTTATATACATATACAGACACACACACACACACACATATATATATATATATATATATATATATATATATATATATATATGTGTGTGTGTGTGTGTGTATATATATATATACTAAAAATTCATAAAACCAAGTGAGTGATCCGAAGATTGCAATGATACACAGAGTGAATTGGATAGATTATATAGATTTTATTTCTAAATATCTTTCAAAGAAAGACATCTTTTAACTTATATTATTGAGAATGAGAGAAAGCAGTTCATTCTTATCTCGGCCGCAAGTGTTGGAAAATAGTTGCAGTAGAGACTAGTTGACCTGTCTCATATGCTTATATTGTTACTAACCGACAAGTGAAGTAATGAATTATTAATACCGCTTCTTCTATTCTACTAATGTTAATAGCAAATATGGCTCTTGTTCTATATGAATTGTCTTATGTAGCGTTATCAATATCAATATCAATGCGACGCGACGTTGGTGTTAATTCTGACCACCACACATGGTTGTGCGGGGAAATATTTCGTTTCGCAACTACGTGTTTTTTTTTTCCGTGTCACTGCTTTGTACAAAACAAAAATTCTGTGAAAACGAGCTGTGACATTGTCTATTATGAGTCGCTTTACACATTCTCATAAACTTCCGTTCACAAGTGTGTCGGCCTTTGATTTCTCCTAAAATCTAAGGGAACCGGGCCCTCCCAGGCCATGATTCCAAGGCGTCCTCGTGCTGTATTCCTCTTCCAGCCGGTGATCTTGTCTCACATTCCTCTGATTTACACCAAACTGTGACAAATATCATCGCTAGAACTAATGCTTCACATTTATTTAAACAGCAACCAGTGTTCGCAACTTGATATATCCTAACTCAGTTCCAGTTGCGATTCCTCTTCGAACATAGCCATATTGAGCTTTTCTCGGCTGTGAGTGACAGGCGTTTGATCGCTGCTGTTCTTTTCCGACCTTTCATTAGAAGCTGATCTATTAGTTAGCACCTGGGTGTTATGAATAATCGTCAACTTCTACAGATATTATTATGAATTGATACCCTTCTCTTTTTACCTATCTGGCAATGCTTTCGTACTTCTTCTTCTTGTACACACACTGCTCATCAACGCGTCTCTCATAGGGGAGTGTCGGCTCAACCAGAAAGACTCTGGGGCCTGCTTCTGTCTACCGGGCAATAGCTGAAAGTAAAGCTAAAATGAACCATTACAAAGTATTCTAAAGTGATACTTGGAAATACTATATTGGAATTTCAGGAAACAATTTACATGAAAATAGGTATCAGCGTGGAGAATGTATTACAAAGAAAATATGGAACATATGGCACGGGTTATTAGAATGTGAGATATCAGTTTCCTACTTAGGGAAAAATGCTTTTAATATTTCGTCCTGAAATTCCTCGGAATGAAGAAGAAAGTGAGTTAGAGAAACAAAAAGACTGGTACATAACCCATGTACCCTGGACGACCGACCAACTTTAATCACATTCATTGAGATGTAAAAGAAGATAGATATGGGGAAGTCGAATGTTAGTATGTGTGTATGTGTTAGAGAATTTTCTCTGTTACTGTGAAATGCATGCAAAATAGCAATATCCTTTTGCAAGTTTACGGCTAAACACATAGACTTTGTTGCAGTTTTTTTTTTTTTCTTCTTCTTCTTCTTCATTTGTATGTTTCTTTAAGACAAAATAAGTGTGGGTTTATTTTGCGTTCTTAATTATTTTTATGGATTATATGTGTGTTTGTTTTTACAGGTCTGATCGTCTTCTCATATTTTGAATCATTAAATTTTCGCATGTGTTATTCCGGATGTGATTTAGTTTCTATTTCTAGTAGACCAAGCGAACAGTTCCATGCACTTACATTAATGTGTAAAATTCAGATGAGGAGGGATTGAATTGTAAGGCAGAACAAGGGTTGAAAAAGGCTAGAGGTAACTATTCACAGATTGAATTAGGAATGTCACTCTTGCTTTACTTAAGGTAGTAAAAGTGAGTTTATAAGTGTGGTGGAGGCAGGACGGTTTTTGACAATCGATGGAAACAAGGATGGATTGATAGATTGAGCAAAGTGGCTTCTTTTGTTTTACTCGTTTTGCCAACATCTTATTTAAATGTAATTAGATTACATAGTCTAAATAGATTCTTAAACAGTATCACTGGGAAATAATTAAAAAAAACATGAAAAAAAAGCAACAAAAAGACGAACTAACGAACTAATAAACGCAGGAATACAAAAAACGACAAGGAAACTGCTAGAAGTAAATGAAACATATAATAATAATAATAATAATAATAATAATAATAATAATAATAATAATAATAATAATAATAATAATAATAATAATAATAATAAGGAGAAGAAGAAGAAGAAGAAGAAGAAGAAGAAGAAGAAGAAGAAGGAGAAGAAGAAGAAGAAGAAGAATTTACATTGGGCATATATCAGAAACAATACTGAAGGAAAAGGAAAAACAATAAAACTAATAAAAATAATAACAACTACAATAACAACAATAAGAAGATTAAGAATAAGAATAAGAATAATGATAATAATGAAAATAAAAAAAATGATAATAATGGTAATTGTAAAAGAATGAAACAACAGTATTTATCCGAAAATGCGAAAACAATTTTTTTTCTTTCTTTTGTAAACGAAGACTCTTCGTTAATTATTGGCAGAAGTACAAAATATTAATTACCTGCTCAGTGAAATTTCCTTGCTTCTACCATTAATTCAAAAGCAATTAAATTTACTTCTTGTACATTATTGGAAATTTATAATGATTTGAAAACCTGAGTAAG
>OZ024741.1:82572714-82577714 GCA_964016885.1 Eledone cirrhosa | reverse complement strand
GACCGCTGGAATGAACTCGTCCATGGATCTCGGGAATATTACCCGCCCAATATATATATATATTAATATTTGGTCATATGTATTTATATATATATGTGTATATATATAAATATATATATAGTTAAAGAAAGAAGAGTAACATGGTTGGCTGTACAATAAGGGCTTTATTCAAAGAGCTGACAATTGTTTCGTTGATCTGGTGCGTCTAGAGTTCGTTAATCGCTTGATGCTGAGTCAACCCATCTCCAATACGTTGTTTACAACCAGTCAATACATCAGAGGAAGTAGATATGAGAATAATACGCAAGGCATGGATTTTATAGAAGAGTGGTGTTGAACCAAAACAATAACATCATTAACAAAATAGCTAGATAGCAAATAATTAAAACAACAACATCAATAATAAAACACGCATGGTAAATAAACAGGGATGATACAGATGTATGAAGTGACATGCGAAATCTAACATAGGGTACATTAAAAGTAGTAGTAATATTAAGAGAATGAGGAAAAGTAGATAAAGGAATAGAATAATAAAATGTACTTAGATTTAGATTTTAGGATCTCTACTGTAAGTGCAATTATGAGAAATTTAGATACATATGAGCTGTGGGGCTGAAAAATGAACAACAATAAAACGGAGATTAATTTCTGGTTTCACAGATAAATGCTTGTAGTGGATATTTTCCCATGTTGAATTATCCTAGTGAGATTGATGGAGGGAGTATATAGAGATTTATGGTTCTATGGTAGCTGGTATTAAGTGAAAATTGTAGATTCAGTACGTTAAGGTTTAGGAGGTTTAGTCCAAATTTTGGGATTGCTGGTTCGAATCATGGAGGTTTAAGGTTCGTAACATCAATAACAAAATAGCGTATAATTAAACAATAACATCAATAATAAAACATGCATGGAAAATAGTTAGAGAACATGGCGAATAAAATCAAGGATAGGGTACATTGAAATGATAATAATAATAAGAAGAAAAGAGTTACAAGGGAGTATAAAAGTAATAAGATAATGTACTTAGAATTAAGTTCCTCTGTAAGTGCTAATATGAGCTATGTAGATACAATTGTGTTGTCCGAAAGAATGAACAACAGTAAAGACGAGATTAATTTATGGGCTGACAAGATAATTGATAAATGTTTGTAGTAGACATTGTGCCTGCTGTACTAACTTGATGGTATTGATGGAGGGAGGCTGAAAGAGGTTTACAGAAATGTATGGTTCTGAAGTAACTGTGTGGGAGTACCGATTTCATACGTTAAAGTCTAAGTGGTTTTCTATTAATTTTGGGAATGCTGGTTCGAATCACGGTGGTTTAAATTTCGTAAATCTAGTAGCAATCTTATGTCTGCAGAAAATGGATCTTTCTATTTTGCTGTTAAGCAGCATCCTATCGTACCTTAAGATATGTAGCAGTTCCAAGTTACAGAGCCCGCAATGGGACATACCATTGCTCTGATGTATTGACTGGTTGTAAACAACGTATTGGAGTCGATTGACGCACCATCAAGCGATTAGCGAACTCTAGACGCACTTTGAATAAAGCCCTTATTGTACAGCCAACCATGTTACTCTTCTTTCTTTAACTATTATTACTCCAAGTATAACCCGCATAGAAATTACGGCGAACTCGCTGCATAACTATGGAGGCGTCATGTTGAAACAAACTAAGCCGCACGTTAAAACCATCCACAACACGCAGTACTCTAACTGGACTACCTCTAAGTGGGTCACCTATAATGATAACTTGTTATCCCATATATATATATATATATATATATATATGTGTGTTTGTGTGTATGTGTGTGTATATATATATATACATATATATATATCATTGTAATTTTCTTATCAACTAACAACTTTTCGGACTTTCGCATTTATGTCCCTTACACCTCTCGCACGCATTCTAGTATTGCCTGTGTGAAGTGACCGGTTTCTGCGCATGCGCGTTCGTACGGTTGTCCTTCCTGTTCTTATAACCATGCCCATTACGAGCTGAGGTCCGCTAAGGTGAAACAATTGTTCTCGGTATGGTGAACTAACTGTTGTGTAACCACTTCTACATATATATATATATATATATATATATATATATATATATTTATATATATATATATATATACGCACAACACACACACACACATATAATATATATCATAAACCTCATCATTCATTATCACCATCAACATCATCATCATGATCGTCTTAAGATTATGTAATAGGTCAGTATGGCACTAGGAAAACTGGATGGTAACATATGGCAATGGGGTTATAGGAAGGTAAAATACGGCTCTTTAAAGTTGTGGTATCACGGAGCTAGGTTAGAACAATATGGTACTGTGGTTGTAGAGTGGCCAAATATGGGACTGCGGAGCTAGGATTCCCCACTATGGAACTAGGAACTTTGAGTGACACAGTATGGCAATATGTGACAAGGAAGGCGCAGTATTGCAATGGTGAGATAGGCTGGAAAAATAAGGAACATCAGCCCTAGAGTGCTGCACTATGGCACTGTGGAGCTAGGGTCGCACACTATGGATTTGGGGAGCTTCAGTGACACAGTATGTAAATATATATCCAGGGTGACCCTTATGGCAATGGGGAGATCGGGTGAAAGATATGTCAAATTGAAGCTAATGTGCCGCACTATGGAACTGCGGAGTCATAGTGGGGCATTATTGAACCAGATAACTTGCACAATATGGCACTGGGAAGCTTGAGTATAACAGTATGGAAATAAGAAACTAGGACGTCGCAGTATGGCAATGGGGACATAGGGTGGAAAATACGGCACTTCGGAGCCAGGGTGGCCCACTACGGCATTAAGAAGTTTAAGTGACACAGTATGGAAATATGGAGTTATTCAGCGTTTCAACTTTTGCACAGAGCTCTGTGTGAGTATATATATATATATATATATATATATATATATATATATATATGTGTGTGTGTGTGTGTGTGTGTGTGTGTGTGCGTGTGTGTGTGTGTGTGTAAGAGTGTGCAACAGGGAGTAAGGACATAGTGTAAAAAAAACTATGATCATCATCACCATCATCGTCACCATCATCTTCGTCATCACCATCATCATCTACGTTATTATCATCATAGTCATCATCGTCTTAAGATTCTTTTAAGGAACAGTATGGCACTGGGAACATAGGATGGTAAAATATGGCAATTGGGGGAGGGGTCAATAAAATGCGGGACTTCAGAGCTAGGGAACCGGACTATGGCACTGTGTGCCTAGGATCTCACATTATGGCACTGGGAAGTTTGAGTGACACTGTATGGAAATATGGAGTTTGTGCGGCGCAGTATGGCAATGTTGTGATATGAGGTCAAAACAACTCTCTTTGAAGCTAAGGTGTCGCATTATGGCACTGCGGAGATAGGGTGGCACACTATGAACCTGGGTGGTCAGCAATTCGCAGTATGGTAATGGGGACATATGGTGGCAAAATACGGCACTCCGGAGTTAGGGTGCCGCACAATGGCACTGCGGAGCTGGGGTAGATTACTATGTCAGTGGGAAGTTTCAGTGACACAGAATGGAAATATGGGACTATGGTGACCCCTATGGTAATGGGACGATAGTGTGGAAATATGTGGCATTTCGTTTCGCAATGATATATAAATCCATATAATTGTTTCTACTTTAGGCACAAGGACAGCAATTACACAGTGCATTACTGGTACTTTATTTTATCGACCCCGTAAGGAGGAAAGGCAAAGTCAACCTCGGATCAATTAATATCTAACAGACATTCCTATTGCTGGTAGATATTACCCCCACATTAGTGCCGGATTAAAAATAATAAGGGTTGGTGCCGGATTAAAAACACTATGGATTAGTCCCTGATTAAGAATAATAAGTTTGAGAGCCGGATTAAAATCACAAATGATCTGTGCCGGGTTAAAAGTAGTAAGTTTAAGCCCCGGAATAAAATTAATAAGGATAGGTACAGGATTAAAAATAATAAGGATCAGTGCCTGATTAGAAACACTACTGATTAGTGCCGCATAAAAAAAAATAGTAAATTTAACTGCCGGATTATAAACACTACTCTATAAAAAGGGGGAGTGTTGGATGGAAACAAATAAGGATTAGTGCCGGATTAATTTTGTCAGATTAAAAACATAATGATCGGTGCTAAATGAAAACTAATAAAGCTTAGTGCCGGATTAAAGATAATAGGGCTATTTGCCGGACTAAAAATAGTAAGTTTAAGTGCCACATTAAAATGACTAATGATCAGTGCCGGATACTAAATAATAAGGGTCAGTGCCGGAATAAAAATAATACGGATCAGTCGCAGATTAAAAATAAGGTTCTGTGTCAGATTTAAAAAAAACGTAAGGATAAGTGCCGCATTAAAAATGTCAGTGCCGGATTAAATACACTATGAATTAGTGCCGGATTAAAAATAGTAAATTTAAGTGCTCGATTAGAAACACGTATACAGGATTAACGATGATAATGGCCATTGCCGGATCAAAAACTATGTGTCTATGCCGGATTAAAAATGATAAGGATCAGTGCCGGATTTGAAAAAAAAGAGTCAGTGCCGGATTAAAAATAATTGCGCTGAATGCCGAGTTTGCAGTATACGTAACCGTTGTGTTTCCACCCCCTGTCTCAGGACAAGTCTTAGGCCCATCGTCATTTCTTGCAGCGTTGGATCGACACTGAAATATATTTTTCGAACATGAGAGAGTGTGTGAAGATGAAGATTAATTTAGGAGTATGTTCTTTTATAACATTCAGCAAGACGTAAGAAATAAATTGGGGATATATGTTGATATATCCGCAGAGTGATGACCAGCTAATAGTTTACTCGAAGTGGCTGCTTATTTTGCTTATTTTGAGTAAAATAACTAAATAAGTAAAAATTATATAGATAAAGAAAGCAAAACAAAACACAGATTAATCTGGGTGGTATGCACACGCATGCCCACAGACACTCATAAACGCACGCACGCGCATGCAT
>OZ024741.1:82560214-82570214 GCA_964016885.1 Eledone cirrhosa | reverse complement strand
TAATTCGCATATACTAACAATATAGACACGCTCGGAAGCTGTCGCATCAAAATTGCGGAAAATTGCATGAAATCGTACGTGGTGTACATGGCCATCTACAAAAATGATATAGCTTATAAACTTGAAACACTGTGCGCAAACAGAGCTGCTTCCTCTGCTAAAATATAAACAGAGAAATGCCATGCCAAAGATATTGAAGTCATCATAGAAGAAAGCGAGAAGAAAGTTATTAATTTGCAGACAAAGAGGCCCTTCTTATCAACAGGTATATACCAAATATTAACGAAAGGTCTCAGCTATATGTATTTGCTGCTGATGATTTCAATATACTTGGACAGTTAGCTGGCAAGAGACATCTTGATCCACTCAACTGAATGCAACTCTAATACCTGTTAAACTCTCTCTCTCGGAACTAGTGTGTGTCCCCCAATCAACTACTCACATGTAGTGGCAGATTCAATGCCTCCATGCAGCATTGGGGGGTGCGTCTGACAGCGGCCTGCCAGTTTAGCTTGGCAGAGCAGGCTGCTGAACATATACTTTGGGAGTGTCCTGATAGCTACCCACTTGAAAGTATGGATCACATACACAAAAAATCTCAGTACCATGAGCTGGTTGCAGCCACTAAAGACATAACATAGTTACAACTGATTCATGCGCAAGAAACAAGAAAATTTCGGTATACCTAGCCGGATGACAGCCGGACGGGCCTGCGGGCTGTATATATATATATATATATATATATATATATATATATATATATATATATATATATATATATATATATATATATATATAAAAAACATGAGAAGAAAGAATACTGCGTTGTTGCACATGGGTTACATATGATAAAAAATAGTCCTTCGTCAGTGATTTTCCAACCTTCATTGGTATTTCATCGCATTAAAAATCATATACCTCCGGTTGGTGCGAGCAATAGCTAAATAAAGCTATTGGGACAAGTAAATCGCGTAAAGCGAGTGAGACAAGTAAACAGCATAGAAGGATGAAAGCAACGCAAAGATAGGAAAAAACCAGCAACATGGTTATCCGGTCAGCATAAGCTGGGTGGATTTCATGAGCGAGCGGTATATAGACCATCCGACGTGAGTGAGATGTGAGCAAGAAGAGAACCCACTACAAGCCAAACGGGAGGAAGTGAGAAGGGCAGAAACAGAGAGTGAGTGAATGGAAGTACGAAGAAGAGGTCATATATATATATATATATATATATATATATGGTGGGGTGTTATCTCCAAGTGTGCTAGCAAAGAGAGCTATAATGGTGGTAAAGGTTCTCCCAATACAAGTTCAAAAACGTGCCAGGAGGCTGGCAACTTAAACTGTTTTGATCAGAGATAAAATGAGATTTTAAATATCATCATAAACATATTACGATTCTAATCACACTAATTAGTTCTAATAAAAAAAGTGACGGCTAACGCGGCCTGTGCATTATGTTCAAATATAGGTATCAGGCTTCAAATTCGTTTGTTGCGGTCATTATTCATAAACGTGACTGGTAACATGTTTATTGAGCCATTGAAGATAAGACAAAAAGTCAACCACGACTGGATTTGAACACAAACTGTAGAAGTATATTATTATTTAAACACAAGAAAAACAAGTCCAATATTGTCATCCTTGCTTTTGCATACGTAATTGATAGTCAGGTTAATGTCCATTAACGTTTATAGAAATGATGTTTTAAATTAAGGTTTTGTAACAGTGAAATGAAAGAGCTAATATTACTCAACATATAGATAGAGATCTTTTCCGTCTGTTCGGTAAATTTAAGAGACAGCTTACAATGAAATAATCAAATAGTTACAAATAATATACAAGCTTCCTTTTATTAAAATAAAGACAATAATTACTGCGAAACTTAATCTAGTAGACCAACATATAATGGCGCCTTTCTCATGTGTCCATTTCATCGTAATCTCAGAGGACCAAAACTTACGTGAGCTATATACTTTATGTAGTTCTAATGAATGATTTAGTTTTCATTGTTTCTAACAAATCTCATCATTCAAGACTTACATCACAGAAAATGTTCCATTTGATTGCATGTTTAGTTAACAAAGAGAAAGCACATTCACACACACTAACACACAAAAACATACAAAAAACACACATTGACACACAAACAAACAACCCAAACAGACAAAACCTCATCCGACCACATACACAAATACACTCAAATACACAAACACACAAATATATAGACTAGTACAAACAAGCAAACGACTCCCCCCACCTCCGTTCCCGGCATACACGGACAAACTCGCAGACACACGCATACTGTAGGAGTTCTGATAAATTATTACCATAATTCTTCTATTATTTGATTATTTTGTTAAAGAGAATATAGAATGAAATCAACCTTTGTAAAGTAGAAGGGAATGTAAAACATGAAGGTTATCGGCATCACCACCATCTTCTTCCGCATCATCACATCATCATTATTATTATAATCACCATCATGATTATCATCACTAACATTACCAGCATAGTCATCATCGTTATAATTAACATCGTTTACAATATCAACAACAACAATCACGACACCATTGAAATGGAATAAATAAAATCTTTACGAAAACAAAAGAAAATCTAATAGACAATCCTACAAGATGTTAGCTTCCTTATTTCTCCATATCCGATTGTATCTAGTCTTTGGTAACAACAACATTTCAGAGACGGAAGGCAAGGTTATTGGACATGTTGTAGCTAGTTTTTAAATTATAAAGTGAAATCAAACACACACACAAATATATATAAATATGATGTGTGTGTGTGAATACAATACATATAAATACGATACAATAAACTACATTACAATACAATATTAGAGTTATTGGAGTAACAATGCCGAGTATTGTATAAAAACGACTGATCAAATGAAATGAAATGTATACATACACACAGACACTTACACGCACATAAACACACACACACACACACATACATATACACACACATACATCCACACACACATATATATATATATATATTCAATGAGTATTTTTATATATATATATATATATATATATATATATATATATAAAGCTGACGGCCGTATGTAGGTAACACACTTTTCGCCAAACGGCTGGATAAAACAGCACCAAATTTGCACCATAGTTATAACTTTTTCCAAGTAAAAATGTGAGGGTATTTTTGTGTACTGGATTTTGTTAAAAGATTAAAGACATTATTTAAATATTCACTGAGTTCAAATGAGTTCAAATCCCGCGAGGTTGACTTTGCCTTTCATCCTTACTGGGTCGATAAAATAAAGTACCAGTAATGCACTCCGTAATTGCTGGCCTTGTGACTAAAGTAGAAACAATTATTTAAATATTCACTTCTTTAAAATTTTAAATATCAACACTTCCGGTAATACGACATTCCTCACTCTTTCTTATGACGTCACACAACATTCCCCTCTTTTTCTTAGTCTGTCTTTTTAGATAGATACATACCTATAACGTAGCGCCCTTATAATATGTCTCTGTATGTCTGTCTGTCTGTCTTCATTGGTTTTCGAAATATTTAATTCTGCGTTCACAGACTGATTTTTTTTAGTTTCAGTAGATCCCGTTAAGGGTGAAAGCCTTTGCTTAAACTTTAATCTGTTATTTTAATATATATATACGTGTACAGATATCTTTGCATAACAAAAACAAAAACCTATTTATTTCACGAAAGCACAGACGGCTTATCGTCATTGTTACTATTCGGGGTTATAGGACAACAGTCTTTCCAAGATCTGAGAAGCATCAATGGCCATCAATGTTCCACTTACCGTTTGGCTTGCCAGATGCGTGGTTATGTTACACTACGACAGCCATTAGGACCTGACCCTGCAAGAAGCAGCAACTGCTAAAGTCCCTTCTCAGCTGCGAAAACCATTTGCTATTATGCTGCACAACTGCGATCTCGCCGACCCTCTCGTACTGTGGAACAACCACCGCGAAGGTCTAGCTGAGGACATCCTCCACCGCACACGCAAACACAATCCGAACGTAACATACAATGTCGTTTACAATGAGGCGCTCATTTGTCTTGAAAACAGTGTCCTGCAGATTTGTGGTAGGCCTCTAAGTCTCTACAGCTTACCTGCTCCTGACAGGAGTGTCCAGAGGTCAACGACTACAGAGCTTCTCCGCGAGACGAGCTACGAGACCAGTGATTCTCCCATGGTCAATTGTTGTAGGATATTTTAGGGTGAGATCGCCAAACAATCTCTTCATATTTGCTCCGGAGGGCCGAACAAAAGATATTGTATACTCTGTGGCTCTAACAATGTAATTTACATATTTTCTGTTAATTGGAATTTCCATTATGGTTGTACAAATTATTGTTTGTTAAAAAATGTGGTTTCTGTTCAGCCTTTATTGTTGTAACTATCAATTTTCTTTAACATACTGGCTGCTGAACTGGGGAATGCTAAAAACTATTCAAACACAACATCACCCACCCGTCAACCTTGCAGACTTGAGAGGGCATACGGTATCTTTGCACTGGAGTGGAGGGGGGATTCCTGAGAAAATAATATGCCGGTATACCTAGGCGGCGCCAGTCGGACAGGCCAGCTAGAATATATATATATATATATAACGAAGGAAATGTGGTAAGGAACCAGGTGGACAATAACGCACCAAAGTACTCAATACTTAGGGTAGTAGAGTGCGTAATAGGAACAAGTAAGACCCCGACGGCTGAGCTCAAGCCGTTTCGACGGCTAATTCTGGACGCAAGAATTAGCCGTCGAAACGGCTTGAGCTCAGCCGTCGGGGTCTTACTTGTTCATATATATATATATATATATATATATATATATATATATATATATATATATATATGAAAGACGTAAAATAAGAAAATTATAAAAATTGACTTACTAAAATTTCACTCCAACTAATTAGTTTCTGAAAGGGAAAAAACATGGTTTCCGATTGGAACAACATGGAGAAATATCCTTTCGTCATCAGGGAGTCTGTTCTCAGCTAAGTTCCCAGGCAATGTGTGGACACAGGGAATTTATACAAAAATAATTCAGTGGATGGAAAAAAGCAAGCGAGGAGTAAATTCCAGGACATTGAAAAAAATCATTGCCTACTTAGTCGGTGGCGAATTCAAAAGAATCAATCACGTGACATCGAGGTCAATCAGTGAGGAGTGGGGTGCTAATAAGACAGTAGCCTGGCTATTACTATGAACCATAGCAGTAGTTTTGGCAAATTTTTGATGAACAAAATAATTTGGAGATAATTATAAAGAATTAGTATATCTACCAACATATATATACAGATGCATACCTATGCTAGCAAATATATAGGTTTTGTCTTAGTAACTTTGTGGTTCAATGCAAGGGGATGCAGAACTATTATATGAAAGACGTAAAATAAGAAAATTATAAAAATTTACTTACTTACTAAAATTTCACTCCAACTAATTAGTTTCTGAAAGGGAATAAACATGGTTTCCGATTGGAACAACATGGAGAAATATCCTTTCGTCATCAGGGAGAACTGATTTTTTCAATGTCCTGGAATTTAGTCCTCGCTTGCTTTTTTCCATCCACAGAATTATTTTTGTATAAGTTCCCTGTGTCCACGCATTGCCTGGGAACTTAGCTGAGAATAGATCTCCCAGATGACGAAAGGATATTTCTCCATGTTGTTCCAATCGGAAACCATGTTTATTCCCTTTCAGAAACTAATTAGTTGGAGTGAAATTTTAGTAAGTAAGTAAATTTTTATAATTTTTTTTATTTTACGTCTTTCATATAATTGTTCTGCATCCCCTTGCATTGAACCACACAGTTACTAAGACAAAACTTATATATTTGCTAGCATAGGTATGCATCTGTATATATATGTTGGTAGATATACTAATTCTTTATATATATATATATATATATATATATCTAGGGCGGGTAAAATTCCCGAGATCCATGGACAAGTTCTCTCCAGCGGTCTCTGTCCCTCATTATCTCTGCCATATCCTGCGTCTCCAACAGACCAGTGTCTGTCCTTAGGGCATCAACATATATATATATAAGTGGTTACACAACAGTTAGTTCACCATACCCAGAACTAATTGTTGTGTAGCCACTTCTACCTAACTCGTCCCATGGACTGAGTGCTCTACCACTACGGAAATTACCTTCCAGTGTTCTACCACTATATATATATATATATATATATATATATATATATATATATATATATATATATATATATATATATATATATATATATATATATGTGTGTGTAAAATAAAAAAAGTTATGGACGAGGAATCAAATTTTCATTAAATCTATTCAGATGTGGCGCGAATGTCTGCTATTGATCAGCTCAAGGTTCGATCTCAATGGATTGGGCCTGACTCTCGAATCAAAACTCATAAGACTTGTGTTAGCTTAATGACGGAATGATTCCCGTACCGCTTTAAATATATATATATACATATATGATTACACTATAATGATAAGGAACAAGGATTCAATGTTGCAACACTGAATCCTTGTTCCTTATCCTTGTACTATACTCAGCTCTGCACGAGCATTGAGTACTCAACGGGCATACCGCCTACAGACGCATTTCTCATGCAACAATACAACTATATATACATATATATATATATATATATATATATATATATATATATTTACGAGGTCCATCTCTTTTGGGTTGTACACCTGAGTTAGGCAGCTGTAGAGCGCAGAGTGTAAGTAGATTAAAAATAATCGAAGTCATTGTTACAGCATAAGTACAAGCCTTATTGGTATAGTACCATCGTTTCAATATCGACCAGTTCAGGGTACAATAAAGATGACGCGTCCCGACTCTTTTTTGACATCTTGTCAGATATGTGAGTTTATGTGTGCAAAGAAACATCTAAAATATGGACAGATGTTCCAAGATTTTTTTATATACACTTATTGGCGGGTTTGTAGGGGTTGGGTGAGTAACAGCGTAATTTTGTCTTCTGTGTTATCCTGTCTGCCCACTTTCCATTTATTAATGTTTTCTCTTAATTTTTTACCTTTATTTTTATTTTTATTACAATTACCAATATCAACATTAGTGTGCCAGATACTGAGCATTGCCCCCTAGTCCTGGTAAGCATATTGGAGAGCCGCTTCGAAAGCCGTTTCATTTACTAAGAAACGACCTTTAGATACCCAAACAAAAGCTCTTCCATGGAGCTCGCACACTACACTTCTGCCCTCAACGATAAAAGGTATGAATTTCTCCTTAAAGTGGAAGATCCTAGAAAACACATAGATCTAAAAAGCATCATTTATACACGGTGGAAAAATGGTTTCTATTTGGTGGATCTGGTTCGTAGATGTCCGTTTTACTTCTTCTGCTTCGTATATCACTGCTGCAGTGTTGCATGTTTGGTCAAGTAGACAAATGTTTGGCTTTCTGCATGAGCAACATAGATACACATTTCCTTGTAAGCCACAAATTCCGTCAGATATCTAATGGCCACAAGGTTAGAATCGGTTATTCCTGTGCCAAGAATATAAAACTTGCATCAAATATAAACACAAGAGACGCCTAACATTTGGAGTCTCATGCAGAGAATCAGAAATATGTAACATTGACCAAAAATGCAACACTGCAGCCGAATTGGTGTATCCCGCATCTCACAAGCCTCGTGTGGAACTTCCACAGATTTCTCCAGACCCTAGCCTAACGAATTGACGAAATGTCACTTTGGGAAATAATTACATGTGTATAGGATGGTAAATACGTTGTAAAGTCCCGGTAAACTACTTTAAACTGCTTTGAACCAGCTTTGTGGTTTGTACTACTAAAATAATGTTTTGAGGAAATGAAGACGTGTCTATGCTGTCGATGCATATTTACGAGACCTACCAGCTGATTGTCGCTCAATTAACATACTGATCTATTGGAAAAACTAAAGGAGGTGTTACTTAATGACATTACATATAATTCTGAAATTAAAAACGAGAAATGCCAAAAACCACCAGTCAAAGCGATTTAGTCCTTTTGACAAAAGACCTGAGGATATGTTAACTGTATTGTTCGGAACCAAGTCATTCCAAATGTTTAAGGAAATTTCACATTTAGCCATCAGTTGTTTATGTTTATAAAACATGCTGATCCAAGAATATATTATCTAAATGCAACTGTGCTTTTCCAGGATTGTCAATTATGATTTAATGTGCAAATTTCGAGACAATTATTTAAAAACATACTTTGTAGATATATATATTCATAAATACTGACATTACACACACACACATACGCACACACACACGCACACGCACACACACACACACATACACACATATATATATATGATTACACACTCACTTAAGACAGATTACGCGCATTCACTATTACTTTAGAATACCCTAACCATTGAGTTCTCTAGGTTAGTATATAGTTAGACGTATTACACACTCAGTTAAGACCGATTACGCTCTTTATACATAAATCTACACACAGTACCCGGTTTCTTTAGACACGGAGTACCCACAGTTATGACTGGTCACGATCCTATCAATTGAACACTACACTAGGTTTTGATCCGTGATCATCTAACCATGGAGTGCTCACGGTTACTGATTGGGCAATACTACTTACACACCATTAATGGGCTTACACACATCCCCGGGGTTTTGCTATTCTTTTTTATTTTATTTTATTTTTATTTTTGTGTTGGGTATCACACCTCCACCACTCACACACCTATCTTAAAAGCCCAAGAGCCCATATGACGGGAAAACGCACATACTGACACCTTAACTTAAATACCCAACCCTACACAGAGCCCGTTGGTGGGCTACATGGCGGTTGCTTGCACGCACAGATTTGGGGACTCAGATTCTCAATGGACAACGGCACATTCAGAGTTCGATATGAGTTGACTACTTGCTCTTCACATGGATGTGTATATACCAACACATACACTTTTTATACGATACGGATGTGTATATACCAAAGCATACACTATTTAGAAGATACGGATGTTACAATTCAATTGATACACGTATAGCAGAGCGCTGAACCGAATTTAATCGCGTACATGGAAGACGAACACACATCTTTGGTTATCGCGACCACTGTGCTACCATTACACCAACACATCACCCATCTCTTTCCATTCAAATTAGAAGCTACATTCTTAGCAAGTTGAAAAGGCAAGTAAGTATGTTTTCAAACCTGCACACTGTTTCAAAACATACTTACTTGCCATTTATTCTCGCTAAGGATGTAGCTTCTAATTTGAATGGAAAGAGATGGGTGGTGTATTGGTGTAATGGTAGCACAGTGGTCGCGATAACCAAAGATGTGGGTTCGACTCCCATGTACTTCAATACTCACCTTTTTCCATTTATCTGAGGGTTCTAAACCCCATTTATCAGGCTAAAATTCCTTTAGTAACAAATACGGTGAATGCTATTCTATTTTCTAATTTCAAACCTGCTCACTGTTTCAAAACATACTTACTTGATATATATATATATATATATATATAGTACTCAATAATTAGGGTACTGGAGTGGGTAATAGGAAAATGTACATTTTCCTATATATATATATATAATTGTTTCTACTTTAGGCACAAGGCCAGCAATTACCCAGTACATTACTGGTACTTTATTTTATCGACCCCGTAAGGATGAAAGGCAAAGTTAACCAAGGCGGGATTTGAACTCAGACTGTAAAGGGACGTAACTATGCTAGAAAGCAAGGCGTCCAACCCTCTACCGATACTGGCAATTCACCGCCCTATATATATTATACATTATATATTATATATAATATATATATATATATATACATTTATTGCCTTATATTTCTTCATATACATGAAATAACCCCCCCCCCCCCCACACACACACACACACCCCACCCCCACACCCCACCACCACCACCACCACCACCACTACGATGGTGGAGGGAGGGATGAAGAAAAAACACAAACTGGATACTTCTAAATTGTTAGC
>OZ024741.1:82530214-82552714 GCA_964016885.1 Eledone cirrhosa | reverse complement strand
AATAATAATAATAAAATGTATTTTTCTTCCTCATAATCGTCTCTTTCTCCCTGTTTTCATATATATATATATATATATATATATATATATATATATATATATATATATATATATATATATATATAGCTAAAGCTTGGTGAATTCATGGATGAGATATACAGACCATCCGACATGTTTGAGATGTGAGCGTGAAACGGGAGGAAGTGAGAGTGGGGAGAAGCAGATAGTAAATGAGTGGAAGTGTGACGAAGAGGCCAGTCGAGAGAGAGTGTTACTGGCAGAGGGGGTAAACAGAAGGTGAGAGATACAGAGAGAGGGAGAGCAGTAAGAAAGAAACAGACAATCGCAGCTGAGGAAAAAATATAAATATAAGAAAAATGGAGTGCTGCGTGTTGCACATGGGTTACATATGAATAAAATTAGTCCTTCATCGTTATTTCATAAACCTTCATTGTTATTTCCTCGCTTTAAAAATCATATACTTCTGGTTCGTGCGAGCATTAACTAAATAAGGTTATTGGGACAAGTAAAATAGCGTGAAGCGATTGAGTCATGTAAACAAACAAAGATGGTATCTTTCAGTTGCAATATCATCTTTGTTTGTTTACATGTCTCGCTCGCTTCACGCTATTTTACTTGTCCCAATAACTTTATCTAGTTATTGCTCGCACCAACCAGATGTATATTATTTTTAAAGCGATGAAATACCAATGCATGTTGGAATATCACTGATGAAGGACTAATTTTATTCATATGTAACCCTATGTGCAACCACGCAGCACTCCATTTTTCTTATATTTATATTTATATTTTTAGTCTCACCTTTTTTTACCCCCTCTGCCAGTCACACTCTCTCTCGACTGGCCTCTTCCTCACACTTCCACTCACTCACTCTCTGCTTCTCCCCCTCTCTCACTTCCTCCCGTTTGACCTGTGTGAAATTCTTTTCTCGCTCACATCTCATCCATGGCAGATGGTCTGTATCTCTCGTCCATGAATTCACCAAGCTTAAGCTTATATATACCATGTACTTGTCTCTTCCTATCTTTCCGTTGCAATACCATCTTTGTTTGTTTACATGTCTCGCTCGCTTCACGCTATTTTACTTGTCCCAATAACTTTATTTACTTATTGCTCGCACCATCCAGAGGTATATGATTTTTGAAGCGATGAAATACCAATGAAGGTTGGAAGATCACTGATGAAGGACTAATTTTATTTATATATATATATATATATATATATATATATATATATATATATATATATATATATATATATAAAACTGTGGTTGTCTGTCTGTCTATCGATTTTTGGCACACATCTCCTCTTAGAATCTCTCACGGAATTGCACCGAAATTGCTATACTTGTACATTGAGCCCTAGCGAAGACATCGGAAAAAAAATATTTCAAATTGACCCACCCTATGTGACGAAATCGAATATAATGTATCGATTTTTGAGCGTAAGTTATCAGTTATTTCCCTTTGTTCTGTTTACATTGATCGTCTTACGTAAAAAATTACGCTGGCTTTCTCATCGTTTAAAATGACATTAACACAATACACGAACAGTTGTCGAGCCAGCAAAATATTGACCTGCAAAATTCATCAGTTCGAACACTAAGCTTCCGTTTTGCTTCATTTCCATTTAAAAGCATTTTAAAACAATATTTTTACTTGAAAACAAGTCTATTTTAAGACTACGTAAAACAAGCAAATATTTCGTCGTTAGGCGTGCAGACAGACAGTCGTGCAGACAGACAGTCGTGCAGAGAGGTGATATACGCGTGCAGACAGATAGTCGTGCAGAGAGGTGATATAGGCGTGCAGACAGACAGTCGTGCAGAGAGGTGATATAGGCGTGCAGACAGACAGTCGTGCAGAGAGGTGATATAGGCGTGCAGACAGACATAACTGATAATTTGGTTACGCTAATGTTTTTCTCTGCGTTGCAGTGTTTACATTTTCGATCTTTGTTAATAAATGACCAGTGCAGTTTCTATCCCCAGCATCCTCTTTTGTTATAACATTCGGGTTATCGTTATGTTTTCTTAACTTCATAAGGCATATTGTTGGTTGAGGAAATATTAATCAAAAACACCACATGCAAGTCTGCACAGTAGACACTACAGTTTTTAAGCCAAGAAAGAAACTTAACATTGTAACTTTTATTGACCTGCAAAATTCATCAGTTCGAACACTAGACTTCCGTTTTGCTTCATTTCCATTTAAAAGCATTTTAAAACAATATTTTTACTTGAAAACAATTCTATTTAAAGACTACGTAAAACAAGCAAATATTTCGTCGTTAGGCGTGCAGACAGACAGTCGTGCAGACAGACAGTCGTGCAGAGAGGTGATATACGCGTGTAGACAGATAGTCGTGCAGAGAGGTGATATAGGCGTGCAGACAGACAGTCGTGCAGAGAGGTGATATAGGCGTGCAGACAGACAGTCGTGCAGAGAGGTGATATAGGCGTGCAGACAGATAGTCGTGCAGAGAGGTGATATAGGCGTGCAGACAGACATAACTGATAATTTGGTTACGCTAATGTTTTTCTCTGCGTTGCAGTGTTTACATTTTCGATCTTTGTTAATAAATAACCAGTGCAGTTTCTATCCCCAGCATCCTCTTTTGTTATAACATTCGGGTTATCGTTATGTTTTCTTAACTTCATAAGGCATATTGTTGGTTGAGGGAATATTAATCAAAAACACCACATGCAAGTCTGCACAGTAGACACTACAGTTTTTAAGCCAATAAAGAAACTTAACATTGTAACTTTAACACAGCTACTGAGCGACCCCGAGCAACGCCGGGCTTTACTGCTAGTATACTATAAAGTAAAGTATGTCCATAGAATCATTTGATAATATATATATACATCATTTCCTCTCCAATTAGAATAATTAACCACACAAAAAATCAATTAGACCAGGCTATAAGCTTATATACCAACACATCTCGGGATAGCCCATGGGATCAAGCCTATCAGGTGTGCTAGCGATCTCTTACATGGACAACCTCGAACGCAAGGCACTCAACGCCTGCCACCCCAGCGCCGTAGCCTTTTTCTCAAGGTACGTGGACGATATCCTCATCTTCACATCTTCCCAAGACACGGCGATCAGAATCTATGAGACGTTCAACAACACGGACGAGAACATTGACTTCAGTGTTGAACACCCCAACGAAGACGGGTCACTTGCCCTCCTCGACTTCCGAATCAACATCACGGAACAGGGAAGGATCCACTGCAACTTCTACAGAAAGGCAGCCTGCAGGGACCTGTTCGTTCACTACACGCCGCCCTCCCTATCAGTGCCAAAAGAGTATACATCACGAACGAGATCGCGCGAATCAAAAAGGATGCAGCGATCCCGCGAGTGGTGTCACTCATACCAAGCGATTCCTCGAGGTGCTGGAGACGAACGGGTACCCTACCTCGATCACAGACAGAATAGGAGACACCAGACACAAGAGACAGAGAGGCACCCAAGGCAAGTGCTTCCTTAAAATGCCACACCTGGGCGAGAATACCACCAACGCTATCCGCAAAGCTATATGGAGGGAGGGCCTCGACATCCACCTGGCCCACTCGGTCCCCTCCCTGCGAAGATGCCTCTCCGGGAAACCCGTGAAATCTACTGACGCATGCTCCCTCAGAGACTGCCCGATACGCCATGCTAACTGTTGCCTACGCACATACGTCGTGTATAAGATAGAATGTGACATGTGCAACCAATACAACATAGGTAGCACAATCCGACCTTTGCACATCCGGATCAAGGAACACACTAAAACCAGGGCCTCGTCTTTCCGGAAACACATAGAAAACTGCGGAAACAAAGACGGAAGGCCCATTGTCACAATTCTAGCAACTGAAAGAAACGTCGGCACGTTACGTATCAAGGAAGCGCTTTTTATCAAACGCCTGCAACCGCAAATAAACAACCGATCAGAGAGAAGCGAAATGAGATGGCTGGTTTAAGCTAACAAACGATGCAGCAACACACAACACACGCACACACATACAAACGAGACAACTACACACACACACGCACACACACACAGTAGCATTCCACCATACGAACATACTATACTGCCAATACAGAGGAACAAGGCAACAACACACGCACACACACACACACTGAAGCGAGACAACAACACACGCACACACACACACAGTAACATTTAACAAACAGGCAGAGAATGAACTGACAGCTAGCCCCACCTCACTCCCTCACTCGGCCGCTGACCTCTGCCTGACCGACCCCATTTCACGCGCACGCGCGCTCTGCTGAATACCTCAGATATTCAAAACAACAAACAGCGGAGGTCGCGTTTCGCACCTGTCCGACATAAAACCTTTCCCCCACCCCGGAAAAAACCCCCAGTTGATGGATTGAATTCGAAATATATAGGGACTATTAAATCTCTCCCAAGGTAACTCTCTCTTGTGTTGTTATTTTTATTTTATCCTTTATCTTCTTCCCTTCATTATTCTACACATCTTACACATCTTATACACACCACGCATCTCAACGTACACCCACTTACATCTCTCTCTCCACCACCGGATCTTGTTACTCGGAGATTTACCCATTTGCATTGTCGAGGCTTCCAAACGACTTAAAGATATTTACTTATTATTCCACAATGCTTCAAGCAAACTTCAATACTCTCTTATATATATATATATATATGTTTGTTCACCACTGGATAGAACTGGTCATTCATCATATATAAACAAATAGTAAAAAGGAAAAAAATACAGTAGAAAATGCTAGAGGAATTGTTTACAAAGTAGGAATTTCCGCATTTAAATGTGTACCGATTTCAGGTTTATAAACATTTTCAACCATGGAAGTGTATGGAGACAAAAAATTTGGAGGAAAAATAAAATATATATATATATGCTGCCAATAAAAACACATGTACCTGTTGGTTTTCACTTTTCACTTGAATTTACTATAAATTTCCCTTTCGATCGTTGGTTCTATAATCGCATGATTGTTCATATATTGTTGCAACCCACGAAAAGGAGATGGTGTAGTACAAAACAAATGAGAGACACAAAATATAAACGAAACCACTGTGGAGGTATAGAATGTGTGACGAAAGAGCGTTGACAATATATTAAACAACCATCCGGTTATTGAACCAACCAGCCAACCAACCGGAAATTTATAATACATTGAAGTGAAAACCAAAAGGTACGTTTGTTTTTATTGGCAGCATGACCCTCCCAAAATATAACAATATATGTTTCAACACACTTTTTCAGGTAAGAAATCGCGCAAAATAAATTAAAAAACGAAGTGTATATATATATATATACAGGGAGAGTGAGAGAGAGAGAGAGAGAGAGAGAGAGAGAGAGAGAGAGAGAGAGAGAGAGAGAGAGAGAGAGAGAGAGAGAGAGAGATACATAACCTGATGCAAGAACACGTCTACACATATATACTGCTATATGAGCACACGCATGCGCACAAGCTGATATGTAGACTTAACAAATTGAATTAATTTTTGTTGCTGAAAGCTCGAATATTGAAGATTTTTTTTCCAGGTCTATTATACTGATAATGCACAACTCTGTTATAGCATACCGAGGCACGTTTTCGAATTAATTATCTCATTATATCACACACTGTCTGCGGTATCATGATTATATTATATCACTATTACGAACCACATACCGATATTACTGTCATGTCATGTACTAATCATACATGATTACAGCGAATCGTGTATGTATATATATATATATATATATATATATATATATATATGAATATATAAGCGTGAGTATGTGTGCTTGCGTAATTGTGTGTGTATTACTAATCTTGAAGAAAACGCGCACTTCTTATCGACAATGGAACCAATTTCCTACAATATTTGCCTTTTTCTCTCAGTTTTTGTATCTAACAAAACATAGATTTAAACACTGTTTTTATCATCGAATGTGTTCTAAAACACTCTCAATTTACAACGGAATGCATTAGAAAACACTTGCCTTAAACTACGGACGTGTGAAGTGAACCTTTTAGAAGTACAATCACGATAACACTCGTAAATATATCAGAACCTGTTTAAACATTTATGAAAGTGAGACTGTAAGTATAAATTTGCTATCTACAGACGACAAAACATGAAGCGTTTATTAGAAACGACGACACCACAAAAAACAATCTTACTGCTATTTAAAATCAATGAGTAAGATATACATGATGTCGGCGAATTCGTAGAGTCATTAGAACGTCTGAATATATGTTTCCGTTGTTCGTTCCGGCTCTCTGCTCTCTTGGATTACAAATCCCACTTATTTTATCATCTTTACCTTTCATACCTTCGAGGTTCATAAAAATAAACAGCCTTGTACTTGGTTCGTTTCTTCTTACATCCCTTTCTCACTTCCTTTCTATCATACTCTTTCTCACCTTCTTTGGAAGAAATCGCCTGAAGAGAGTATTTGTTCTGCTAGGTTTAATATCCCCCAGGACAGACGCCTACGTGTCTATCAAATGTTACGTCTCCAGACATATAATTGTTTCTACTTTTGGCACAAGGCCAGCAATTATCCAGTGCATTACTGGTACTTTATTTTATCGACCCCGTAAGGATGAAAGGCAAAGTTAACCTCGGCGGGATTTGAACTCAAACCATAAAGGGGCGTAACTCTTTGCTGCAAAGCATAGCGTCAGACCCTCTACCGATACTGCCAATCCACCGCCCTTGACATATAATGTCATCCTTTCATGTATGTCAAATTCTCTTTCTAAACCAAACACATGCAGGACTTGAAAAATAAGTACAGTCATTTGTATTCATCTATTTATATATGCCGCTATTTTATTTTTAGAAGATAACCATTATATCATAACTGATCAAAGATCACTTACATGTATATGCTTTACAACAGATTTTTGAAACATGACAAGATATAGAGATATCTGCCTGAACGCAAGTATTTTTCTTACAATGTTATTTACTATGATAGAAAACAATTAAATTCCTTTACATTTTTTAACATGTTTGTTCAGCTGTGTCTGCGTTCTGCTAAGGAATTTGTATCCCTACAATATCTTTACTCGTATTTATTGTTACTTGTCTATACGGCTATCTGGAATAACATATCTATATATTTCCTTTGTAGCAATATAGTATGTGAACGTTTATACTAATTCTCACTCACATAATATAACATTTTTTAATGTAAATTGTTTTGAAATCCTCAACATTCTAAACAGTCAGAGAAAAGAGTACTCAATACCGAAGTAGAATTTTAATATTCATTTTATTACGGCTAAATAGTGAGCCTTGTTACTCTGGAGTTTCGTATGTTTATCAGTCATTAGACAAATACGCACACACACGCACACACACACACACACACACAGACACACACACACACACACACACGCACACACACACACACACACATATATATATATATATATTACACACACACACACACACACACACACACACATACACACACACACACACAGACACACACACACACATGTATAAATATATCACGATAAATTAACGGAGTCATAGACTCTCGTTATTCCCTGTCAATAATGTGCTCAAAGGAAAAGGAATCCTGAGCTCTTTAAAATACAATGTGTTTACAAGGTAACACACTAGAGAGAGATAGTGTGCCATCAACAAAACAGGGTACCCTGCCTTCTATAGATTATAGATTCCAAACACTGGTGGTTTTCCTTGTTTTATTGATGGCGCACTATCTCTCTCTAGTGTGTTACCTTTTCAACATATCGTATTTTAAAGAGGTCAGGTTTCCTTTTCCTTTGAGCACATTATTGACAGGGAATAACGAGAGTCTATGGCTCCGTTAATTTATCGTGATATTTCGTTCCTTATCGCTCTGTTTGGTTGAGCACACATCTTTGAGTGGTTTTCGGGCTGCCCTTTCTAGCAGCTCGTTCCTCAGATACCACTGGTTCACTGCCCTAAACACGCTGTGACATCTCTCTGCCGCGTGTAGCAGGACGGTCGCTTTAGATTCTCTTAGAGTTGTCTGGAATGTATAGTCTTGCACGCGCTGATGAACCATAGGCTATTCCATTTGAGTCAACAACTTCCTGGCGAAACAGATCTCTTTAGATTTTTATGCGTGTGTTATATAGTTATAGAGATGCGTATATACATTTTAATTTATATTTTTAATTATTGTATGTCTACCCTGCCTTCCATAGATTATAGATTCCAAACACTGATGGTTTTCCCTGTTTTATACATGACGCGCACTATATCTCTCTAGCGTGTTACCTTTTCAACATATTGTATTTTATATATAAACATATATATCTATCTATCTATATATAATTACTGGTAAACGGAATAGAAAATGCTGACAAATTGTTCGCAGTGAAAAATAGTTTAATTGGGAATAAATGAGAATTAGTAATTGTATTGGTTAATATTCAGTTTTAGTTTTAAGTTTTACCGGTTGCGCATTTCTAAATGCTTTTCAAAAATAATTTTGAGATAGAGCATCCGTGTAGTTTGCTCTGATCTGATTAGTTTTATGAATGCTACCTGCTTTTATGTTAAAAAAGTGGCTCCAGCGCTATTAAAATTGGTTTTTGCGCCAATTCGTGTTGCAAAAATTCTTGTGATCAAAACAATTTTGATTGGTCGGTAGAGGTCATGTGAATGTAAAAAATTCATTTTGCGCCAAGACTGAGAAATGACTCTTTTGCAACAAATATGTGTGTGTGTGTGTGTGTAGTAGTAGTAGTAAAGTGTTCGTTGTTGTGAGAATGGTTAGCAGGGATGTGTGTGCGACCGCATCCTGTTGACAGTTCAAATGCCTATTATGACAAGTGTGTGTGTCTGTGTGTGTATAGCAGAGTAATTCGTGGTAGAGGGGTGGTCAGTAGGAATGTGTCTGTAAGTGAGTGGGCTATATTTTAATATGTTAAAAGATATTTTTCAGCTCTTGTCTTATACGGAGAAGTGTGCGTGTGTGTGTGTGTGTGTGTGTGTGTGTGTGTGTAGCAGAGTAATTCCTGGTAGAGGGATGGTCAGTAGGAATGTGTATGTAAGTGAGTGAAGGATATGTTAACATGTTAAAAGATATTTTTCAGCTCTTGTCTTATACGGAGAACTGTGTGTGTGTCTGTGTGTGTGTGTGTGTATAAGTCTCTTTGTATGTTAATGTACGCGTGTGTATGTGTGTGTATATATGTGTGTTTGAGAATGTGTGTGTGTGTGTGTGTGGGTGGACCAGTATTTTTTTCCTGGTAAAATGGTGTATATTATTCGATATTTTCAGTAAAATCGATTCTCTCAATAGAAAATCAAAAACCTTAACAATAAAAGGTGTGAAATGATATTCACTATATATATATACATACATATATTAACTATATATATATATATATATATATATATATATATATATATATATATATATATATTTTTTTTTTTTGTGTTGCACCATATAACATGTGTATTTACGTATGTCATTGTGTTTATATGTGGGTAGAGATGTGTGCTGATGTAGGTATGTATGTTGACGTGTGTATGTTGTGGGTTCGTCTTAGGGAGAAGTGTTTAGACGGGGTACGTATTTGTTAATAAAGTAAGATTCCTTGCTGATGCGCTGGGTGTGGGTGGCATTATCTTTAAATTTGTAGAGGAACTGGAAGCGATATCTAGATGACTGCTTCATCCTTTGGCATGAAACATCGAAAAACTGAAAGAATTTCACACCCTTATAAATGGGTTCAACACGAATATTAACTTCACGATGGAATACAGCCATCAACAACTCCCCTTCCTCGACATCCTTATTAAGATCCATAACAAAAAAATAGAAACAGACATATACTACAAGTCCACAGACTCCAAGCAATATCTTCCTTTCAACTCTTGCCACCCTAGACACGCTAAAATTAATATTCCCTACAACTTATTGTATATATTCCCTACAACTATATGTACTATAGTCTCCAATAAAAACACCTGCTACTTACGGCTACAAGAACTAAAGGACACACTCATAGGCGGGGACTACCCTGTATCACTAATTGACAATAGAATCCAACGTGCCCTAAAACTCAGTACCCAGGACCTTAGACACCCTAAAGTAAATCAACCGAAACTAAAAGCTCTTCCATACATCTCCACACACAACACCCTCAACAATGAGGCCTTTGAAACCATCCTCCAGAACATCCCTGTGTTGAAAAATGACCATAGAATTAACCAAATCCTACGAACAAACGATATCATAAAGAGCAAAAGACAAACTAAGTCAATGAAAAACATCCTAACACATGCCAAAGTACTGCCAACCACAACAACGAAACCCACAGAAAAAAAAATGCGATAGACCCAACTGTGGCATTTGCATCAACCTAATAGAGGGTTCGGAATTCTATTTCAAAGAAGGACAACGTTTTATAGTAAAACACAATTTCACATGTGCATCGGAAAATCTAATATATGTAATAACTTGCTCAGGTTGTCGAGAAAAATACATAGGCTAGCCCAAAATCAGCCTCCGCCAACGCATGACTGTCCATAGATCCCAAATTAAAATACGGGAATACAGGAAAATACCACTGAGTGAACACATTGATACCTGTGCCGCCGAAAATCATCCCAACTTCAGAATCTTCTCCCTCTACAAATTTAAAGATAATGCCACCCACACCCAGCGCATCAGCAAGGAATCTTACTTTATTAACAAATACGGACCCCGTCTAAACACTTCTCCCTAAGACGAACCCACAACATACACACGTCAATATACATACCTACATCAGCACACATGTCTACCCACATATAAACACAATGACATACGTAAACACACATGTTCTATGGTGCAACACAAAAATATATATATATATATATATATATATATATATATATATAGTGAATATATGTATGTATATATATATAGTGAATATCATTTCACACCTTTTATTGTTAAGGTTTTTGATGTTCTATTGAGAGAATCGATTTTACTGAAAATATCGAATAATATACACCATTTTACCAGGAAAAAAATACTGGTTCACCCACACACACACACACACACACACATTCGCAAACACACATATATATACACACACATACACACGCGTACATTAATATACAAAGAGACTTACACACACACATACACACACACACAGTTCTCCGTATAAGACAAGAGCTGAAAAATATCTTTTAACATGTTAAAATATCCCCCACTCACTTACAGACACATTCCTACTGACCATTTCTCTACCACGAATTACTCTGCTACACACAGACACATACACACACACACACACACTTGTCTTAATAGGCATTTGAACTGTCAACAGGATGCGGTCGCACACACATCCCTGCTAACCATTATCACAACAACGAACACTTTACTACTACTACACACACACACACACACACACACACACACACACACACACACACACACACACACACACACACACACACACACATATTTGTTGTGAAAGAGTCATTTCTCAGTCTTGGCGCAAAATCATTTTTTTACATTCACATGACCTCTACCGACCAATCAAAATTGTTTTGACCACATGAATTTTTGCAACACGAATTGGCGCAAAAACCAATTTTAATAGCGCTGGAGCCATTTTTTTAACATAAAAGCAGGTAGAATTCCCAAAACTAATCAGATCAGAGCAAACATCACGGACGCACTATCTCAAAATTATTTTTGAAAAGCATTTAGGAATGCGCAACCGGTAAAACTTAAAACCAAAACTGAATACTAACCAATACAATTACTAATTCTCATTTATTCCTAATTAAACTATTTTTCACTGCGAACAATTTGTCAGCATTTTCTATTCCGTTTACCAATATATAATAACTTGCTTGTGTGTTACACCTCTATTGTTTTAACTATATATATATATATATATATATATATATATATAGGAACAAGTATGACCCCGACGGCAGAGCTCAATCCGTTTCGACGGCTATTTTTGGACGGAAATAGAGGTCGAAACGGCTTGAGCTCTACCGTCGGGCTCATACTTGTTCCTACTACCCACTCTACTACCCTAAGTATTGAGTACTTCGAGAAAAGAAAGAGGACTCGGGTGGAAGAACTAGGGAGGGATGGGGGGAAGAAGGAAATATAGAGGAAGCGATAAAAAATATAAAAGAAGATCTTACGTCTACCTTTGCAAGCAGGGGTTACCCATTACAAAATCGGCAGGTAGGGTGTTATAGCCCTAGTCTACCCCCCGGGTTATTATGGGGTTTGAGGGCGAGGTAAGTCCTATGCAATCTGTGTTTACATGCAGTAACCAGTTCATCTTTCTTGTTTAGGAGTTGGTCCGTCGAAAACAGCATTTGTAAAGTTTCCTCCGAGCATAAATTGCACGGACGGCGTCGTCCCGTGTAAGAGTTGGCTCTGGATAGTAAGCTCCAAGTGAGATCATAGGTAATGTTGTTATCCTTGAGGTCCCATATGTGGCCCGAAAGTGTCGTGGCGTGACGCCGGGCCGGGTTTCGGAAGGTATGTCTGTGTTGGTATAGCCGGGTTTTGAAGTCACATGCCGTTAATGCTATATAAGCTTTGTTGGAGGTGTCCGTCCTCACGTTGCACTGGTAGATAACATTACGATCTCTGCATCTGTTGTCGAGGGGGCAAATGGATCCATCAGGACAGTTGCACCTCCTGGTCGGCTCTCCACTGCTATTTAGGTTATTTCTTCCATAGGGGTTGAGTTTTTTGTTGTTAGAGTAGACGATGTTTTGTTTGTACAAAGTTTGGTGTGGTTAGTAAGAGAGTTTGATGGTATTTTTGTTAATTATGTTGTGGTAGCGGTGTTGTAGTGGGAAGTGTTTTTCAATGAGCCTAAAGAAGATTTTCCCGATAGGAGTTGTCACCTCGGCGTTGTGGGGAGGATTGAACCATGATACATTGCGTGAGCGGCGGTGTCGCCTGCTGGTTCCGCTAATGGAAGCTTGACAGTAGGATATTTCCTCCCGAAAACCACTCCGCTTGAGGGCCTGGTTGTAATAAGGCGCATGTTCCTCGAATATCTGCTCATTAGCTGACAAACGGGATATGCGGAGGGAGATATTCTTAACCAGGTTATTGGTGATGTTCCTAGGATGGTTTGACCGGCGGTGGATGTAGTGCAGGTTGTCGTTAGGTTTCCTGAATGGGTAGTACAGATCATTATCGAGGTCAAGCGTAACGTCCAGGAAGTTTACTCGGGTCAGGGACGTTTGTAGGGTTATTTAAAATCCCCAGTCGCGGAAGAAGCTGATTAATTGTACTACTGGGGTTGTACCCTTTAATGGTAAGGAGCCCATCATCACGGTACAATCCATGATCATATCGGTGAGTTTGGCTATTAGGAATAATCCTATAAGATCTGTGACCTCCGCCGAATCCGTGGCGCCCATGCTGACGTCGAAGGGTGAGTCGGGAGCTCTCTGTATCCATTTGGAGTTGTCGAACAGTAAGACTGTCTTCCTGGTGTGGAGGATGATGTTTCTTTCCTGGTCGGTGATGGGCACAAGTGCCTCGGCGAAGTCCAAGGCAGCCGTAAGTAGCGGTAAGGTGATTGAAGCATAGCAACTCTCTATCTCAAACTGGATGTATTTAGTGTCTCGTTTTTCTCCATATTGCTGAACCATGAAATTACTTCCTGGGTGTTGAACCATAAGCTAAGTCGGACGTGTTGCTTAACTTTTGGTATAACGCGGTCTAGGATTTTTTTGCTGATTCTCCCTATGTCGGACTTCGTTGGTTTTATAAGCCTGATAGAAGGTTTACGGTCGAAATCGGATTTGTGGTCCTTCAGTGTGAAGTAGGGTGTCCGTGGGTCTAGGGGTTCCGTGCGGTCGGCGACCCCGGCGACCCCGAGGCTTTTTAACACTCTTTTTTATATAATTACCCCATATTGTTTTACTAATTGTTTCGATTTCCTCCCCCACTCCCTCCCTAGTATCTTCTTCGACCTCATGCCCAACTGTAGTCGGCACTATCAACGCATGACTGGGTCTCCTCCACCCCCTCTCCCTCTTTCTCCTACTGGCAGGTTCAGCCACCCTTCCCCTCCACAAATTGCCATCATAGAATTATTATGTCTCAACAACAAACTTTTGACCAATCCTCGTGACAATCACTTTTACCATGTATGGAATTACCCCTTGAGAAGCTCGGCTATTCAAATACTAGGATAAAAATGTTCGTTTAGTCCAGAATTAGCCGTCGAAACGGCTTGAGCACAGCCGTCGGGGTCCTACTCCTTCCTATATATATATATATATATATATATATATATATATATATATATATATATATATATATATATATATATATATATAATATGGAAAACGAAGAATCAGTGATGCATCGGAACACAATTTATTATGTATTATAATTGTTTCTCCGGTGAACCTGACTCTGGATTCGCAAGTATCTCAGATACGTCTAGTGATTTAGAAGCAAATTCTCTTTCTGGCAGAAAGAGAATTTGTAAATTCTTTTTCTGCCAAAAAGAGAATTTGCTTCGAAATCATTAGACGTATCTTATGAACTTACGAATCCAGAGTCAGGTTCGATCCACAAACAGAACGTACTCGAGCTGTTCGGCGGAGAAACAATTGCAATACGTAATAAATTGTGTTCCATCGATTCTTCGTTTTCCATATTACCATACTCTGCTCCGAAGGACCATAGAGTGGTCAACCGTCATACCGCCCATGGACGCATCCTAGAAACCATACTACACACACACACACATATATATATATATATATATATATATATATATATATATATATATATATATATATATATATATATCATAAATCATGTCTTTAGAATTATTAGATAAAATATATACCATTTCCTCTCCCAATCAGCATAATTAACCATATAAAAAGTCAATTAGACCAAGCTATACGATTAAAGGCTCTTATGAAGAAATCTCCGACAAATAACCGAAAGTGACCTCTTCGAGGTGGCCCCAATAGAGTAGTTATCCAACATTTCGACAGCATGTAGAAACTGACTAAATATACCATCAACCATACACAATTAGGTGTAAATTCAAACTTAGAAGAAATGTGTACATACCGTAATTATATCTCTACCATGGTTTCATCCGTATTTTTAGACATCCAATTAATAGGAACTGCCCAGAGTTCGGATTCATCAGGAGACAAACTCAAAATTAAACACTTAGTTTTCCAAAGTGATCGCGCCAAAATTAGATTAAAAAATGGCTAAGAACCACAATTTAGCAGTAGTCAAGTTAGAAAGAATGTGATTGGTTGCTTACGGCGGGTAGGCTTGTTGCTAGAAAGCGCAGCCAAATATCGCCAAATTGTATCTCAACCTAACGGGAGATTATTAAATATAAAGGTTTACATATACATAAAGTTATAGATATATATGTTGCAACCGGTCACTTTGTGGCTCTATGAAGAATTAATAAATTAAATAATCAGAGCAATATATCATAAATCATGTGTCTAGAATTATTAGATAAAATATATACCATTTCCTCTCCCAATCAGAGGCCACTTTCGGTTATTTGTCGGAGATTTCTTCATAAGAGCCCTTATTCTTATAGCTTGGTCGAATTGATTTTTTATATGGTTAATTATGCTGATTGGGAGAGGAAATGGTATATATTTTATCTAATAATTCTAAAGACATGATATATGATATATTGCTCTGATTATTTAATTTATTAATTCTTCATAGAGCCACAAAGTGACCGGTTGCAACATATATATCTATAACTTTATGTATATGTAAACCTTTATATTTAATAATCTCCCGTTAGGTTGAGATACAATTTGGCGATATTTGGCTGCGCTTTCTAGCAACAAGCCTACCCGCCGTAAGCAACCAATCACATTCTTTCTAACTTGACCACTGCTAAATTGCGGTTCTTAGCCATTTTTTAATCTAATTTTGGCGCGATCACTTTGGAAAACTAAGTGTCTAATTTTGAGTTTGTCTCCTGATGAATCCGAACTCTGGGCAGTTCCTATTAATTGGATGTCTAAAAATACGGATGAAACCATGGTAGAGATATAATTACGGTATGTACACATTTCTCCTAAGTTTGAATTTACACCTAATTGTGTATGGTTGATGGTATATTTAGTCAGTTTCTACATGCTGTCGAAATGTTGGATAAATACTCTATTGGGGGCCACTGTGAAGAGGCCACTTTCGGTTCTTTGTCGGAGATTTTTTCATAAGAGCCTTTATTCTTATAGCTTGGTCTAATTGATTTTTTATATGGTTAATTGTGCTGATTGGGAGAGGAAATGGTATATATTTTATCTAATAATTCTAAAGACATGATTTATGATATATTGCTCTGATTATTTAATTTATTAATGATATATATATATATATATATATATATATATATATATATATATATATATATATATATATATATATATATATATATATATATACATATATATATATATATATATATATATATATATATATATATATATATATATATATATATATATATATATATATATATATATATTCAGTACTTAAGTAAATCAAGACCACACGCTCACATAGAAGACATTAGTCGAAAAGTATCAACATTTTGTGCAGTTTAATATAAAAGAGGGGGTAATAATATCAGTTTACAATTGTTTCTTTACTCCATAGAATGTTTCTGGATCAATCGATAGTAATATCGTTATTGATTTGGTGCAGAGAAAGATAATTAACATAGAATAGTATTATGGAGTAGCTTCTCAGAACTTGAAGTTAGATAATGAAAATATTAATATGTATAAAGTAGAAATAAAATTAAATAAATAAGAGGGTTATGTGTCCTTAAATAATCGTCGGATTAGCAGGTTCCCAGATGGGGTCCCTTGGCACTGGAAAATTCAAGTGTAAGTTATAAAGAACCGCTACATATCTATCGAGGCTGAAAGTAAACAATGCCGCCACACGCACGACAAGATGGCTTCTTGTAGGGAAATTACCTTTTTGTACAGAGATGGGTTTCGGGAAGTCAACTCCTTGAAGATCCAAATGCGACAATGAGAGTTGTAACTAAGATAATGTCAAAGAGGTAGCTTATAGGTAAAGTTATAATGAGATATGTAATTAAGATAATGCAAGGGAATTAACTTATAGGTGTTTTCGTGGTGGACTAAATATGTTTCAGTTTGTTAGTTATAGGGAGGAGCGTCATTAAATGATAGGCTAAAGTGGGTCAAATATTCTGTTAGCGAAGGAGCTCGTTCTGCGCTGGTGGCAGTTTATGACCATCTCATTCCTGTCATTTATGGGGGGTGGCCTTGACAGAGTTATGTAATAGGTATCGGTAAGACAGAGATCACAACAATTTCTTCTCCCGTTAAACGCTGGAGATCTAGCCAAGATAGACAAATTAGTGAGTGTTCAATATTGGCCAGTTTAAGGTTTTTAACGAGCCTACTAGAGAAGTAAAGGATCTATGGCCAGGGTCGCGGAAGGAAAATGAGTGCGCGTTATATCGAACCTTAAATGGGTTAGATGTAGAGCCAATATATGAGCTAGTAGATAAGGCCGTTCTAACGGTGCACCTATATACGATATTGGTTGTAAGGCACTGCCCGTTGAGCGGGCATGCATTGGGGTTACGGCAGTTGAAATTAGGATTGCGATTAGTGGGAGAAGGGTTGTTTAAGCTGTGCTGCTGGTGTGTACTAATGGGATTGGAGGGGGATTCTGCTACTAGGATGAGTATTGGTGTGGTTGCATGGTGTACTTATGGGGGTGGTGGTGTCGCAGAGGGGGGGGTTATATATTTTTTTACTTTATGATGGTTGCTAAATGCGATGTGGCTAGCTAAGTTCGGTGTGGTGGAGAAGGAGATTTTAATATTGTTTTTATTAAAGAATTTGTAATATCTATGTGTGTGTGTGGGTGGGTGGGGGGGGGGGGGGGGTTAGATAAGATGGAGAAGAAGCGTTGAGGGATGTTATTAGCTAAATTAGATGAAAACGGGGGGTTAAGCCAGGTGATTTTTCTAGGCCTGTTACTTCTGTGGGGTTTAACAGAATCAGCAGAGGCATTAGTAGGGCTATTATTGCCAATGTGCTTGCTAATGCTCAGCCTATTATTCTTTCCTATTCTAGGGTTGATTCTGAGTCTGCGACTAGGAGTAGGGAGTAGGCCTCTGCCACTATTACGATTACTTGTATAGGCATTTGTAGGCCTAAATTTCCGGCAAATCTGGCTAAATGCTAATGCGCTTCTAGTTCTATTGTTAAAGTAATTGGAGTTGTGTTAAAGTTCTATTTTATGGCCTTTGGGTATGTAGTAGATAGATTGTGCATAACCAGACTCAGACAGGGCCTTATTATAATATGCTGCATGGACATTAAATATCTCCTCGTTGGCGAATATCATTGAAATACTATATGAGATAGAATTAATGACAGCTCTGATGACTGCCGGTGGGTGGTTAGAGTGCGGGCTAATATAAGTAAGTATCTCACCTGGTTTATTATGACTGTTAGTAAGATCAAGGGTGACATCTAGGAAATTCACTACCTTATGGTTAGGTTCGATGGTAATAGATAGACCGTTATTTTTAAAGAATCTAAGTAGTTGTTTTTTGAGCAAGTCAATGCCGCGATTCGTGCAGTTGTGGACAACAAATAGGGCGTCGTCCCTATATAATCCACATTGCAAAATTGGGAGCTCAGCACTAATGTTATGTAAGAGGTAGATTCCAACTATGTCCGTGACTTGCGCAGAATCGCTAGAGCCCATCGTGATGTCAAAATTATCGGTTCTGTCTTTTCTTGTACAGAACGAGCCATTGAACTCAATAATAGTCTGCCTAGCGATAATAATGATGTCAATCTCTTTATAAGTTATGCCTGACTTAGTGCGAGCTAAGGTTAATGCCTTATTAAGCAGTGCCAGGGATATGGAAGCGTAGTAACTGTCAATGTCGAAATGGAGAAACCTCATCGAGTCAATGGACCCAAGATCTGAGAACCATTTTATGACCTGACCGGTGTTAGACCACACTGTTAGACCACACTGGAGGGTTTAGTTGTTTTATAATTCTTATTGAGCTCCTTAAGGAGGAAAGAGTTGTAAGTTTCAGGAGGCATGTTACATAGAATTTTAGTTTTATCGGACATAACATATTATGAGGTGGCTATTTGTAAAGATTTTGATGGCTGTTGCTAATTTTGCGAGGGAGTTATTATTATGCCGATTCTGCTTGTTGAATTTAATGCTCCTGGTGAGATTAAAGAGGTGCTTCTCGAATGGGTCCAGCAGGATGTTATGTGGTGGGTTCTTGCATGTGGTAAATCCATATCTATCGACAGTACTTCCGGTTTCAGATTACGTTACTCTGTCATACCCTCCGGATAAATGAATTGATACTCCGTATTAGGTCTTCTTGTCTTCTTGTCCGAGGTACACCCAGTTTCCCAACTGCTTTCCACTGCATACTGCACATCGAGCACCCGGTTCTAAGCTTTGGCTTCTAATACCTTCATCCGCCTGTCCTATCCTACCACGATCTCTCTATTTAAGATTGGTTTACTCTTGAACTGTCTGTCTATATATATATATATATATATTAAAATAACAGATTAAAGTTTAAGCAAGGAATCACTGCTTTAACCCTTCAAATGTATTATTATTACTATATATATATACAATTCGCTGTCTGATGACCCTGTGATAACCGGAGAAACTCCAGAGTAACACGATACGTAATTTAGCATTAATAAAATGAAAGCATATATATTTATATATATATATATATATATATATATATCAAAATAAAATCAGTATTAAACTAGTTACACCATTATTAAATAGAGTACTGCATACTTGGGATAGTAGAGTGAGTCTGTATTAGAAAGTGTCGGTGTGCGGTGGTTGTGATCTTACCGTTTCGACAGCTAGTACCAGTCTGGAACTTGTCGAAGCGGCAAGAGTTGTGTTTATGTTGAGTAACTTAACTACTCGACAAACCCTACACGTAAATAAGTATCAGGCTTGAAAGATATACGTACTGGGGTCGAGGTGATGGATTGAATTGTATTACAGGTGGGTCCTTAGCATGTCTGTAGTTTAATAGGGGAATCAATAAAAGAATACCAGAATAAATTCACAATGTTTCGGAATAATTCATAAATCTCTTTTCGGAGAATATCAAATATTTCATAACCAATCCTTGCCAGTTATTGGATATTTTCTTAAATGTTAACAAGGTTTTTATCACAGTAAGCTAGAAATAGTGTTCTACCAACATGAAGTTTTAAAACAGTGAATGGCACTGCTCTGCATGAATTCTAGTGACTAGAACGAGATAACTATTTTCTTTCCTGCTTATTCTCTGATAGATATCATTTTTTTTTAAATCACATATATTTTTGGAACAATAAAAAAGGAAAGATGTTCCACTATAATCCATAACGTATGAGATTGATGAGAAATATACACTGAACCATAGGGACGCTAGCTAAATTTATATTATATTTTGAGTGATAGCCGGAAAATGCTGTTTTAGTTTCAATATATTTTTCTCCTATTCAATATTGCATCATATCTAAAAGTGGAGTATGCTTTGAATGTCAATACGAGCTTATATATGATGAATATTGTGTTCTTTCTTATTATTCTATATATTCCTTTCGCTGTTCCAGAACAATAACAAATGACACACCATCAGCTTTATGTTCAGTTACTCGCTCTCATGCGAAGCTTTTCCCGCATTATATTCTTACATATAGAAGATGATTCCAAACACGGATACGCTGTTTTTTAACTGACGGAAACAGTATACAAGTGAAAGAATACAATAAAAAGTGTATGTTAACAGAATCTACATGATTTATTTATAAGTAAAATACAAGTCTAAAATACCTATTTTCTTATTTTCTAGTTGATTAGCTCTAGGTCAAATTTGATCGAATAGACCTATGCTCAAAGGTGTTACAGCCACGTCTATTCGTTTTTTTTTTGTTTAGAATCAATGTGGCTATGATTATATTATGTAATGTGATATATGCATTTCTACGCTTCTTATTCTATCCCATTATTTTCATGGGGGGGGGGGGGAAATCGCCTTTAAAAACATTCATTCTCATGCATACAAAGAACTGACACAGGGAATAACGCACACACACGCGCACGTTCATATATATATATGTATATATATATATATATATATATATATATATATATATATATATATATATATATATATAAACGGAGAAAATGAAACGAAATTTCATTTCTCACTCTTAGTACGGCTGTTACTTAAATATAAGCATGTAAACGTACATATATATTTATGCATACATACGTACAGTAGTATGTATATATATATACATACATGCACACATATATATATTTACGTATGGATTCACCGAACATTTATTATAATGCTCGGTATGTTTGTAAACAAACGTCCGAATTAAGCCGTACAGTGTCTAACAACCATCGTTGCTCATTTGTTCAACACTGACAAAGGAACGCTGTACTAGTTTCAAGCTTATTAGCTATCGTCACCAACGTATACCTTCCTGCCAGATGATTGAACGGTCTGAAAATAAATAATTTCCTTATGCATATTAACGGCTGATATATATATATATATATATATATATATATATATATATATATATATATATATATATATATATATATACATATATATATTTATATATATATATATATATGTATATATATATATATAAACGTTTGTATATGTATAATAAAGCCAAAACAATGCAGGTATGGACATAGAATAAAGAATGCAAATGCAAAAGATATTGTTGACAATTAGTCTTTTACCTTAGATTTATTTAAATATCCTTAATTTTCGAGATAATATCTCTTCTTCCGAGGGAAGTAAAGCGGTTAAACCAGTGTTCTAAATAGCTTGCCTAGTTATGCTGACAGGAAATGGTATAGAGTATCTGTTCTATCACTCATATCAAAGAGTTATGGTTAGGTGGATGAATTAAATCTTGGATTGCATCGCAGAGCCGTTGAAATAACTATTATGAATAAACGATTTTTGTAACATCAGCATTGTTCTTAATGTTATTATTGGATTGGCATATCAGTAGAGGGTCTGACGCCATGCTTTGCAGCATAGGGTTACGACCCCTTATTATCTGGATTCAAATCCCACCGAGGTTAACTTTGCCTTTCATCCTTAAGGGGTCGATAAACTAATCTACCAGTCACACACCGGGGTTGATTTAAACGAATTTCCCCTCCCCCATAATGGCTGGGCTTGTGACTATATAAGAAACAATTATTGGATTGGGATATCGGTAGAGGTTTGGCCGCCATGCTTTTTAGTATAAAGTTACGGCCCTTTATGAGCTAAGTTCAAATCCCGCCGAGGTTAACTTTGCCTCTCATCCTTAAGGGGGCGATAAAATAAAGTACCAGGCAGGCAGGCATTGGGATCGATTTAATCGACTTTC
>OZ024741.1:82505214-82525214 GCA_964016885.1 Eledone cirrhosa | reverse complement strand
TGTATATATATATATCGCTAACTTAAGTACTGTTACACACACATACACACACACACACACATTTCTCTAAGTATGTAAACACATGCACTGGCACACATACACATACAGATACACACGGTGGCAGTAGAACTGTGAAAGAGAGAGTAAGAAATAACGTTATGGAGAGGGGGTGAGTTAAAATAAATAAAAGTTAGGGACGCTGTGTCTTTCCCTATCTGTCATCCCCCCTCTCTCTCTCATCTCTTTATTCTCTCTCTCATCTCCTCACTCTCCATCTCTTTCTCTCTCTCACCATCTCTCTCTCTTTCTCTCTCTCACCCTCACTCTATCTTTCTCTCTCTGACCCTCACTCTCTCTTTCTCTCTCTCACCCTCACTCTCTCTTTCTCTCTCTCACCTCCTCTCTCTCTTTCTCTCTCTTTCACCCCCTCTCTGTCTCATTTACCTACAGAATGGACAACCCCAAAACAAATGGATTATTTCTTTCGATATCCATTATAAAATAGATGAATTCCTTGCTATTTTTGGAAAATTGAAAATATTGTCCATGTCCGATTTACGCCAAACTTGTTTTATTCAGAGTATTTTCTCATTATGCAATGTTCTGCCTATTTACGAAGTTTTGAAGGGTTATGTTAATTTCGACGTATTTTCCCAGTATCCACTGTTGTGGCGATTTACGAAGGTACTCTCAAAACCCGCGAATCTCGGGAACCCGGCACCAGATTTTCGCGAAACTTGTTTTATTCAATTTGTATTCCCATTTCAGAGGCAACTTCTTTTGAAAGTATTGACCCATCATGCGCCCTTTTGGCTGTATTACATAACAGACAAGCAATAACGCAAGATCAGAGTTTTAGTAGTATATATATATATATATATATATACATATATATGTGTGTGTATAGGTGTGTGTGTGTGTGTGTATGTGTGTGTGTGTGTGTGTGTGTGTGTGTGTGTGTGTGCGTGTGCGTATGTGTGTGTGCGTGTGTGCGTGCGTGTGTGTGTGTGTATGTTGTATATAAGACGTAATTTAATGAAGGTAACCACGCCTCCTTTGAAATCATCTTTGGGAGAAAAAAATAATAATAAAAGAGGATTAGATTCGAATGATTTAATTATACGATATTTATAATGTTATCGTTGCTTTTATTGTTCTTTCTGTTGTTGTTGGTATTGTTTTTGTCGTCGTCGTTGTTGTTGTTCTTGCTGTTGATGGTTTGCTGTTGTTGTTGTTATTGCTGTTGTTGTTGTTGTTGTTGTTGTTGTTCTTCTTCTTCTTCTTCTTCTTCTTCTTCTTCTTCTTCTTCTTCTTCTTCTTCTTCTTCTTCTTCTTCTTCTTCTTCTTCTTCTTCTTCTTCTTCTTGCCATCGCTATCATTATTGTTATTTGTATTGTTGTCCTCGTTAGTGTTATAGAACTATTTCTTATTGTGGCTTCACTGATTCTCATACCTTCTTGGACGTAATTGAAGGTTTCACCATAACAATTGTGTATTCAACTGATTGTTTTTTGTTGTTTTTTGATAAAACATTTTGAAAACTTGTGCGCATTATATTGTATATAATGCATTATACTGTCGGATTGATGGTGTAAGATGGGAAATGTGTGATACATTGGTTGTAATTTTAATGTAGTTTCCTTTATATGCTGTTATCTCTTATATGAGAATTGAAGTACACGCACATACTCACACACACAGAGAAGCATGACAGGAATAGTCACAAACATATGGTGACACCGAGATATGTTTACACACATGGGTATATCTCGAAGACACACATACACACATACGCCTATAGGACAAGAATATACAGAAACATATACCATGAAACACATACAAATGAACATACTGACAAAATCTTAAGACGCACACAAAAGCGCAGACACACGCATAGACACATGTAAACCCATGACATGAAGACACTAACGAAGACTTAAATATTAGCGCACATACACATTCAAACATATAATTAGTGACACATACTTATCCATAATGGGGACTTATCTGAATGCCTCCTGCTGGATTTCCGTCAATTACGACGAGGTATATTCCAGTTAACAGAACCTCCTACTCATTAAGTTAAAGTGCAAGTGTCTAAGTATTTCAATGATATGTGTACCTTTTAGGTAATCTCCAGTGAAATCCACCATGTCTCAAGGTTGGTATTTTGAAGCAACGACGCAACGTAGCAAAGTAAGTTATCTGGGGCAACGTGACAAAATCAAGAACGCGGCCATCACAAATACTTAGTATAGCAAGATTAGGTGTTCCCCTACTAAGCTACGCCGATTCCCAGCTAGCGACATATCTTTCTACAGACATATTTGCCTCGCATAAAATCGTTTCTGCAGACAATATAAAAACAAAAATGAAAACATAGGACAATAACATTTGACATCACACACCGTTTCTATTGGTGAGACGGAAGATCTGCTGTGAACAACCTCCACCCGGATGGTTGGGCAAACCGTGGTTGATGATGTGCAAACATGCACTAAGGCTATGGAATTATCCAGATATTCCTAATCGGATAAAAGTTCTGTAGCTGTTTGTGAGACAATCTTTCGGCAAGTCATCTTTTTTTACTGTGCGGAAGTCGTGGGTATAAAGCGAAGATTGAAACGGGGTGCCTAGCATTTGGAATGTTGCCTGATGATCAATGCTTTCTAATAGTCGGGCAATGCAGTCATTTTAAATTCTATTCTAGAGTTCTATAGAGGACAAGTTGTGGGCAAGTGCATCGAGCTTCCCGGATAACATCTGGGCGTCGATGAAATCGTATTAAGCAGTCTAACACGGAGAAACTTCGAGCTGGAGACGCGCAAAGACTACGCAGATCGGATTAGCGAATTAGTTAAGCGGGCATTGACTGGAGCAATATTCAACAACAATTGGTGGTACGCCATTAAAAGGGTGATTATAATCGAATCGATAAGTTATAGCAAAGCTGTCGAAATAAAGAAACTCCTTTCGGGGTGTATGTCGTCAGCGGCGCCAATGCCAGCAGAATTGCTATTCTTGGACGGTGCCGGCAATGTCATCGTCGTCCAATCAACTAGTCGAAATAGATCGAGACGAAAAGAGATCGAGTTGTATACAAATGTATACCACTCAACCTGCCGTTCAGAGTGACATGATTAGTAGAGCACCTAACGCACTATTGTATGTATTCACTCTCGATCCACTACTACAAAACTTGGAGACGTTGAGGGGCATCCCACATGAAATACGAAGTAAAAGATAAGTGTCAGCTTCTGCCGAAGACGTTACTGCCGTAGTGTCGAGCACGAAAGTTGTTGAGCTGATTGGCACTGCTGTGCGGGAATACGAAGCGTCAACAAGAGCGGGCATCAACCAGGAAATGTCGGCGGGCCTGTAACTCGGCACCTGGAAAGACAGGCCCATGCTATCTAACAGCGTCTTCCGATGTTTGACAGACGAACCGGTTAAATCGCTCTGGTTTCAACCACTCCTACAGATGGACAACAACTGGGACGATGTGACGAACAGAGTGGCAAATCTTACCCAGATGTCCCTGATATGTAGGGCGGAGGTAGCGAACGCATACATCGCATCTGTCATCTACTACCCGCCTACGTGCCTCTATTTTCTCCCCACAAATTCTGCATTCAAATTGAACATCTTCCTTGTGTATTTTTTTCATTACCCACCTTATTCTTATGGCACTTGATCTTGCGTTGATAATATACGTCGTTCCATTTTCTTCTTTATTGCATTGTGTTCCATCTCTCGTGTTCAAAGTTTAAATAGAGTAAGTAGAATCGTAGTTAGTGTTGCAACATATGTACAAACATTGGCATATTACTATTCCTTCGATATCGAGCAGCTTAAGGTTCAATCTTAATGGTGGGCCCGACTCGTCTTAGACCTCTCAGATAGGTGATTTTAGATGTGACTTAGCACAGAGAAGAGATGGGCACTGGTGGTATGTTTTTACCCAGAGCCGATCGATATCAAAGCAAATGTAATACGCCAATAAATGTTGTACATATGCTGCAACACTGAATTGGAATCTCCTTAACCTCTCTCTCTCTCTCTCTCTCTCTCTCTCTCTCTCTCTCTCTCTCTCTCTCTCTCTCTCTCTCTCTCTCTCTCTCTCTCTCCCTTTATATATATATAGTAATAATAATAAAATTGAAGACTAAAAACCAAAGAGGGCTCGATAAGGATAAATATATATCAAATATATAAGAATCGTAAAGCAAATATTTATTAAAATAACAGATTAAAGTTTAAGTGGAGGGGGACGCGCGAATGTGTGTGGGCGTGTTTGTGTTGTACACACGCCCGTTGAGAGTTTAACAATCAACTGAATCCGTAACATCAGCACTACCAAATACAGACATTAAACATATACAATTTAAATTGCAGTCTAAAACATTACATTTGCTGAAACTTTGTATTAATTACCATATTTTCCTTCATATATATGCACTCACACACATACACACATTTACACGAACACACACACACATATATATATATATATATATATACATACAGACATACGTACATACATACATATATATATACATATATGTATATATATATGTATGTATATACATGTATATATATATATATATATATATATATATATATATATATATATATATATATATATATATATATATATATATACAGATAGATCGAAAACGAGAGTGTACAATTTTCTTCTGCATCTGTTTATGAGGACATTAAAAATTCTTCAGACTTATATTTCAAATGGGTAGTATGAAATTGGAAACTTTCTTGTCAAATATATTACTAGATTCCTTTTGACATTTTCCTAGTTCCATTTCATATTATTTTCACCAAGATGTAACACAGTTTCAACACAAAAGGCATTACCAACAGCTGCAGAGAATTCACACTAACTGCCATTGCTTTCTTTCACACAACAGCTTTCCTATTTTGTTATAATTTGCAAGTGAAGACACGTGACCTAATGGTTGGCGCATTGTACTTACCTTAGCAATTTTGTGGGTTCGATTATTGGACCAGGTGCTATGCTGTGTTATTGAGTAAAACGCGTAACGAGGGTCAAACCTACGATGAACCGATAACCATGCTATTTCAAGTCTCGTTCTCTCAGTCTCGTAATGCCAGTAAAATAGAATATGTGCTCTGACCTGATAAACTTCCAGTCTGGTAACGGACTTTAAACCTACCATCTAGAATATTAGAGAAAGTAGTAAATCCAGAACCTTAATTATAATAAATTTGAAATTGCCCGTTTTAACCCATACACTTATGCGTTACAACTTACATTTAACTGTGTTCCTCATTTGACATATTGCATTTATTTAATTACTGCATTAACTACTGATACAATTTTAACAAACTATCAAAATATTAGGCTAACATCGTTGAATGTATTTTTACAACTGTCGGAATCGTTAGATTATGGACTAAATGACTCGGAATATATTACGGCTGTATGTTTTCTTAGTTGCCAATGCTAGCTTTGTGTTCAGTTTTACTAGTTTGAGAAACATAATACTATGCCATGGGTGGGAAATGATCGAATTGTTAACGGGTTGGACGGGATGACATGCTGTATCTTTCCCTTCTCTCTTTCTTTGAATTTACCCCCACCCCCGGTATGTGTAAAATCAGTGAGGATTCTTCCACAAGATGCAGTCAACAGAGCGTGCCAGCACTGGGAAGAACACTGGAAACAGTTTGTTCGGTTCCATATGAAATTGTTTGCATTCTGTTTTTACTGTTTAACCACAAATATTTCAGTTGAATATTTATTTGCATACAATACATTGTTGAGTAGATTTACACGGATTGGCTGCTATTTCCACCGTCAATCTAAGCACGTCGTATTGTCCTAATAAATTGAGTGGGATATATTCATGTAGTAATTCAGCAATGTAACATGTTGTTCAATATGCAGTTTGGCAATGACATGGTATGTATGATATGGATTCAACTTCTTCCCTTATTACAAGTAATTATACCCGATGAGGAACTGTAATTCTTCCATGTTTAGTTATTCCAATGTATTGGAATGATCAATGCTGTTTTTGAGTTCCAGAAACCATGGTCGAGGAACTGCATAATTAAAACCTACTTCTTTTAGCCGGTCTAGCTTTTATCCCCACCACAAATCGATATATATATATATATATATATACTATAAAGTATGTCCATAGAATCATTTGATAATATATATACACGATTTCCTCTCCCAATTAGCATAATCAACCACACAAAAAGACAATTAAACCAGGCTATAAGATTAAAAGGCACCTATGAAGAAATAGTAGATAAATAAACGACAGCAATCTATTCGTTATCAACCGCTATAAAATATTTACACAACATTTCAATAGCACGTGGAAATTGATTAAATATACCGTCCACCATACACAATTAGGTATGAAATTAAAGTTAGAAGAAAAAATGTATATACACATAGCAGGATCACGTTTCTACCCTTAGGGTTTCGATCGCTTTCGGAAATATTCCTAAGGATAAATTCTCGAGCTTTGAACTCATCAGGAAACAAACTCACTTGGACAAAGATATTTCTTAAATGATCCCTGCCAGAAACGAATTCAAAATGGCTAAGAACTGTGACGTGGCAGTGGTCAAGTCAGAAAGAATGTGATTGGTGGCTTACGGCGAGTGGGCTGGTTGCTAGAAAACGCAGCCCAATATTGCACAAATTGCATCTCAACCTTAAGGGAGATTATCAAATATAAAGTTTTACATATACACAAACTAGACAAAGTCACAGATATATATGTTTTGGCAACCATTCACGATGTGGCTCAATGATGAATTAATAAATTAAATAATCAGAGCAATATACTATAAAGTATGTCCATAGAATCATTTGATAATATATATACACCATTTCCTCTCTCAATTAGCATAATCAACCACACAAAAAACCAATTAAACCAGGCTATAAGATTAAGAGGCACCTATGAAGAAATAGTAGATAAATAAACGACAGCAATCTATTCGCAATCAACCGCTATAGAATATTTACCCAACATTTCAATAGCACGTGGAAATCGATTAAATATACCGTACAACAAAACTGAATATGTGTACCTTGATGTGTAGCTATGTCTTTTAAATCCTCCAACAGATATAGTAATCTCATCGCCATGTTAAGTCATTGTTCTGTTGTGAACATTTTGTCTAGACTTATGAATGTGTCCGTGAATAATCAGATCAGTCACGGAAAGATATATAAAACCACAAATAACTGGGACCAGCTTCATGTCATTTACTTGTCGTGCACATTCCTTTTAATTATAACTCAGAGATCGGTGGGTTTGGAAAACCACTAAACCATCTTCTATCTATTTTTCTCCGTTTGTGGTGACAAAACACCTTTCTTAACCAAAAGTCGAGATGTATTTCAAATGATTACAAAGTGGATTTTATACGGTTTTACAGCACTTCATTCTTTAATTTTAAACACACTTCCTGCGTATATTCTCACCATATTACAATTGCTTTAGGATGGTTTGACTAATCATTTGTACATGACAGAAATTGGGAAAAATATAAATTAACATGTAGCCATAAATTATCGTTACCGTAAATATTGTTTTAAAATATTTACCCCCAAAACCAGGTGTCACATATTTCCTACGTTAAAAATTTAATGCATATTTAGGAAAGTACATATATTTATGCATATATGTACGTATGTTTGCATGTATGTATGTATGTATGTATGTATGTATGTATGTATGTATGTATATATTGTGTGTGTGTTTTTTGTATGCATGTATGCATATGGAAGCATACAAATTTGAATGTCTGCATATATATTTTTTGTATATATATATATATATATATATATTTACCTATATAGGAACATTAACAAAGAAAATTCAACGAACAAAATCATGGCAAAACATTAAAAACCTTTTTACATTATATAATTACAAACGAAAAACACAGAACTCCAGGGTTGTCGGCCGTCCAGATGGATTTCTGATTGTTGCCGGGGTGTTACTTCCGGGCCAGCCAATGTCACAGCGTCTGACACAAGGCTTAACATTAAGCTATAACACGTACATATATAATTTATGTGACAACTTTCAGAAGGTATTGTGATTTGTATAGTGCAATCATGTTGTGAGACTTGACTCAAAAGAAATCAAAGAAGAAAGTAAGATATGTTAAAAAATGTAAACTATTGAAATTATTACGGGGAGAAGAAGGAACACGTTCTTCACATGTTAGTAATAATAAACTTAGGAAAATTAACAAAGTAAAGATAACGAAGGAAAACAAGGCAAAGCGAAATAAATATTTTTGAAAGGGAAACCTATTTTTTTCTTTTAGTAATAATAGAAACGGAAGACAGCGACCGGGATGGATGTCTGGCAGTTTCGAACACTACAGACGGTATCCACATATAGATTTATATATACGTATATATATATATATTTATGTGTGTAAAAATGTGTATGTGTGATCGTACACTCATACATATAGATGTATATATAGCAGCTAGTTCATCATCACTGTACCTATAGAGAACAATTTGGAAAATCATTGTTTGCACGTGTTCCTCTGCATTAAATTTCTACTCATTTTTCTATATTAGCGTATTTAAATTCAAATTATTCAGATACTACGAAAACATATATATTTATAAAAGGTGGCGTGTAGGGTCAATATTTAATAGAATGCCTTGCGGAATTCGTTACGGTTATCTGTGTACTGCTTTCAAACCCCGGCAAGGTCAACCACGCTTTCCATATTTGCAACGCCGATGAATAAATTACTATTTAAATACTGATGTCGATTCTTCCTCTATAACCCTCCTTATGGAACTATGAAGAAAACCGTAAATATCCGTTTATTTATTATATGAATATGTCAATAAATATTTCGGATAAAATCCATTAAAATTTGAACTACTTGAAAACTAAACAGCATTAATGACAGATATATTTCATTCCTTGAAAACTTGCTGTCATGGTTTTCAATTCTTGTGATATTCTTCAAATTTCTGAAGAAACAGATACAGAAACAAATGCAATATATAGTGGTCGGGTTGAAATCAAAATATTCTACTTCTGCAGCGATATCAAACAAATGTCATATATATAACTATGTATGGAATCGATCCGTAAAAGCATAAAACAATTTTAAAACTTCAGTGTTAGTGGAATGTATCAAATTTCTCAACGGAGGCATTAAATGAAATACACAACTTTATCAAAGCTATGAACACAGCCAGTCACTGTATATAAAAACCATTAATTTAAGGGCACTGATAACTCAATATGTGTAAATTAGCTGCAAAATAAAACGCGTACATTTAATTAACATGATAAGATAAATATTTCCTTAAGTTGTACAGATCGCACCAATTGACTCATACATACGCATATGTACATTTATTATATATACGCATATATACATATATACATTTATTCACAAAAAGCAAAGAGACAATTCGTGAGGGATAAACTCTTTAAAATTGATTTTTTTTTCGTTCTCAAACACCACACTAAAATATTTGAGTGGTCATTTGCTGAAACCCGAAAACGAATCTGTTTTGTACAGAATGAGATATGTGTATTTATACTTAACTGTTTTAAATGCATTCAAAATAGAGAACAGAAACGTTATTGCAGATAAAATTGTTTAAAATGTGAGTATATATTTTATTGTAGAAAACAGAATCCTATGCTTAACATATGTACATTATAAGAAAACATGACCACAGACTTGACTGACATGTGTATTGCTACATATACAGATAATATATTTCGTTAAAAAATGGTTTCAATAAATCCAACAAGATCCCTTCAGACTGAAATGTATACAATTATGTGTTTTAGAGAAAAAATAGCAAAGCCATTCAAGATTAATTACTTTATAAAGTTTCTTTTAAGAGGGTTACAACAGAAGCATAGACGATGAGTATATTGTTTGAAATGATTGGATTTACTCAAAATACAGATAGTATATCACAATATTTAATTTGGTAAATTTTTGTATTGTAATGAAATCAGAAAGATCCATATAGACTGTATTGTTGAGAATATTCTACGTTGGTGAAAAACCGGAAATATTCTCCAGTCTCTATGTTTTGTAATGCGTACCCTACTAAAATATAATAAACATTTCTGAAGAGTCAACTGATTTAAATCCGTTTTACTAAAATCACACATTTATACCCTGGTATTAAATTTTCTGGAAGTTCTGTTTAAGAAATAAACAAAAATTCGTTTGCAGGAAATGTATGGATGGAGAAACCTTCTTTGGACACTAAATGGTTGGAAAGCGCATATTACTGAAATATAACAGAAATTTTGCTTAATATTTAAATACTTGAAAAAATGTGTTTACTACAAATACATATGCATAACATGATGCAAGATATTTAAACACTTTAATAAATTCAGAAATAAACCTAAAAAATAAACTAAAAACAGAAAAACCAATATCAGAAATGCTTTCTTATTTTGCTAAAAACAGATCCATTTGTACATTTCTGTTTAACGAAACGACAATCAGGCACTGCGGAAAACTCAAGCACTATTTACTTTTAAATAATACACACACAACACAATATACTATTAGAAATTGTAACTTCATCTCAAAATTTGAAACAACTTTAGAGGATAAACTCTTTAAAATATTGTATTATATTAAAAAAGTATGAGCTTCTTTTGAAGCTGCACTAATTGAAACGGATGTAACTGAAAATAAAAAAAAATAATGCACGAGACTCAACACAATTTCAAACGGTTTATATGGAACACTAAAATTGAAATATTCCTACAGTTCCGTATCAAGATATAAACATATTATTTTTATTTTCTCAAATAAAAAACAAACACATTTTGCTCGTAAATACAGAGACGCATATATATAAACGCGCATGTCCACCCCCACATAAAAAAGGAGTATGTTTTCTATTGAATCTTTCGTCGTTTTCATTTCTACAGAATAAAATAAAATTATCAGCTGAAAGTTTCCTTCAAACAGTAACATCAATAACTCAGCTAATACCTGCAGGCATATAACACGATATCTGTGCAATTCTGAACTGGATCTGACCGAATGGCTAGGGAACTACTCTACAGCTAGGTGAACTGGGTCATTAAATGTGAAATCAGGTAGTTGGGAACAAGTCAAATATTACATTAAATAAAATGTGAACCATTGGCCCTTCCGATGCCCTGCATAGTGCAACAATTTCAAGACACAACCAGCAGTAATTATCTTGAATAATAAACATGTTTCAATTAATTATCAATAATTTTTGACATGTTTTGGAATGACAGAATACCTCGTTGAAACATTCACGGCAATGCTATAATATATTTATAATAATAAAAAATTTAAAAAATTAAAAATTGAAAATTAAAAATCAACAACAACAACAACAACAACAACAACAAGGTTGCTGTAGCTGAATATGAAGGTAATGTTTCTTTATACTGATTCTGCTGCTACTGTTCGTGACTGTGGTGGTGAAGTTGATGATGAGGAGGAGTGGGGCAAGAATAATAACATAAATGATGATGGTGTTAATAATCTAATAACTACAATACAACGACGAGAACAACAACGAAAAAAATAACAACAAAAAAAACACAACCACAACAGAAACCGCAACCACATTCCACAAACAACAACCTCTACAGCAACATAATAAGAATTCTGATAATAAAAGAGATTACGACGCTGTCTTCAATTTAATTTTACATTAGTCTTTCAAACAATTTTGAAAAACATTATGAATTTTTTTTTTTTCTGGAAAATAATTTCATAAAATGTATCCATAAAGAATATTAATATTTTCTCTTCTCTTCTTCACATTCTCTCTCTTTACTCGCCTCCCTCACTGTCTTCTTTCCTCAATTTCCTTCTCCTGCTGTCTAACTTTCTCTCTCCCTCCATCTGTCTACCCCACGTTCCTTATACTCCACTCCTCGCACTAATAGTTTCATCATTCATTCGCTCTCCCTTCTCTCCCACCTGGCTCTCTTTTATTCCTCTTCTCTCTCCAGTCTTCTACCCATTATGCCTCTCTGTGCATCACTCACTTCAAGTTTAATTATTCCTCCCAAACTCTCTTTCTATTTTATCAGTTTTGTACTTTAGTTTTGTTCGTATTTTAAATTGTTATTAGTTTTTATCTTTCTCCTAATGTAAAGTTAATACTTCCTGCTAAAGTGCAGGAAAAATGTCTTTATCCAAGATGACTGGAGCAATAGAACAGTTAATGTATATAAAGTACTCTTCATTAAATCAAACTCGGCTCAGGTATAATAGTTGCATATTAATACATATCTTTACTTTCTTTATTCAATAGAAAATCTGATTTCTGACACCCCAGCGAACTAACCATATATATTATACACATACATGTATATAAATGCATATACAAATATACATGCATACACACATACACACACACACATATATATATATATATATATATATATATATATGTATATATATAGAGAGAGAGATATATATACATATATATATAAATTTATATAACAGTTTTTCAATAAAACAAGTTTTATGAAAGCAAGACTGTGCTCCAGTTTCATCATTTATATTCAGGAAGTTTTTATGTGTTGGGTGCATAGCATTAATTAGCTCTTGTAATCGGGGAAAATATCAAGGAACATATTAACAATTAAATAGTTGTTAATAGATGTGTAATTGATGTAAACATATTTTCCAGTTATGATTTCATCTGAAAGGAAATATTCAGCACTAATGCGTACATTCTTAAGTAGTCTTCATATCTTGTTCATCACAAAAATGAATATTAAAAATAAAAAAAAATTAATAAAGTTATGTGAGATAATCTAAACAGATAAATAGAATTTATACTTAATTGAATTAGAAAATAGTGTTGGGAACAGAAAAAATTATGAACAGGAACAATTAGGAAATGATGGAAATTTTAGTGTAATATTCACAAATAGTTTATGCTATATACTTTATATTTTATGCGTTATGCATTACATTGTGCAGAGATGTGTATTAAATTTGATTAAAAGCATACTTAAAATTAAGAAATGTATACGATCGTTAGATTTGTAGGAGAATGCATCTGTGAGTAAATATATCTGAATGAATTTAATCTCCTTATGAGTGCATAAGAGTATGAGTAACCATGAAAGTGTACAAACACATGTAACATATGCACATACAAATACACTCACACCCGAACAAACACATACACACACACACACGCACACACACACATATATATATATATATATGTATATATATATATGTTTATATATGTGCATGTGTATGTGTGTAAGGTTGTGAGTTCGATTCCCTCCCGTGTTTTGTGTCTTTGAACATGGCACTTTATTTCATGAAGCGGCTATTCAAACATTCTAGAAAAAAATGAGATATACTGGCAATTCAAAGGAGTAGAATTGTCACGCACAGTGTCAGCTGAATCTTTCTGAGAACACGTGTGTGAGGAATGTTCAGCCACTTCCACGTTAATTTCAAGTGCAGGTCGTTCAGTTGAATATATCAAGTTCAATATTCGTTGTCGGAATCGATATACATACATACATGATGGCTGCAATCTCTGCTAAGCGTATTGCAATCACTTATCAGATTACATAAAATGGTACACTTTTAGGCTACAGCCAGCTACACGAAGCTGTAACATATCCTGAACAAGCAATGCCTGTGCTTTGAAGGTTTTTTTTAATTGGGGAAAGGCCTTGCACTCGACCAATCCCACTGTCGGAGCATCCCAAACACTACCCGATGGTCAACATCATCGGATACTTCCGAAGCTGCAGGTTTTTTTTCAAAAATTCCCTCTCTTAGAAATGTGTTGTGACAACAACTAGAGGACTTTCACTCCCAGGTAAAAAGAAAATACCATTTGGATGGCCGTTGACCCTGCTGAGTTCCCCCGCCCTTCGCCGGGTCATGTATTTCATCTCGCAGGGTTCCAATTTTCACCCTCGTCAACAAGCTAGCTTGGTAAAGTAGCCGGTTTAGTAGCCGACGACCCGACGGTGTACTGGGTTACATATTACCAGTAGCACTCGAGCGTGATCTTATATACATACATACATATATGCATAGGTACATGGTTATATATATGTATGTGAGAAAGTCTCTGTGTGCGTGCATTCGTAAATTGTCCTGTCCACTATTTGATTTGTCATTGAATTTTATGGATCGGTTCCATACAGATATATATGACGGTATGTGTTTGCTTGGCCATTCCCATATTATCATAAGATATGAAACAAGAATTATATATCATGGCCGTTATTTTTCAAGGAAAAGAATATGTAGCCTTATGTAATTTGTATTGAGTAAAACAAGCACATGTCCATTCATGATAGGCACCACCCTATAATGATCAATGTTGACGAAGAAAATAGAAAGCTACGCGTGTCATTGCGAATCATTTTTTGCTCGCAAAGTTGGTTGGAGCAACGTGTAATAACGTGTCTTCTTCAAGGTCAAAGTTTGCCGCATAGACCGGAAAACTACCGATCAAACTATTTTTATCCGTAACACACAGCCCTGAGGCACACACATTTAATATATAAAAATATATATTTTAACACAAAATGGTGCTTTATTTCCAAATATTTCATCCGTTCCTTCCTCTTCCATTTTATTCCATTTTATATTTCTCATTCTATATCATAATGAGGTCCTAGTATCCGTTAAATAAAGACTGATTCCGTACCATATCAAACATTAAAATAATATATTTCGACATTGTACTGTAGTGAGTGCTTTTTTGTTTACCTATGGCATAACTACATGCATATATACATATTCATATATATATATAATATATATATATATATATATATATATATATATATATATATATATATATATATATATATATATATATATATATATATATATAGCTGTGGGTTTAACCCTGCGATGGACTGGCGTCCTGTCCAGGGGGGAGTTTGTACTCTCAGTCGCTTCACGCCATGAAACCGGGATAAGCACAGGCCAAATCAGCCTTCTGGTTTAAGACGGACTTTAGACTTTATATATATATGTATGTACACACGCACACACACACACACACACACATATATGTGCATGTGTGTGTACATAAATATATATATATATATATATATACATATAATGTCTTATTACTAAGGTATATTTTCTGAGAAAGTAACCTTATGTACGACTAATGACATTTCTATATAACTATTATGTATGCGTGCACATATGTATGTATTATGTATGGATGGATGGATGTATGCATGTATGCATGTATGTATGCATGTATGTTATCTCAAGAACATGGGTATACTTGGTTTAGTTCACGAACTCAGAATTAACCCATATGTTTAACATGGAATTTGTTTTCAACGCTGTTGCTGTAATCCCCTGCTTATCTTCAACGATTATCATCCAAACATAAGCTTATTTCCAAGGTTTATGCTCCAAGCGCCTTTTTGTTTTCAACAGTTATGTACGATAAACCACAGACTGCATCATAAACATAGCATACGGGCCAAAAAATGGGAACTGTGGGCCTTCACCTGAGTTGTTAGAAATAGAATTTGATACCATTAAAAGGCGTGACTTTCTCGTATTAATTTTACTTGATACATCCTTTTCTGAAGACAATATGGTCGGATCCGTTTTAAAACTGGTTGGTGTATCATCCAGGTCAAATTTGCCATCTTGGCTCCTCACTTTTTAAAAACATTTGATATTAAATTACTTGAAACTTTCCTTGTTTCTGCGATATCAGACTAGTTATATTGAACTGTTTATATTTACCTAAGTTACTTCCAGCATAATTTTACATAAGATTTTGTATTGATTCATTCCAAACACCAGCATAATAAGGACAACATTAATGTTGTTACCATATCCTTCCAAAGTCTCCATTATTTTTAGAATGATTTGAAAATACTAGAGATATGATAATGTAAGGGTTAATATTATACGTGCTGTTGTTTGTATTGTTTGCTCAACCATTTTTTGTTTCTGGGGGTCTTGATGCTCTTGATGCTTGGCTTCTGCTCAAGAAGATATTTTATAAACACAAGGAATGGCTAATGTAATTTTATTGCCTATTTCCTGTTTCTTAACATTTACGAAGGAACTTAAAGTAATATTTTATAACAACAAAACCCAAGAGACAACAACAGATACGCCATTTTAAAACAGCATTATTTTAACAAAAATTGCCCTTCAATAGATTATTTACAATATTTATAACATCGTAAAGGTAGCATCTTGGTATTGTCGTAGGACGACGGAGAGAACGTGTTGTGATATTCGTTTCTGTTCTCTGCTCTCTTACTTCAAATCCCACCGAGGTCAACTTTGTTTGTCACCCTTTTCAGGTTGAAAATAAAATTCTAGTTCAATGTTAGGAGTGATGTTTCCTCAACACCATCCGTAACTTCTTCCCCTTTCATTTTTTCTCACTCTCTCACCCACAATCTCTCACTGTTTCCATCTTCTCCGGAAGAAATCAATTTTCAAGCTTCCATGCAAGGATGTCCTCATATGCCAAATGAAATATTATTTTCGGGTTTATGAAGTGTTTCCTGAGTGTTTTATAATGCAGGGTTTCTCAATATTCGTAATGTATCCAACAACAGTTAACAAAAACAAAGGAAAATGAATTTTAATATCTAATGTAAAACCTGCAGCGAGTAAAGTTATTTATATATATATATTTTCTTTTTCTGAACGTAACAGTTTATAACATATATCTCTATCTTTCTCTTTCCTTCTCTCACATTCTTCAGCATTATATTTCCCCTTTCCAGTCTTACCCTTTTTCTCTCTCTCACAACATTATTCCCAAATCTATTTTTGCTGTTTCTCTGACGAGAGCCGGAGAGAGGAGTGACAAATAGTTAGAGGAAAATGAGAGAGATGGAGAAATCGAAGGAAGAAAAAACGTCTGAATTTATAATATTTAATAGGGCATCTGTTATCGATACTAAAAGAGGTGCATGTGATTCGAGACAAGATATTTTTATCCTTGGGTCACCGATCCCTCCCGCCTTTAATTTCAAGTTCAAGGTTTGCCACCTCGAAGCTCCTGTGAGCAGATTGTGCCTGGGAACTGAAGATTGTGTATAACATTCACAATGCCCTCTGTTACAGTCATTCCTGTTAGCTCACATATCTCGATGTCTGCACTCAGCGTGGGGCGGATGATATAGGCAACGTTGTTAAATGAGGAATTCTTGGTCTCTCATCTCCAGTTTCATCGGTTTTGTTGGGGTTTCTTTCGTGGCTAAACTTATGCCATACGCTCATGAACGAGGTGATCCAAAACATAGCCGAACCTAAGCAAACTCCTGGCCACCTTAGATGCTTGGAGCTGACTTGGACTCCATTCTGTGCACGTCCTAATTGCCAACCGTAAATAAGATCAAATCCTGTGAGACAAAGCTTTGGACAAAATAAACGAATTGCTACGTGAAACACCGTCAATTTCGACTGTGCAGGCTCGCTACTTTGCATAATAAAGCTGTCACTAATTGAATAATTTACATTCCGGTTGAACCGACTGCTGCACTAGTATTTTATTTTCTAGACTCAGGGATGAAGAAAATCAAAGCTGGCTGCGTGAGAATTTGATCAGGGGTCATTTAAATTTGGAAGTAATACTGCAAATTTTTTCCGATATTCTACTGGATCTGCCAATCAACTATAGTATTACAATATCCTTAATGATTTCTTACAAATGTACGGTGCCTGAAGTTTGTTAAAGAGATATAGTTGATTAAATCAAACCCTCCAGCATGAGTCTGCTACTTATTATATTGAGCCCTGTGAAATGAGTGCGACAGTCAAGATCGGCTGCGGTTGAATTAGTTTCCTCCGATTCTTCTGTTTCACTACTTTAGGAAATTAAAATAATGCTAAAAATAACTAGATATTTTCAATTTCAAGTTATATGTAAGTTAAATGCCATATAATTTCAAGTTATAAGTAAGTTAAATGCCATAGAATTATAATTTATCAAAAGGAATGGCTCTATGTATGTACAATGAATGTGCCTTAAGTATTTATAGTGCCTGTTTTGTATGAAGTTCACAGATAAATTTTAAACACATTCGCGTAAGTATTTAGTTGTATCTCTTTCTCTATGACAAATACGAACAATAAGCTTAAACTTATCAGTTTTACTTTCAAGGGCTATATATTTCCCTCATATAATAACCACTATTTCTCTCTCTCTCTCTCTCTCTCTCTCTCTCTCTCTCTCTCTCTCTCTCTCTCTCTCTCCCTCTGTCTCTCTCTCCCTCTCTCTTTCTCTCTCTCTCTCTCCTTCTTTATTTTGCTCCCGCTCACTCTTTCTTTACTTATAGTCATTATTCATTCACACCCGTCGTCCGTATGAATCCTGAAGCATGGTGTCAATTATTAACTTGCTGCTGTCACCTTTTACTTGTGTTCAGTATATATTTATCTCACTGGCATCACTGACACATTGTGTGGGGTGGGGGGACTACATCTATTTAATAAAATTCGGCTCTTGCTATTACGTGACGTTATTGATACCCGCTGAATTACGAGTGTTGTCGACAGTGTAAAATGTTCTCCTTTGTTTGATCGACAAATTGTCATGAAAATTGTTTCACATGGCTAAAGGGAATATTGTTCTATCTCTCTCTCTCTCTCTATATATATATCTCTCTCTCTCTCTCTATCTCTCTCTCTCTATCTATCTATCTCTCTCTCTCTCTGTATATATATATATATATATATATAGTTATACTTGGGGAGGGTCATATTTGTGTAATATTGCCAGAATTAATAACAGAACACACTCACTGTTTGGTTGGTTTTCGCTTTTCGCTTCTGTGTCTTTTATATCGGTAATCTAATTCATTCGGTCCTCAATGTTGCCATTGACTGACCAACGGTCAAAAATAATACAGATACAATATAGACACAAACACATGTATATAGTTTATCAAAGTTCTTTCGTTGCACGTCTGCAACATCGTCAGTGGTGCTATTGTTTCCTCCCGTTACATTGTATTTTGTATTTTCTACGCCATCTTTACTTAGTCTGTTTATATATTTATTTATTTGTTTATTTTATTTTGTCTGCTTTGCGCATGCGTTTGCGTGTGTGTATAGTGTTTTGTTTGATGTGTGTTCGTGATTGGGTGACTGTGTATTGGTTAATGTATTCTATATTTACTAGTGTGTGTTTATATGTGTTTGTTGTTATTGTGATTGTGTATGTATTGATTTATTTATCTATTTATTTATTTATACTTCTCTTAGGTCAGTGTTGTTTGTTATCAGTGTGTTCTGTTATTAATTCTGGCAATATTACACAAATATGATCCTCCCCAAGTATAACACTATTTGTTTCGACACACGATTTCATATCAAAAACATCGCAAAACTAATATATATATATATATATTGCCATATATATATATATATATATATATCAAAGTCATATATTGAGTTAGAAACTCAAAATAGTCTCCTACAATAAATTAGCTCTAGGAAAGAGATTTTTCCGAGGCCGTATAATATAACTGAACAAAAAAGGAAAACGAACACAGATATATATATATATGTGTTCCAATCGTAAGGGACCAGATTCGCTAAGGTGAATAGAATACTAACTATAGACAATTGGGTTTGCCAGACTCAATTTAAGAATAAATCAAAAAAATAAATACAAACCAGAATTGTGGTAACAACCAATCACCCGGACAGTTTTGATAATACTGTTTCGCAATATTAATTGCGAAGAGGAATACCAAATACTTGCTCATCAGCGGGTGAAGAATTATTAGTATCCTGGTCACTTCTAAGTATAGTAAAATACTGGATAGTGTGCGTATATATCACAATGCACATGGTAACAGAACTTAGAGTGTCTCGCAGACTCTAAAAATAGCAGCCGGGTTTACTCGACACACACACTCACACACACACACACACACACACACACACACACACAGACACACACACACACA
>OZ024741.1:82477714-82502714 GCA_964016885.1 Eledone cirrhosa | reverse complement strand
ATATATATATATATATATATATATATATATATATATATATATATATATATATATATATATATATATATATATATATATATATATATATACTTACATATATATATATATATATATATATACTTACATATATATATATATATATATATATACTTACATATATATATATATATATATATATACTTACATATATATATATATATATATACTTACATATATATATATATATATATATATACTTACATATATATATATATATATATATATACTTACATATATATATATATATATATATATATATACTTACATATATATATATATATATATATATATATATACTTACATATATATATATATATATATATATATATATACTTACATATATATATATATATATATAATATATATACTTACATATATATATATATATATATATATATATATATACTTACATATATATATATATATATATATATATACTTACATATATATATATATATATATATATATATATATATACTTACATATATATATATATATATATATATATATATACTTACATATATATATACTTACATATATATATATATATGAGAGTATTGAAGTTTGCTTGAAGCATTGTGGAATAATAAGGTAAATTACTTTAAGTCGTTTGGAAGACTCGACAATGCAAATGGGTAAATCTCCGGGTAACAAGATCCGGGGGAAAGGTTGCCTGTCGGAAAGGTGCGAAACGTGTCCTCCGCTGTTCGTTGTTTTGAATAGCTTATTCAGCAGAGCGCGCGTGGGCGTAAAATGGGGTCGGTCAGGCAGAGGTCAGCGCCGAAGTAATTCTTTCAATTGTGGGAGTGGGGTGGCGCTAGCTGTCAGTCCATTCTCTGCCTGTTTGTTGAATGTTACTGTGTGTGTGTGAGTGTGTGCGTGTGTTGCTGTCTCGCTTGAGCGTGTGTGCCTGTGTTGTTGCCTTGTTCCTCTGTATTGGTAGTGTAGTATGTTCGTATGGTGGAATGCTACTGTGTGTGTATGTGTGTGTGCGTGTGTTGCTGTCTCGCTTGTGTGTGAGTGCGTTGGTTGCTGCATCATTTGTTAACTTAAACCAACCACCTCATTTCGCTTCTCTCGGATCGGTTGTTTAATTGTGGCGTTTGATCCAAAGTGCTTCCTTGATACGTAACGTGCCGCCATTTCTTTCTGTCGTTAGAATTGTGACAATGGGCCTTCCGTCTTTGTTTCCGCATTTGGCTATGTGTTTCCGGAAAGGAGAGGCCCTGTTTTTAGTGTGTTCCTTGATCCGGATGTGCAACGGCCGGATTGTGCTACCTATATAGTATTGGTTGCACTTGTTACATTCTATCTTATACACGACGTATCTGCAACCTTTCCCCCACCCCGGAAAAAAACCCCAGTTGATGGATGCGAATCCGAAATATATAGGGACAATGAAATTTCTCCCAAGGTAACTCTTTCTCGTGTTGTTATTTTTATGTTTATCCTTTACGCTCTTTTCTTCATTTCTCTACACGTTTTATACACGCCACGCATCTCAATGTACACCCACTTACATCTCTCTCTCCACCACCGGATCTTGTAACCCGGAGATTTACCCATTTGCATTGTCTAGGCTTCCAAACGACTTAAAGAAATTTACCATATATATATATAAGAATTGAGAATTCTCTTCACAATTGAATTGCGAAACACCATGACCAAGCGTGTTCTGAGTGTCTTGTAGTTACCACAATTACGTTTTGTATTTATTTTCTTGATTTATTCCTAAATTGATTCTGGCAAACCCTATTGTCCATAGTTAGTATCTTTTTCACCTTAGCGAATCTGGTCCCTTACGATTTGAACACATATATGTATATGTCTGTGTTTATCTCTCTTTTATATTCGAATATATTATACGGGTCGGAAACATCTCTTTCCTTGAGCTATTTAATTGTAGAGACTATTTTGAGTATCTAACTCAATATATACCTTTGATATATATATATATATATATATATATATATATATATATATATATAATTGGTGTTGGATTCTTAAAGCGTCCGTATGCGGTAGGCCGTATGAGCCCTCGATGCCCTTGTAGAGCAGAGTATGATATCAAACACTGATTCTCTTTTTTCAGTGATATATATATATTTATATATATGTATGTATGTATGTGTGTGTGTGTATGTATCTGTTAGACACGCAGTCACTAAAAAAAATGTTTTAAGCCTGCGTGTCTGATATATATGCGTAGCTTGTGAATAAAAAATTCAAGGGGTGTCGCTGGCCGTGGTGATGATCGCTGCCAAACATCTTTTGTAATGCATCGTCTTATTGGCTAATCAAACAACGAGAGTAATTGTTGCTCAAGCGATACGCCTTTTTGTTTGCACGTTTATTTATCGTTTCGCTTTCGAATCTTCTTCCTGTTTTTTGTCGTTTAACATCAAATTATTTTTCTCGTTTTGGTAAGTTATATTGTTAATTTATATATGATTTTTTTAATTTATAAAAACTATTTTTTTCCAGTTCTTTATAACATGCTTGTAATGTTGGTTGTATCATATTTAGTTGTATATTTGTCGATATTATTGTTCGTTTGATGTTAGATTATTATTATTATTATTATTATTACAGTTGCATTTATCTTGCTTTATGTTCATACGAGTTATCACCAAGTCACAACCAGTGACCTCAAGAGACAACAAGGTCCGCCATGTTCAAGAAAGAACATACATATTCACACATGCATCTTTAGTGTTTAGACTTGTGATGTACTTATATTGACAGAATCGTCCTTAGTATATGGGCAGTTCCCATTACTACTATCTTTTGTATTTCTCCTATACGCGGGTTTCCTGGGATTTGCGATATGTAATCATTAGACCCCTTAGGTATCATTCCCAGAGCGCCTACAACCACTGGTATTGTTTTAGTTCTCAATTTCCACATTTTTCCAATTTCTATCTCCAGGTCCTTATACTTGCTCAATTTTTCAAATGTTTTTATAGATACATTCTTGTCTATTGGAACAGACATATCAATTAGCAGGCATACCCTCTTTTGAAAGTCTTTCAATATTATATCAGGTCTGTTTGCATCTATTTTTCGGTCTGTTTGGATGCTAAAGTTCCACAAGATTGAGATGTGATCTTTTTCAAGTATGGGAGGTGGTTGATGCTCCCACCAATTCTTTTGATGGGGCAGGTCAAAATGCTTACACATTATCCAATGTATGTATTGTGCAGCTCTGTCATGCCTGTTTAGGTATTCGGTTGGAGCTATAGGACTGCACATTGAAATTATATGGTCAATGGTCTCTGGTTGTTTTTTGCATACACGGCATAATGGGCTGCACCCATTTTTTATTATGTTGGCTTGGTAATTTTTTGTTGGCAGACACTGATCTTGTGCCGATATAATCAGTCCTTCAGTCTCCGATTTCAGTCCAGAGGATGCCAACCACTGATGGGTTAAAGTTTTGTCAACATCTGGATTGTTAGCTCGCTCTGGGTATTTTCCATACAGAGGCTTTTCTTGCCATTTCTTAGCCAGTTTCTGTAGCAGTTCTTTCTTTGCAGTTACTTTTACCTGCTTTGCTTTTTCTGTGTTTTCCATTTCAGCAGTAAATGGGACTTCTGAAATTTGTAGTCCATTACTGTATCTTTGTGCATCTTGTGTAATGGAATATGATCTTTTGGTGCTTTCGTGTTTCAAAACGAGTTTGATCATCCAATCATGTGATTCCCTTAGATATGTAGATAATCCAATTTGTTGCAGTTTTCAACGCAATGTCTAACTGGATTAACCCACGTCCTCCTTCTTTCCTAGGGAGATATATTCTATCTATGTCTGCCTTAGGGTGATGCATTCTGTGCATGGTTAAGAATTTTCGAATGTTTGTATCGAGCCTACGGATCTCTGTGCTTGACCAGTTGATTACATTGTAACTGTAGGTTACTACTGGTATGGCAAGCGTGTTTATGGCATCGATCCTATTCCTTGCATTCAATTCCGTTCTTAAGATTGCACTTACTCTGCGGTAATTATTATTATTACTCTTTGCGGTTCAGTCATTCATAGTTAACTGGAAAGTTTGTTGAAGTGAATATCAAGCCACTACCTGCAGCCTCAGATATTCAGGACGTATCGGAGGGTTCTTGCTGTTCCCAGCAAGCATGCCTTTTGAAGCGTTCCAAAAAGCGTGAAGGGGCCAATTTTCTTTAACCATCCCTGGAAACTTTTTGAGATAGTCCCTAGTGCGCCTATGACAATCGGGACCACTTTGACTTTATGGCAGTTCCAAATCCTTTTTACCTGCCAATTTAAGTCCTGGTATCGGTTAATTTTCTCCCTCTCCTTCTCTTGCACTCTCGTGTCGAATGGGCAGGCCACATCCACAATCAGGCACGATCTGTTTTCTTTGTCCACAACCACCAGGTTAGGTCTATTGTGTTCCAGTTTCTTGTCCGTCTGTATCCTAAAACTAGTTTGAAAATTAGATGAGGCGCTTAGCAAAGGCTCGCGACCGACGTACTTGCGTCGAAATTGGTGCTTGACCAATTCTTCAATGCAAAGTACGGAGTCTGCGTTGTCAGAGCTAGGGTGCGTGCTCTCAGACACGAGGGGACGAAAACCGTTCAATGGGCCCGAGTGGCGGATGCGCGTCGTGGCAAAGAGCCACGATCCGGTCTTTGGTAGACCACGACGGGCGCATGCTACGCGATCCCGGACAAATGTGTGAAGTTTTTCAGCGACACTTCGCTCAGCTGTTCGGGGGCAGCGGCGAGACGGATCGAGGGATGGACTTTAGTGTCTACCTCGACGGACTGCCGCGGCTCTCGGCCACTGAGGCTGAGTGTTGCGAAAAGCCGATAACAGCCGCTGAAGTACGGGAAGCAATGACTGGCTGGATAAGGGGTAAATCGCCTTGTTTGGATGGTCTGCCCTATGAAATTTACGTGCAGATGCCAGACTTGTTCGGAGGCCTCTTGACGGACGTCTACTGCAACTGGCAACAGAACGGGAGAATTCCCGGCCCTGTGAGCCGAGGAGCGGTGGCGCTGCTGAAGCGGTGGCGCTGCTGAGAAAGGATCCGAACAAAGGGGATAACACAGATAATTTCAGGCCCATAAATCTGCTAAACACAGAGTTCAAGATTTTGGCCAAGGTGCTAGCAAAGAGGTTGGCGCTTGTCGTTGGTGGTCTGGTGGGAGAGGCGCAGACATTCGCCATTCCCAACAGATCCATCCCCGACAACCTCCACCTCATGCGATACATCGTAGAGAGGGTAGCTAGGGAACCTGGCACGGGTGGGTCCTTGATTAATTTAGATCAGTCGAAAGCTTTCAATAGGTTCGACCATCGTAACCTAGCCGCAGTCCTGAGGGCGGCTGGCTTTAGCCCGTCTTCAGAGGCTAGATCGCTGCCATGCACAGCGACATCTGCTCTGTGGTGAGAGTGAACGGTCACCCTTCGGAACCGTTCAACATCATGCGCTCGGTCCGCCAAGGATGTCCCCTCTCGTCCCTCTTGTACGTATTGACAACTCGAGCCATTACTGCTCAAACTGGAGACGTTGAGGGGGGTCCCGCGCTTACTAGGATGCGGAAGATCCGTATCAGCATATGCGGACGATGTCACCGTAGTGGTGTCGAGGCGATCGGCACTACACTAAGAGAATACGAAGCGGTGACAGGAACAATGATCAACCAGGAAAAGTCAGTGGGCCTGCAGCTCGGCACCTGGAAAGGCAGGTCCATGCCGCCCAACAGCGTCGTCGGGCGCTGGACGGACGGACCAGTTAAATTGCTCGGGATCTGCTTCGGTCCGTATCTCCAGACGGACAAAAACTGGTACGAGGTGACGAGCAAGGTGGCTTCTCTCACCCAGAAATGGGCCGAAAGGAAGCTATCCCTGAAAGGTCGAGCGGATGTGGCTAACGCGTATATCGCGTCCGTCATCTACTACCGCCTGACCGTTGCACCTTGTCCTAAGCCCCGCCTGACTGCGCTGGATCGTTTGCTCTTTCGCTTTTTGTGGAAGGGGCGCTCTCCGATGGTCAGGCGTTCATCTGCTGTCAACACACGCTACGTGGAGGGCTGGGAATGCCGTGGCTGATGATGTACAGACACGCGCTCAGGCTACGACATCTCCACCTCCTACTCGACGGTGATAAGATGTGGTCTCCGTTTGCTAGACACGGCTTTCCCCAGCTCGTCTCCTTGACGGAGCTGCAGTCTTGGATCAAACGAAGACCGAGAGGGAACGCTTGGAGACTGGAATATCTTCAATGCTCACAGCCCTCGACCAATCGGGCAATGTAATCGGTGGAAACTCCACCTTGGCGTTCTATAGAGGATTAGTGGAGGGGAAGAGCGATGACGTACTTGGGGAAACTCTAGGCGTCGACGAAAATCAACTAGCCAATCTCTTCGGAAGAATTTTCGGGCCGGGGCCTATGGACAACTTCCAGAAATCCCTGGCCTGGTAGTGCTACCGAGGAGCTTTGCCAGTTCGGGATAAACTCTACAGGCATGGAGGTGCCGTCAGCCGGGCATGTCCGAAATTTGCGCAGGGCGACGAAACCGTCCTGCACGCACTCGTCCAGTGTCCGAGCATTGCTGACTTGTGGGTTTATGTCGAACACCTGCTATCGCATCCTCTGTTTCTTTTTTTACACGCAGAAATGCCCATTTGTACCGCCCTGTATTGTCCTGTACTGTCCTTAATGTCTACTTTATGTAAACCCTTGTGGTTAATAAAGAAATCATTATTATTATTATTATTATTATTATTATGTTAGATGGCGGTGGATTGTCAGTATCGGTAGAGTGTCGGACGGCATGCTTTGACGCATAGATTTACGGCCCTTGCCATTCTGAATTCAAATCCCGCCGAGATTAACTTTGCCTTTCATCCTTATGGGGTCGATAAAATAAAATACCAGTAATACACTGGTTAATTGCTGGCCTTGTGCCAAAAGTAGAAACAATTATTATTATGTTAGATTATTTTTTTATTATTATGTTAGACGATTTGTATGTAATATTTAATTTGTATTAATTCAACTATAACAATTATTATGTAATATATATTTATTTAATATTGATTGTTTTTTGTAGTTGTTTATATTAAAAGTCTGAAAATATTTGTATACATCTTACAATGATATTTATAAGATCATTTATAAAATAACGATTATATAATTTAATTACATTACAACGATAATTTATTAAATATATCATGTTTAACTAGAGTTATTACAAGCGTTGCCTTAAAAAAATATTAAACTAGACCTGAAAAATGCGCAAGATCAAAAGAGCCACAGAATGTTATAATAAACCTTCAAAATGATGGGACTAGAGTTGTTGCTAAAAAATATTGTAATCATTATCTATCGTACACTCTGTGGCATCCTTTTATAAAAAAAGAGACTCATAACGAACTCCAGACCACACGATAATTATTTAAGTGAATTCATAATATAGAATTCGGTTTAAGAGCATTTCGTATTAATCATTGCTATGAGATATTGAACATTAGCTTAAATAATTATCGTGTCGTCTTGAGTTCGTTATGAGTCTCTTTTTTATAAAACGATGCCATAGAGTGTCCGATAGATAATGATTACAATATTTTTGAGCAACAACTCTAGTCCCACACTTTTGAAGGTTGATTATAACATTCTGTGGCTCTTTTGAGCTTGCGCATTTTTCAGATCTAGTATAGGATGGTTCTCGTCAGTTTTCGTCACAAACTGTAGAGATTTACTTTTATACCATTCGATATGATTGGAATCATCCCGAAACCACATAGTTTTCTACCAAACACTTTAACCACATATCTATAAATTTGCATACAAATTGCAGCACGTTGCTTTTGTTAACGATCTGTGACAGCAGTTGATAGGAGTTAGCTTGTGTTAATATTAATGAGAGAGAGAGAGAGAGAGAGAGAGAGAGAGAGAGAGAGAGAGAGAGAGAGAGAGAGAGGGGGGGGGGAGATTAAATAAGTGTTTTTGGCTTTTGAGAAAATAGAGAGCTTTTAACTAAATGGAATTTACTTTACACTGATTACATGATTCGGATTAGTAAATATTTAATTATATTGATAATGAGCTCAGATGAAATGTTAGTAAACTATTGAAAAGAATTTAATTTAACTCATCTTATAGAAACATGTCTTGTTTGTTTGGTTTATATTCATTGGTATTTCTTTCTCAGAAAATCATATATTTTCTGAAGTCGCTGGGGATTTCTAAACTTTTATACATTGCAGTTCAAAGAAGTCAGATACAACATTTATATAAATAAAAACAAAATCATTAGTGTTAACATATGTAATCCTGGGAGAATTGAATTGCTAATAAGAAAAAAAAATCGTTGAGTAAAAAATCCCAAACATAAGAAAATAGAATTATTAAAGTGGTGAAATATATGCTTCACTGATAAGATGATATAAAACTGAAACATGTCACAATTATCTCTTATAATTTATGAAACCTCGAAATTGTGCGTAGTAAATATATACTGTATATACGTACAGGAATTGTAACGTGAAGTTACTGTAGGTTCACCCAGGTTGGCCCTTGGTGTTTAGGTTCACGTCTGTAGCGAGGTGTAGCGCTAAACACAGTGTAAATATAATAATACTGTTTTGCATATAATTGCTTCGAAATCCTCATGGATAAGACACCTATGTCATTGATGAGGATCTCGTGCTAATCATCCATGAAATTTATGTAACGGTGGATAAAAACATTCTATAGGGACATTTCGTTATCATACTTCATATATACCCTCTGTTATAGCATCATGTGCTCAAACTACAACCTCCTGTAATCAACAAAATTACAAAAAGACTCTAATATACACATATATTGTTTACAGAAATATCTGCATGATACATAAGGACATAAAGACAGATCAAATTCCGGAACACATAATTTCTAACGCCCAATCTTAATATTAAAATTAGAAAAGTAGGGCGGCATTGTATACGAGAGCTAAGATATTAAATAAATGATCGAAAGATGTCATGATCATGACTGGAACATTTTCGATCCCATGACTCATAAATAGCAAGGGCAAAAATAAAACAATACTTAAAGTTCAATCTCTGTACAGTAATCTCTCACAACTCCTCAAATGTCTATCACACACAACACAATATATATAATATACAGTCATATATACAGACAAACACACACAGAAACTACAACACTCTGTTATATATGTATGTATGTATGTATGTATGTATGTATGTATGTATGTATGTATGTATGTATGTATATATATATATATATATATATATATATATATATTCTCGTGTAGCACCCATCCACCATCTGAGTGAGTTTCTTGGTCAGTGTCCAAGTCTCAGACCCATACAGCCGCACAGACTCCACTACAGCAATGAAGAGGCGGATTTTCAGGTCTCTACGAAGGTCCAACTTCCACACCGATCTCAAGATGTGGCACGCCGCCCAGGCCTTGCTCTTCCTCTCAACCACATCATATTCCGTATTCCCAATCTTTGCTCCCAAATGGCTCTGAACATTAATCAGTATACACTGAGGATGAAAATCTCAGAGCTGTATGGGTGCATCCCAAAAGTCAGCTCAAAAGTGACACAGAAGAGACTGGGGTTAGCTGGACATGCTCACCGACATCCAGAGTTGACATTGCACTCAGTACTCCTTTGGGAGCCCCTACATGGACACACTAGAAGAGGAAGACCAAGGTTAACGTATGTTGATGCCCTAAGGACAGACACTGGTCTGTTGGAGATGCAGGACATGGCAGCGATAATGAGGGACAGAGACCGCTGGAGAGAACTCGTCCATGGATCTCGGGAATTTTACCCGCCTTAGATATGTATATATATATATATTTATTAAAATAACAGATTAAAGTTTAAGCAAAGAATCGCTGCTTTCACCCTTAACGGGATCTTCTGAAACTAACAAAGTCAATCTGTAAACGCAGAAGTGGATATTTCAAAAAACGTTGCAACCGGATGAAGACAGGAAGACGATACTTTGGTTCGTGGAAACGTTCGCTGGCAAAGAACGGGAAAAAACGAATAAGATACGTTATTAATAGGAGCGGCGAAAAACAATTACGCGCAAAGACAGAACCACGTTTATGGTATAAAAGAGGTCGTAGACTAATGTTCTCTTAGGTGGTTCATAGAGACGTTCTCTGGCAATGAACGGAAAAAACGAAGATAATACGTCATATGTGGTGCTGGAGAACAATAGCACGCAAAGAAAAAACCACGTAAATGGTATAGCAGAAGTCGTAGACTAAAATTCTAACTAGGAGACCGAATGAATCTCCGCTACAGAGTTAAGAACAAAGTAAATAAATACAATACAGAAGTCATAGAAATAAACAAATACGGACATACACAAGCATACGCGAAACACTTACCATAGGTATACAAAACCACGCACATATAAATATGTGGGTGTGTATGCGTGTATACAAATAAATAAATAAATATATAAACACATACCTACATGTAAAAACACGAATGTTCGGAGACGTAAGTCAACCGAAACATGAAGTACACATATACACACACCCTACATACGTACGAACCTGCATACTCACACAGACGCAAAACTCCCGTATACACATAGCCAAACCGTATGTACCAGAATGAAAAAATTAAAAAAATTATACACCATAACATAAACAATCAAATATACGTACGAGAAGGTATACGTACCTTATCGAAACATACGGGTAATATATACTTACCTAAGCAAATAAGTAATGGTATAAACAAAACATATACTTAGCTCCCACATCAAGACGTAAAATATCCACGTATAGATCGTACTATACGTTAGGGTATAACGTGGGGCTGTAATACAGGAAAGTTTTGTGCAATTTATGTTTACAAGCCGAAATTGCCTCAGATTTTTTGTTTAAGATGTGGTCTGTGGCGTAGAGTATTTCCAGGGCCTCAGCGGCGCAGAGGTCACATGGTCTTTTATTTCCGTTATACGATCTAGCCCTAGCTAGGATCTCCCAGTGTAACTTATATTGGGTGTGGTTGTCTTTTAGACTCCAGATATAAGCTGAAAGTGACGTCATATTCCTTCTTAGAGGGTAACAAAAAGAATGGGTATGCGTGTAAAGACGCTGCTTGAATCTATTGGCGGTTAACCCTATGTAGACCCTGTCTTTGCGCGTAATCGTTTTTCACCGCTCCTATTAATGACGTATCTTATTCGTTTTTTCCCGTTCTTTGCCAGCGAACGTTTCCACGAACCAAAGTATCGTCTTCCTGTCTTCCTCCGGTTGCAACGTTTTTTGAAATATCCACTTCTGCGTTTACAGATTGACTTTGTTAGTTTCAGAAGATCCCGTTAAGGGTGAAAGCAGCGATTCTTTGCTTAAACTTTAATCTGTTATTTTAATAAATATTTGCTCTACGGTTCTTATATATTTGTTATATATTTACCCTTATCGAGCCTTCTTTGGATTTTAGTCTTGAAATGTATTATTATTACTATATATATATATATTCATATATATACGTATGTATGTATGTATGTATGTATGTATGTATGTATGTATATATATATATATATATATATATATATGTGTGTGTGTATGTTTGTGTGTGTGTGTGTGTGAGCGTGTGTGTGTGTGTGTATGTATACAGACTCACGCATATATATATTTATGCTTTCACGCATACACACACACTAACCTTTATATATAAATATATACATATATATGTGTGTGTGTAGTTGGATGTGTCGGGGTGTTTGATTGTTTGGGCATTCAAATTGAATGAATACATCAGATTACTTACTTTTGTGTTATTATTTTATCAATACTAAAGTTTCTAAATGTCATGAGGATGCTTTGTTGGAATCCATTTGATATGTCGAGTTTGTGGCTTTTAAAATGTTGTCCAAATTGACAATAGTCACATATGATTGATGCATAGATTTCAAGTGTTTCATTATGGAATACTAAATTTCACAACAAATCTATTCTATTGGATGATCCTTATAACAACGCATTTGTCACAGTAATTGCAATTTATTCTCACCAAACACTTTCTGTATTATTGCTTTCTTATTTTTGTTTTGTGGAATTTTAAAACCATGTGCATTCTTAGTTTGGATCCCCAGTTTCAAATTATATATATTCTTACCAATGTATTTGGAATTAATAAAAGACATGTCATATTCCATTGTGTGAAGCTGCTAAGATTAATGATAAATTCAGAAATAATCTCTGATGTTGAATATATTTTTTAATGAACATTGTAGAAGTATTTTCAATCCAAGAATGTTTCTATGTGTTGGGCAACTTGTTTAGTAAGAATGTATTCAAGGAGACAAGCCTACAATGAATGGTGTCATTCCAGTTAGTGAAATATGACAAATTTAATAAAACAAACTTTTGGAAACATGATTTTTGCAGGAAATTAATTTGTCTTCGAATTAATTTCCTATTTATTTTTGACATAGAATGATTTTAATTTGTTGCTTCTTTCCATTGGAATTTTAAATTCATTTAGTCTATCACATTTTGAAAGTATGTAAGTTTTAATTTTCTATGTTGTTTTTCAACAGGAGCAAATCTGAATTTTTTACCATCCAAATACATGTCATTCTTCAAAATCTCAAGTTGAAAATTAACTTTTTGAACCACTTTAACTATTATCACAGACGTATTTTACCGAAGCATTGGAACTTCTACTCCGAGAAGTAAGTTATAACTCCCAGATTCCACTCGTGTGCATCAGATTATTCTGTTAAAACCGCGTTTAGGAGACCAGCAAATTATTCTCTCCACCTCAAACACGATTCTGACAAAAGGCGAGGAGATGGATTCTTAATTTAAAATGAGTGGATGGTCTGCTAGTACACTGTTTTTGCTGACCTGAAGTCGGATTACAGCGTAACACAAAAATTCCTCGCATATCTTAACTTTGGACGCCTTTATTGTCTCTACTATGATTCTTTGTGCGTGTTTGTACCACAGGAGCATGAAGGAGGACTTATTTCCAAGCCAAACTGTGTAAGCCTATTTCCTTACTTGGATGGCATCATTGATCCCTTGATGGGACCAAGGGGTCCTTCAGCAAACCGGTGTCACGCCATCTGCATTCGCCGGCTGCATTTAACAGCTGAACCGGAAACTCCCAAGTTGAATTGTCTCAACTCAACGTTCTCAGCTTGCAGAGGGAATTCTTTGAAGTTGGATACAGTGGTATCCGCAAACCTATTTCTGAAATTTTCATCTTCCAGCTCTTCCAACTTTATACTTTAAACTTTCAGAGTTTGTTGTTTCCTAGGATTCAGGTAGTCTCAGACAGCAAACAGGTAGACAGTGATTTGTTGATACTTAAGATACAGCACAGAATCAAATAACAAATCAAAACAATACCAGAATCAAAACAATACCAAAATCAGTTATTAAGCTTGTGGTTCCCTGTCTTCTGATGAGGGAAAAAATCTATTAAATGTACGTTTCCCCCTCAAACATGACAGCAGGGACTTTTGCGTTCAAGAATGACACTGAGATACACGGTACCTAGAAGGCGAATTAGGTCTGAGATATATTTTTTGATGGTTTGATGTGGAGAAGTATCTCCAGACTGATTCCACACCAGTCTCCCCCTGGGCACTCGTTACGTCGAGGAGATATTTGCTTCCCTCTAGGACTGGGAATTAAGGATCCTCCAGATGTCTATTTCTGGTGAGATTCCAGCAATGCGGATCTTATATGTCCTTCTTCCCATTCAAGGTATTGTTTCCTCCAATCAACTACTGCAGCACTATGCATCACCTCTCCCAAAGCTTATTTTTTCATTCCAGGGGTTACCGTTCCTGAATACAGTTTTGACTTGGAACATTTTCTCACTCTCCTGTTCGCCTGTTCTAATAGTTGCATCTTTAAACATGCCGAAATATTTTTACCCGTTTCCTCAATTTGGGACATTATTTTACTACCATGTATTTCAATATCATCGATCTCAAACAATTTGCCTTTTTCCATTGTAATATTTTGCACTTGTCTAATCCAACCTTCATGCCTGTCTCATCAGCTACAATCCTCACTGTGTGGACAAGTGAATCGACTTCTTTTTCATTACGCCATACAGCATTAAATCGTCTAGAAAACAATAGATTGTTTATAGGTATTGACTCTTTCGCCATGTAATATCCACAATTTGTTTTTTCATGAAAAAGGAGTAAGCAGAATCAGTATAATGATTAACAACAAAGGTGATAATGAGTCCCTTTTGAAAATAACTCATCTTCTGCGAACTTCACTGACAAATGTTTGCATTCTGAGCATAAGGTAAAACTTAATACATAAAATATTTGTGACCTGTTTGTTTTTAAACATCATTTGTCTTATTTCAAACAATAAAATTTAGGTTTCACAAGGAAGAGAAAAATCTTGTCAATTTCCCACAATTCGATTTATCATTATAGTCAGGGCCGTCTTGACGCATGGGCACGCTGGGCAGTTGCCCCGGGGGGGGGGGGCATGGTAATCTATTTATATAGCGACTTGCTGTCAATTGATAAATACTATACTATACAGTAAGATCTGCCCGGGGGCCTATAATGCTGTTAAGACGTACCAGATTATAGTAATACATATTAGGTCTTTTGCTAATTATTTTGGATGTTAATTATGCAATCAATATTTTATCCACTCAACACCCACACCCCCACGTGTCAAAAATATAGTTAATTTCACAACGTCACATAAACATTTATAATCAGAGCAATGTTTTATTCAATGTTAGAACGTAGTGTTTTGGAACAGCTTAAAATCCACTCAGGGAGACAACCGTTTAGCAACTTCACGAGGAAGAAGACCTTTATTACAACAAAACACACCAATTTATACAAGTGTTAAATGGGTATGACTCATGCACGTGATGATTGGTTGAGTACAAAAACAGACAAAAGTGGAGTCAGATAATGCTTAACGTTAAGACAAGGGAATGTATGAAAAATGATTAGTCATGCACACGTGATACAAACAGGTGTAGGGGAAAGTAGAATAATGTATAAAATGTTGAATCAGAACGAAGAACATTCACAACATCTTCCTCTCACTTTTTAGGCTTGTCAGCAATGAATAAATTTCGAGCGTTGCATTTGCGTCCATCGTCAAGTTCAAATGTTGCTTCACCAACTGTTCTTAGGATTCTAAGTGGCTTTGAAAAACGGTGCTCTCCTTTCTTTGATGAGAGAAATTTTCTTCGAACATAGTCGCCAACCTTCCTTGTTGCTACTGCGACGCGGTAATTATCTTGATATTGACGAATTTTCATTTCATAATCATGCGATACTGCAGCTGTAGGAATGGTTGAATTGAACTTTGTTCTCAGCGGCCTGCCAAGAAACAGCTCTGCTGGTGTCCTTCCCGTTGCTCCGTGCACGGTCTCGCGCAAAGTCGTAGAAGCGCTGAGAACGGCATCAGCCCACGACTTACCATCTATCTGTGCAGTCTTGATTTTGTCTTTGATGGAGCGATTGAATCTTTCTACCAGCCCATACGCCTGTGGATTGTAATGCACGGTTCGTGAATGCCTCATAGAATGCTCTTGCAGAAACTGTTTAAACAGATGGCTCCGAAATTGTGGTCCGTTGTCAGTGACCAAATTCTCTGGGCAACCGTAACGAGAAAACAACCTCCGTAGCCAGGAAATAATAGTCAAAGTTAGAGGCTCTTTGCAAAGGAGAGTTTCATGGAAACGGCTGTAATAACAGATGACGATCACAATATACCTCTGATTTAAAGGTGCTGTAGAAAATGGCCCCATAACGTCCATTGATAGCATTTCCCACGGTCGAAGTGGATATTCAACAGGTTGAACGGGAGCTGGGATAGGCTTGGCTGATTTATCGGCAGAGCAACATGTCGAGCAAGAGCGTACTTGTCTTTCAGCTTCCGATGCCATGCTGGGCCACCAGTATTGCGATCTCTGTTGCTGCTTAGTTCGACCTATTCCCGGATGACCCTCGTGAGCTAGCGATAAGACTCGTGATCGAAGAAAAGTGGGAATAACGAGCAGGAAAGCACGCCACAAGCAACCTTGGATGCAGGAGAGTCCTCCTCGTAAGTTGTAGAATGGCCAGAATGCACGGTCAAGGTGTTTTCTAGCAGGCCAACCATCTATCAAATATGATAAGACCGTCTTAAGGACCGGATCATTTGTGGTTGCAGTTGAAATCTCTTGAAGAGCCATTGCCCATTCTTGAGAGCTTTCGCTGGCAGCTATGATTTCATCTTCGTCATTTGAACCATGTGTCGAACCAAGCTCTGGGAGCCGAGAAAGTGCGTCAGCTACTTGATTGCTTGACCCTCGGATGTACTCTATAATGAAATTGTAGTTGAGCAGCCGGGAATACCAACGCGCAGTTATCATTGGACGATGAGCCTTGCCACCCTTGAGCAGCAGAGCTGTTAGCGCAGAATGGTCAGTACGTAAAGTGAATTTTCGACCGAACAAGTAAAGATGCCACTTGTCACAGGCCCAAATACATGCTAGAGCTTCTTTTTCGCCTAAGGAGTAGCCGTTTTCAGCCGTTGAAAGAACCCTCGAAGCATATGCAATTACTCTTTCGACCTTGTTCTGGACCTGCGCAAGAACTGCCCCTAAGCCAACGCCGGAAGCATCTGTGTAGACAATGGTGTCACAATTTATATCAAATACAGAAAGAACTGGTGCTGAGACTAACAGATTCTCAACTGCTTGAAAACTTTCGTCTTGCTCACTTGTCCATTCAAAAGTCGTATCTTTCTTTGTTAGGCGACGCATTGGTTCTGAGATGGAAGCAAAATTGGGCAAAAAACGAAGGTAGTAAGAACAAAGACCCCAAAATTGACGAACTTGTTGTGCCCTTTGTGGAATCGGTGCATTCCGAATAGCCATTGTGTTCTCTTTGCTTGGTTTAACTCCATTGGCTGAGATGATGTGGCCTAGGAACGGTATTTCGGATGAGTTTAGTACACATATATCTAAATTGATTCGAAGATTTAATGATTCAAGTCGAGTGAGAACCTTATCAAGTGTCGAGTTGTGAGTTTATTCATTGCTTCCAAAAACACAAATGTCATCCATGTAAACTATGACGCCGTTGATATTTTGAAACGCATGTGAAATGAATTTCTGCCACGCTACCGGTGCTGAGCTCAAACCCATAGGAAGAACCTTGTATTGGAAGAGGCCCACTGGTGTAAGAAATGCCGTAAGATGCTTTGATTCATCGGTCAGCTCGAGGTGGAAATATGCTTTAGTTATATCGAGGACTGAGAAACACTTTGCCCCTGCCGGCTTAACTAACAGTTCATCAAATGACGGTATCACAAATTTATCGACGATTATTTGCTTGTTTAGTTGCCGCAGATCACAACATATGCGCATTCGACCGTCTTTTTTCATCACTGCTACCATTGGATGCACCCATTCGCTGTGATCTATTTCTTCAATTAGATCAGCCTCTACCATTTCGGACAATGCCTGTTTAACAGCATCCACCTTAGCCAATGCAATTGGACGTGGTTGAGATATTGCAACTGGCTTCGCATCAGGTTTAAGCTGAATAAGGTGTTGAGCCTTTGGTATACGGCCAATACCTGAACTGAACAGCAGTGCAAATTGTTTTGAAATTGTCGAACAGTCTATTGAGAAAGTGTTATCGATCCGTGGAGTTAAATGAAGATGAATTATTGCTTTTCTACCCGGCAGTGGTTTGACATTTTCTTTACAGCGAACGATGTTGCATGCTTTTTCCCCCCAGGTCAGTTTTTTTAGAATCTTCTGAAAGAAGGGTCTCCTGAACGTGATCATCACCCAAGCCTGCTATCAATTGCTGAATAAGCATAGCGTCTTTGACTGTCGACCTAGTAAGCAGCTCATATTCGCAACTCTTTACGTTATTATTCAACCGCGCAATAAAAACATCAACAGACTCACCCTCTTCTTGATACGTGAGAGTGAATCTCTGCCGGGCGTAGAATATATTCTCTCTCGGTCCCCAGAGTTGGTCCAACTGTTTGATGGCTGCATCATAATTTTGAAGTCGTGTGAGTTGTACTGTTGTTTCCGAGATAGGTGCGAAGTAAATTTAGTTTAGCTTAATCATCCCATTGAATGTGTGGGTTGTAAGTGCGTGATAATAAGAAATGTGTTTCGAGGTCCTTCTTCCAGCGTTGCCAATCTTCCGCTGATGGACGTGTCGAGTCGTTGTTCCAGAAGAAAGTTAATGGAAGCGGCAGGTTAATTTCGTTTGGGAAATCGCGACGCCAAAATGTGTTTTGGAACAGTTTAAAATCCACTCATCGATATAACAAATGTTTAGCAACTTCACGAGGAAGAAGACCTTTATTGCAACAAAACACGCCAATTTATACAGCTGTTAAAATGGGTATGACTCATGCACGTGATGATTGGTTGAGTACAAACACAGACAAAAGGTGAGTCAGGTAATACTTAACGTTAAGACAAGGGAATGTATGAAAAATGATTAGTCATGCACACAAACAGGTGTAGAGGGAAAGTACAATAATGTATAAAATGTTGAATCAGAACAAAGAACAGTCACAAGAATACCCAACGATTCAATTTAACAAAATGGCTGCAATGATATTCATAATTTTTTGACTGCTACTAGCAATAACCAACTGAAGAGAAATATATAAAACTGCTAAACGGTCCCAAAGTTGCTGACTCATTCATTGAAAGCTTCTGTCGTGATTTACTACAATTATCATTAGCTGATGTAATCAAAATACAACAGCTATAACTAATAATGCAATATCAATGCCATCACATAACATGCTACAAATAGCAGCAATCTGCCACAAAACATACCCTACCACCCCAAAACGCATGGAATAAAATAGATTAGATTATTCCTCCAAAAGAATTGCTGAAGCTGAGACAGTAATGCGCAAGATTCAGTACTCAGAAGAGAGGTAGGTGTAAAAAACAAATTCGCTATCTTCAAGAAGAGTTTTGGAGTAAAGTTACTCGATTGAGTGCTTAGAAAGGAGATTAGAGAGTCATTCCAGGTAGAGCCGAATTGAGATACACAGCTCCGATACTAGCTGCATGTGATTAGAATATTGCAGGAATGTATGGCTGGAGAGATTTTCCGCGCAAAGCCAATCGGCAGGAGACCAAGAGTTAGACCCCAAGCAAAATGACTGTATAACATCCATGAGCTTGGCTGGTCTCGCATGGTGATGCAGCAAAACCAGTTGGAGACCGTTGCGCTCATTCCACCAAACTAGAAAGTCCTGAAAACTTCATGATAACTACATTTCCCTCCATGGCCAATCAGAAAATAAAAAGAATATTATAGATGATACCAAATCATATATTTGATATAATACAACGAAAAGTGAAAATTACAAAAAGAATGAATTGAATATGAAAGGTTTTGGATAATTCCATTGAGGAACATTCTTCAATGTAAAATTGTTAACGGTAGTTGATTCATGGAGAGACTGGGGAAAGATGACCTTTATATCACTGTGAACTGCCTTATAATGTATAGCTCTCCTGCTGACCTTTTAAACAAGCGCCTGAATCGAACACTTCTTAAGTGTTGAGATAAAACCAAATTCACGTTAAAGAAGTTGCAAAAGAAATGCTGTATGACCTGCTATGTGAATCCTTGAACAACACCACAAATCACATGATACCCTACCACTGTGTAAGATGTCATATTTTATCATTTCTTTCTCTGATTATAGATTTTTGGCTTTTACAGTTCAGTAAAACGTGATTTGCTTTATTTGGGTATTGTTTGAAACCTTTTTGCAGATACTTCGACATTCATACACACACACCCACATTCACGCGTATAAACGTAACACACACGCATAACATAGTCACAAATACGCACCACACACACTCACGCACATATAGACACAGAAATACACATCATATACACATAGAAATCACACGCACATATCCACATCATGCACACACGTCAAATACACATCACACATCCTATGCAAACACACCCCACAAAGAAACATCACACACTCACACATCGCATACACAAGCACACGGATATTACTTACACAGACATCATACATGACACGCACATAACCACACGCACATAACCACACACCACACACAGAAATAAAAAAAAACAAACCCGTCACGCTCACACCATAAGCGCAATCACACTACACACAAAAGCATGCATCACATATACAATTACAGGTATACAAACATATGAATATCCACACATATCACACATACATTATACATATATCAGAAACAAATAACATACTTATCAAACCACGCATACAGCCATATACCTTCACACGTTAGACAGGTTAATAATTTTTACAAATTAATGCTTTAATCCTGTGGTTCCCGAAAGTTTTTCACATACAACTCGCTGTGGAACATGTAAATATATATTAGCATGTTTGCACCTAAATTCGAAAATATATTCCAAACAAGCTTTTATACATATTAACATAGCATAAAGTTAAAAAGAAAAACAGACAATATAGAAAAATTATTTATATTCCTTTCTTTTATCAATAAATGTAGCAAAGTTATCAAGTAGTATCTAGCGCTTTGTGATTGGAGCAAACATATATGAACTTTATTGTGAATTACAATTTGTATTTTACTCAATGTAAAATTACATCTTTCACTTTCTTGGTTAAATTGTCAATGTGTCAGACAGAATGATTTGCGGTATCTGACCGACTTTTATGTAAGATAACTGATCAAATTCATTCTGTCGGCGGTTGCCGTCAGTAATGCTTTTCGTTGTAAAAATAAACATTGAAGAAGAAAAATAAGAAAAGAAAATATTCTTTATTGGCCACATGGGCCAACATATACAGTACAAAATACAGGGACAGTAGGGGCTTGACAGAAATATCGAGTATATAATTAAAAAAACAATAACAATAAACCAAATCATTATAACAATACATATTTGTCAATAGGGGAGAAACACTGAGGATGACTCAGGAACCCCACTAATCCGGAACCACACGATACTCCCAGAGCACCTGAGACGGGTTCCCCTCTCCTCTCCTAATCAGCCAGTCTATAGGTGCATGGTCAGAGTAGGCATATTCACATGGGCCATCCTTTCAACATTTACCCACATGTTAGCAAATATACTGGGGGAGGAGGAAGCACTTCCCTCTCAACCCTCACCTTCCTTTCCAAATGAAACTTGACAAAGTTGATGAGGGATTGGCCGAAGAGAAAAGTGTCAGTCTTTAGTCCTTTCAGACATAACCTCCTTCGCTATAGCCACCAGGCAGAGGGAAAATGTCTATCTCCCTTAACCAAAAGATTACGGTAGGGGTATCTTCACGATGGACTTGTTCCATAGCCGAATCCGTCCCACATGCAATAACTGTTGTTCGATATAAATCCACAAGTCAGTAATGCATGGTCACTGGTTGTGTGCGTGCAGAACTGTTTCCTCGCTCTGCACGCATGAAGAATAGATCCGCCTGACCGCACTTCCGTGCCTGAAGAGTTTATCTTGAAACGACAGTGCATCCCGATTGCAATGAAAATGGAGTGGCTTCTGGACATTATCCATAGTCTTCGGCTCAAACGCTTTCGAAACAAACTGGTGAGCGCGATTTCGTCGTCTACCAGAACCTGTCGCACATGCCAACCACAAATCCTCTATAGAACTCTATAGATTCGAATTCCCAATGATCGCATTGGTAGCCTAGTATAGGGCCGTGAGAACCTGGCAACATTCCAAATGCCAGGCGCCCAGTCTCGGTCTCTACTTTACCTGGGTATGTAGGTACAGAAGAGACCAATCAAAGAGATGAGATGCGGAAATACCTAAGTTACAAACAGTGACCATCCTGTTTAACTTTTAAGTATATCAGAAGATGCTGTAGCCTCCGTGCATGTTTGAGCATCATCAGCCACAGTATGCTCAGCCTTCCGCATAGTGTTGGCAGCAAATGCTCCGATTTACCAATGGAAACTGTCCCTTTCACAAGAAGTTCAGTTCAAGAGCAGGTGTTCTAGTTTGCTTCATCAACATTTATCAGTTCTTAGCCACCTGGAGTTCTTGTCCGAACGAATCGCCGAGCAACTTCACCGAGCTATAAATCTATAGACATTACCGGGCTCAGTTTTGGTGCCGTCAACCTTTCAGATTCCTCAAAGTAGGTGATGATCACCACGATTCCCGTAGTGTTTGACACTATCGCGGTGGTGTCATCCTCATATACTGACGCAGCCTTTCCACATCCCGGTTCGAGCAGGATGACTGGCAACAGCTCCAGCTTATGCAGTAATAGTTCAAGAGTCAATACTACAGAAGGGGTAGGGAGGACATTTTTGATACACATTGATCACGTGATTTGAAACTATTCCGGAAGGTGGCCATTTACTTTGACCATCGGGCTGATGCGGCTGTGTATTGCAGTTATCCAGTCACTGAAGATGGGACCGAAGTCAGCTACCTATAGAACAGCCTCCAAGCATCGATGGTCGACTCTATCGAAAGCTTCATCAACATTTATCAGAGCTCTACGGAAGCTAGTTTTACTTCCTACCGTCTCTATGACGTATTACAAGTTTGTGCCTCAGCTACCAGACCCTGGACGACAAGTATCAACCTCTTTGCTAACACCTTGTCCATAAATCTTTAACTCTGTGTTTTGCAGAGGTATGAGCCTGAAACTGCATTCATCTGGCTGGAGTCGTTCATCGCGCGTTTGTATCGGTTAGTCAAATACCGTATCCTGTTTTATCTAACGTTGCGCCTCGACAACTCGGGCACTTCGATCAGCTTTTGTTCTCTCGTAGGTCTGATAATTAAACGTTCGTGTTTTGCATCATTACAAACATGTTCTAATGCCATTCTTACCGATAGCACGTATTGTAAGTGTCGCTTCTAATCAGTCATCCAATTTACCTAACAAATTCCCCTCCTTTCTATATTAAAAATCCTCTAATCCCACTCTTGGGCGCACCTCACCAACATTTGTTGATGTCACCTCCTGTCAACTTAGACCTAACTAGTTTTGTGTCCCGGTCTCTGTAAGCTAACGCAACGGGAATGACGTGTAGAAACTTCAGTAACCAGTAACTATGAATTCTATCTAGGTCTACCATTCATATCACAAATTTGTCATCTAAATAGGTCACCGTTCGGAAATGTGGACAACCTATATCTACTGACATAACGTAAAACCTATCTATATACCATCTATATGTTTGTCCAGGTCCACACTGTTGCATTCGGGAAATCTAGTCGGCATCTGTCAAGTACTTGAGGCATTTGTAACCTCAGAGTGGATTGACACTGTTAAAAAGGTGAATAATGAGCAAGCCCACCAACGAACTGACTTGAGTATTTCGGTTGAAACAGGTCAATAAATTAACCAAGTGGAAGTCACCAGACCCTGGTGGTATGCAAGGATATTTCATTAAGAATATAACGTCTAGCCACCCGACTGCATGATGTCGTGTGAAGTACTGCAATGGTTGATAAAAGGTACCTCGAAATAAGTCCCATGTTAAAAAAACCTGTTACTTATTGACAAGATGATAATATGGGATGGATAGATTACAAAAATGCATTCGACATAGATTTCCATTCTTGCATAACTAAGTGCCAAGAAATTTTCAATGTGGCGGAGAACATCAGACTCCCATTGAGTGATACCGTGAAGAGATGGGAGACAGAGTTAACCTAAGGGTGAGATTATTTGGGGAAGTGAAAATCAAAAGAGGCATCTGCCATCATGTTTGTCCTTATGCTCATACTCTTGTCTCTCGTATTGTGAAGAGTGAATGCAGCATACGAACTGGGATGAAGAGAGCTTACCAGCAATCACCTCCTCTTCATCGATGACCTAAATATCTTCGGGAAAAACGAGAAGGTTTTGGATGTAATTGTTAATATTGTTCATTTTTCCCGCAATGATATATATATATATATATACATATATATATGGAATTTGGTGTGAATAAGTGTGGATTCCTAGTGATAATGAGATGTAAATTGAAGAGAAGCAAATGAATCAATATGCTAATGGGAGATGTGATAAAAGAGATCGACACCGAAAAATGATATAGGTATTTTGGTATTTTTTTAGGCAAAAAATAACGTGGAAAATAAAATAGATAAGTTACATAAAGAGAGTCAGGAAGATACTAAAATCACATCGGAATATTAGGAATGCCATAAGTGCAATGAATTCCGACATGTGTGTATTATTAAGTACAATGCGGGAATTCTTAAAGTGAATGTATACGAGCAAAAAGAACTGGATGGAAAGACAAGGAAATTAATGACTACTTATATGAGAAGTGTGATGCTGATAGATTTAACTTAAGGAGATCTGAAAATGGAAGAGATCTTATCAAGTGGACCTTAATAAAGCTACAGAGGGAATTCAACTGGCTACACAGGAACACCCTTAGAAAGAAATGTTGACACGAAGTAGTATTTTATTTGACTAATTTTTATTGAACTTGTATTTCAGAAAATAACAATGAAAATAACTATGATTACTAATGAAATGAAAAGGCATTCTGTGATTGTGACTTTGAAGGCTAAGCGTGGTGATTTAGAAATTTATCGTTTTCTGAAAGTTGCAAGATCTTTTGTCCACAAGATTAGGTGTGAGTTAGAGAAAGAAGATGGAGGCATATTACCTGTATCAAAACGTAAAAAGGATTTCAAACGCTCTGATTCTATCAGGACACTTAATTTATTCAGGAAGTTAAGCAAAACATTGATGACAATCCAGGGAGATCTGTTCTCAGCTAAGTTCCCAGGCGAAGCGTGGACACAGGGAACTTATACAAAAATAATTCAGTGGATGGAAAAAAGCAAGCGAGGACTAGATTCCAGGACATTGAAAAAATCACTGCCTACTTAGTCGGTGGCGAATTCAAAAGAATCAATCACGTGACATCGAGGTCAATCAGTGAGGAGTGGGGGTGCTAATAAGACAGTAGCCTG
>OZ024741.1:82465214-82467714 GCA_964016885.1 Eledone cirrhosa | reverse complement strand
CCAGCCTTAACTTCTACGGGGCTGACTGGAAGAAGATTAAGAGTGAAATCCGGAAGCAAACATGGAGTGCAAACATCGCCACACAAGACACTAACACACAATTTCAACACTTCATGACAACGATACACACCATATGCAAAAAGTGTGTCCCGGAGAAAGAGGCAAACAGACACAAAAATCTTATTCCCAGAGATAGGAAAATCCTTATGAGACGTAGAACTAAACTCTCAAACCAGTTGAATAGTCAACAAAACCAAAACAAGAAGGAATCCTATTTGAAACGTGCACTACTTGACACCGAGATTGCACTCAAGCTTTCACATGAGAATGAGAGGGCAAGGAAAGAGAACAGGGCCATAGAAAACATTAAAACAAACCCTAAGGCCTTCTTTAAATTTGCAAAAGAAACTGCCTCAGTACACTGCAAGATTGGACCACTCTTCCACACGGACGGTTCATTAACCGAAAATCCCCAAGAGATATGTGAAATACTGAACGAACAGTACAAAAGTGTCTTCACATGTCCACTGAGGCACATGCAAATAACGAAGCCAGAGGAGTTCTTTGATGCCACAACACTACATCAAGAAATGGCAACCATCAACCACATAGACATAACGGAGGAGGATGTGGTGTACGCCATTGATGAAATTAGAACAGACTCGGCTGCTGGACCTGATGGATTCCCAGCAGTTCTCCTAAAAATATGTAAGCGGGCCTTAGCAACTCCACTGAAGATGCTCTTCAGAAGCTCCTTGGCTAGCGGTGTACTACCCAGGGAGCTGAAAGAAGGCACAATATGCCCTATCCATAAAGGAGGTAGTAGAGCGGAGGCCAAGAACTATAGGCCAGTCTCCCTGACGTCGCATATCAGTAAGGTCATGGAGCGAGTCGTCAGAAAGAAACTAATCACTTTCCTCGAAGAAAATGACCGCCTGACTAGCACGCAACATGGCTTCCGCCCAGGAAGAAGCTGCCTTACACAGCTGCTACATCACTACGACTGGGTACTGAGACAGCTACTAGACAGCTCACATGTAGACGTGATATATCTTGACTTTGCGAAGGCCTTTGACAAGGTCGACCACGGAATGATATGTCACAAACTACACGGACTCGGCATAACTGGAAAAGTAGGTGAGTGGCTGCATGGCTTCCTGAGGGACAGAAGCCAGGCAGTCGCAGCAAATGGGGCCCTCTCGAGGGAAACACCGATAACAAGTGGGGTGCCTCAGGGGACAGTCCTGGGACCACTACTGTTTTTGGTGGCTCTCTCGGACATGCCCTCTGTGGTGCATGCAACAACATCCCTCACTAGCTATGCTGATGACACTAAGGCAATCAAAAACCCGGCTGACGCTGCCCTCTTACAGCAGGATCTGGATGCCATATACAGATGGGCGGAAGAAAACAACATGCAGTTTAATGCTGGCAAATTCCAAGCCCTACAATACAAACCTGCAAACACAAACACAAATATAGCGGAACACAGCTACACAGGACCAGGAGGGACCGATATCCCCGTGTCAAAATCGATACGAGACCTGGGCATAGACATGAGCGATGATGCATCTTTTTCTTCACACATCATGAAGGTGGCGACAGCATGTAGACGATTCGCTGGCTGGATCTTGAGGACTTTCCTTACAAGAGATCGAGACACCATGTTGACACTGTGGAGGACTTTTGTCCTAAGCCGCCTGGACTACTGCTCCCAGCTGTGGTCACCCCATAGTGTCAAACTAACCACAGAGCTTGAGGCAATCCAGCGAAGCTACACCAAGAGGATTGCCAAGATGAGGGAGACAAGCTACTGGGAGAGGCTGAAGGAACTGAACCTCTACTCCTTGGAGCGAAGACGGGAGAGATACGCAGTGATCTACATGTGGAAAATCCTGGAGGGACTAGCACCAAACTTTGGCATTGGGAGCTGGACCAACCGTCGAACAGGACGTCACTGTGTGGTGCCAAAGGTCCCGTCTTCCACATCTAGAATAAGGAGCAGGTATTGCAATAGCCTGGGATTCAAGGGCCCTCAACTCTTCAACAGGCTGCCGAGACATCTGCGAGACTTGCATGACGTGGAGGTGGATGTCTTTAAGAAACATCTCGACACCTTGTTATCCAGGATCCCGGATGAGCCCACAGCAAGACACGAGGGAAACCTAAGGGCAGCAGCAACAAACTCCCTCCTACACCAGTGGCCAACCTATACAGGCTGGAGATAAAATGTGTAGCAACAAGGGCGGTGCCCCAGCATGGCCTCAGCCGGATGGCTGAAACAGGTAAAAGAGTAAAAGAGTAAATATATATATATACCTATATATATATATATATATATATATATATACCTATATATATATATATATATATATATACCTATATATATATATATATGTATATATATACCTATATATATATATATATACCTATATATATATATATATATACCTATATATATATATATATATACCTATATATATATATATATATATACCTA
>OZ024741.1:82445214-82455214 GCA_964016885.1 Eledone cirrhosa | reverse complement strand
AACCCAAGTTCGATGAGCATCTGTTTCAGCAAATGGACAAAAAAATAAGATGAAATAAAAAATCTGTAATTGTATGTGCTATAAAGTAGAAAGGGCATAAATGTAATAATCTCAATGGGGATGAGAAAATCATAAGCGTTAGTTTCGAGCGGAAGCTTTCATTAGACACAGATTGCAGCAATATCAGGGGCTCCGTACTTCCATTAGTGTGTACCTATATATTGACGGGCACATGCCCAATATAGGTCACATGAAAAGACTCGACATAATTACCTATTAATCTCATCTTCGTAGAGGGTTTCATGACTGTATCAGTCGACTGAATTGAGCTCAGAAGAGGTGAAAACAATGTAGAACACAGAACACATACATCCCTACCTAAGCGTCACGTGGACATCCGTCCAATACTCTGAAGACTCAACCAATTCACAATATAAAATATTGTATCATACAACCTTACATTCGATATAATACGGATATGTAAACACTAGAGGAGGTGGTATGAATATTGGTTTGCGTAAAAGCCAAATTCCCTAAAACGATATGGCGGATTTCCTTTCTAGCTACATTCTTCTGTCCATCAGTTTGCCGGTCAAATTTCTGGCAACCCAGTAATGTATTCTGCTTTCTCTCTAACACTCTAGTTTATTAACATCTCTATTTCTATTTGTTTCTATATTCCTATCTTTCTATTTCTTCTGCCTCGACCCATCAACACACGCACGCACTAACGCACGCACGCACGCACGCACGCACACACACACACACACACGCACACACACACACGCACACATACACACGTACGTACGTATGTATGTATGTATGTGTATGTATATGTATATATATATGTATGTATATAAGTATGTATGTATGTATGTATATGTATATATATATGTATGTAAATATATATGTATGTGTATGTATGTGTGTATGTATGTATGTATATATATGTATGTATGTATATATATATGTGTGTATGTATGTATATGAATATATGTATGTATGTATATATGTGTGCATGTATGTATGTATATATATGTATATATGTATATATGTATATATGTATGTGTGTGTGTGTGTATGTACGTATGTATGTATATATGTATGTGTATGTATGTATATATGTATGTATATACGTATGTCTCATGGTCGGGTCGTTGGCAACTAAACTGGCAACCCCACCAAGGTTTCTTGGTGAGGTGACTTAGGACATCCTGCGGGACTAAAAACAAAACCTGTCAAAGGGCAAAGGAGCGCTTAAGAGTGAATGGCCATCCAAAATCACCAAGAGTGATGACCCCTTAGCCTTTGTCATGGCAGAATTCTAGGAGAAGAAAGACTCTGATATAACACCTGCAGCCCTGATGGTATCCAATGATGTTGCTTTTTCTTCTTTTCGGTAAATATCATCTTGGTTAAGAGAGTGGGACTGGCTTTATGCAGTGCCTTTGCTCACTATAAAAGCTTCACGGCACAGGCATTGCTTTATATCTGGAGATCTCTCTGCGCTTGTCGTCACATGGTAACATGGGCCCAGCACTATGTGTCAATAATTGTCACAGGTGTAATGTTTGTATCAGAGTTTCAAGTCGCTGGCTGGACTAACACGTCACACTCGTTCAGCGAATCGGTAGGGGTTCTCCTACATGGATATAAAGTAGTGGCCGTACTCGAAAACGAGTTGGCAGCCACCATGTATGTATGTATATATGTATCTATAATGAAGAAAAAACACAAGGTTAACTTAAATCCATTCTATAATTTCTACGTTTGTTTCCATACAGGGAATAATGGTACTACCATGTGGAGACACAATAAATTAATCCGAAAGAATTAATTACCAATTATTTGCACAACACACACACACACACACACAAACACACATATATATATATATATATATATACATATATATATATATACATATATATATACATATATATATATATATATACATATATATATATATATATATATATATATATATATATACATATATATATATATACATACATATATATATACATATATACATATATATATATATATATATACATATATATTTAGATATATATACATATATATTTAGATATATATACATATATATTTATATATATACATATATATTTATATATATACATATATATACATATATATTTATATATATACATATATATACATATATATACATATATATATATATATATATATATATATATATATATATATACATATATATACATATATATATATATATATATATATATACATTAATATATATATATACATATATATATATATCATCACCATCATCACTCGTCGACTACTGTCGAGATGATGGATCTCACTCTCATGCTCCAATTCCCTGTCCCCCATCGCTGCCCCTAGGTCCTGTCTACTGATTCCCGTATCCCGAGAGATAACGTCAGGTAATGACAGCTTCCTACTCCTAGTCAGGCTGGAGTCAGGGTTCCAGAGCAAGAGAGCGGATATGATTTCATTGCTGGCACGGTGACAGTGGCCAGCAAATTGAGCTCTCCGAGATTTTAGAAGGGCAGAGGCTCGAGGGAGTTTGCCATAGATTTTAGACAAGGTGGGATATATATATATATACATATATATATATACATATATATACATATATATATATACATATATATATACATATATATATATATATATATATATATATATATATATATATATATATATATACATATATATATATATATATATATACATATATATATATATATATATACATATATATATATATATATATATATACATATATATATATATATATATATATATATATATATATATATATATATGTATATATATGTATATACATGTATATATATATATGTATATATATATATATATATATATATATATATATATATATATATATATATATATATATATGTATATATATATATATATATATATATATATGTATATATATATATATATGTATATACATGTATATATATATATGTATATATATATCCCACCTTGTCTAAAATCTATGGCAAACTCCCTCGAGCCTCTGCCCTTCTAAAATCTCGGAGAGCTCAATTTGCTGGCCACTATCACCGTGCCAGCAATGAAATCATATCCGCTCTCTTTAATACATCAAAAGTTTTTATTAGCCGACAATGTTTCGTCCTATTAAGGACTCATCAGGGCAATCAAAACAACAAGAAGTAATATCGGCAGATACAAGCCGGAAGCTCCGAAGAATATGGAGTGTACATACACTAAAGTCTTGCAAAAATATATAATAAAAATAAAAATAAAAATAATAAAAATATATAATAAGAATAACTAAGGATGTATATAACATTAAGAACCATATTACAAATATAGTCCAAAGCAACTAACCTAAAGCTAAACAAATGTGGTTATATAGAGCAGGAATTATATATAACACAATGTAATATAACATAATACATTATAATAATATACCTTTACCAACATTAAAATTACAATTAAAAATCAAAAGTTACAATATATATATATATACATATATATATATATATATATATATAACGAAGGAAATGTTGTAAGGAACCAGGTGGACCAAAACGCACCAAAGTACTCAATACTTGAGGTAGTAGAGTGGGTAATAGGAACCAGTAAGACCCCGACAGCTGAGCTCAAGCCGTTTCGACGGCGAATTAGCCGTCGAAACGGCTTGAGCTCAGCTGTCGGGGTCTTACTGGTTCCTATATATATATATATATATATATATATATATATATTGTCAGTGTTGAACAAGCGAGCAACGATGGTAGCTGGAGACTACGGCTTAATACGGGATGTGTGTTTACAAACACACCGAGCATTATAATAAATGTTCGGTGAATCCATACGTACATATATATATATGTGTGCATGTATGTATATATATATACATACTACTGTAGGTCTGTATACATATATGTATGTACGTGTACATACTTATATTTAAGTAACAGCCGTGCTAAGAGTGGGAAATGAAATTTCGTTTCATTTTTTCCGTTTATCGTTTTCGGGGCACCCGGCGGATTAACTGACTCGATATGCAAATTGGCTACTCAGCCGTTAATATGCATAAGTTAAGTGTATACGTTCAACAATCTGGCAGGAAGGTATACGTTGCTGACGATAGCTAATAAGCTTGAAACTAGTACAGCGTTCCTTTGTCAGTGTTGAACAAACGAGCAAAGATGGTTGCTAGACACTACGGCTTAATACGGGATGTTTGTTTACAAACACCGAGCATTATATTAAATCTTCGGTGAATCCATGCGTACATATATATATGTGTGCATGTATGTATATATATATGTTATGTATATATATGTATATGTATATATATAAAAATATGTATATATATATATATGTATATGTATATATATATATATATGTATATATATATATATGTATATATATATATATATATATATGTATATATATATGTATATGAATGTATATGTATATATATATACATATATGTATATATATATATATATATGTATATGTATATATATATATATATATATGTATATATATATATTAATGAAAATGAACAAAGGAACTATTATGACATTATAACAAGTTTATTGCCGACAGCCGTTTCGTCCGACCGTATGGTGGGACTTTTCAAGGCATATACCAGGTGATTGTAAGTTCATTATTTACATCAACGTTTCACTCAAGATCAGCAGTTTGACATTGTGGTATACATCAACAGCTCCGCATGTATATTTGGGGTCTATATTCTAAGGGGCCTCTTTTATATTAGTTGTAGGAGTTATATAAGTTACGCATTAAAAGTAAAAGACTTGGGATCTCGTAGAAGCACCTTAAAAATCCCTCAATAAGTGCATAAAGCTTATAAGCCCCAATAAACCTAACAAACCAGAAGAGATTAAGAGACTAAAAAAATAAAAAAATAAAAATATAAAGTTTCGTAAAAAATTTCTTCAAAAGAAAAAAAAAATTTTCTAAGAGATCTTGTTAAAAAATTTCAGAAAATTTACGAAGTTTTGATAATCCCTACTAAAGTTCTAAACTCAGATTTAAAATTTAAAATTAAAAATTAGGGAAAAGAACTTTCAATAAGATTTAACAAGTTAATAAAGTTAATGATTTAGGGAGTACATAATATAAATATTAAGATTTAAGTTAGGATTTGAATTTTAAGAGTTCCAAACCCCGAAATTAAAAAATGTAATGAATTTAAGATTAAGCAATCTTATATATCCATGGTTAAAAATTAACGATTAAGGGGTTGAACATTAAATTTAATTTTAAAAATTAAAAAATAAATAGTTGAAAGAAACTAATAAATTAAAGGTTAATTCAAAAAGCCTTCAAAAAATTCCCTCAGTTTAAAATTTTTAATAGAACCTCTTCCGAAAGAACCTTCAAGGAATTAAAATTTTAGAGAGCCATTAAAGATATATATATAAATGAATTGAGGAAAATTACAAATTAAAAGTTAAAAATTACGGGATTTGGGAGATCCGAGTGATTTTCGATGGGCTGCTTCAACAGATACAACTTAGGTATAATAGATAAAGTAATTTAAGTAATTTACGTAATCTAATTAGGGAGCAATTCAAAGAGCTTATCAAGTTGGGCAAGATTAAAGAAAATGATAAGTAAGAAAATATATAAGCAAAAAGACAATAACTATAAAATGTATTTTTAAGAAGGTATAAGGTAGCTTCAGTAATCTAATAATGTTCTATCAAAAAATTATTATAAAATTATTAATATAGGATTAACAAAGACATAATAATATATTCCTGCCTAATTAACAAACAATCAATAAACAATTAACAGTCAAGCAAAATTTGCAAAGGGATATCCCACGCTCGGATACTTTACACACATACAGCAACACATAGGGTTAACAAAGACATAATGATATATTCCTGCCCAATTAACAAACAATCAATAAACAATTAATAGTCATGTAAATTCACTCAGGGATACCCCACGCACGGATACTTTACACACATACAGCAAGATGAACAATACAGGTGACTTTGTGGGTGCGATATCCATTGTGCGCATGTACTCATCTGCATAGCTCCAGGCACAGTTGGTCTTGTTTAAAAGTTCAGAGTTCACGAATCAACTGTGATTCACTATCAGCTGTGTGGACTCTCTGGGAAATAGACCTGTGGTTCGAATAGCTAGTGGTCGCAGGGTGTGGTCCGTTCGATCTTTTAGTTTCGGGGATTGCACGCGTTTGCGATAGATCAGCCTGCCGGTTCTAAATCCAACGTCTCGCTGTATAGGATGTATTGGTGTACATGATATATTGGTAAAAAAAGTCCAGTATGGACTTGACTGGGGTGGTATATTGCGTCACTCGCTAATATCCCCTCCTCTCACGAACTCCAAGCACAGACGCGACAGGTCAAATGCCAAGGGCTGTCCCCTCCTTGCTTGTCGTAGGGGTCGGTTCTAGCTTAGATGGTGGTCGTGTTATCCATATTCCGTCAGCCATGTATATTCAAGACAGATCAGGGTATATATTTGCGGGTATGGTCCGGCGTCTACGCTATCCAAAGGGTCTCTCTTGTGGTATTTTCAAATTCGCATGTCATCTCCCGGTTAAGTCTGCGCATGCTTCGGTGAATGGAATCTTGGGGTATCATATTACTCGGGGTGACTAGCAGAAAATATATATTCCATGCTATCGCGCACGCACTGGCCTGTGGCTAAGACCATGTCCAGTCTCGGGTAGTAGCAAACAGCAGGTAGACCAGCTAGATTGACCCCTGCTCAACGGGCACAACCCCTAACTTATCGAGTGGTCAGACATCAAGGGAGTCAACTCTCCAAGCCCATTATGTTAACCGTGGTAATATACAAAAAAATCCCTATTAATAAAGAACTAACTCAAAAAAACCACTATTAATAAAGAACTAACTCAAAAGAAATAAATGGGTGAGAATGGGGAGGGGCATCTATTTGGGCGGGGGTTTACAACACCTACAACTAATATAAAAGAGCCCCCTTAGAATATAGACCCCAAATATACATGCGGAGCTGTTGATGTATACCACAATTTCAAACTTCTAATCTTGAGTGAAACGTTGATGTAAATAATGAACTTACATTCAGCTGTTATATGCCTTGAAAAGTCCCACGATATGGTCGGACGAAACAGTTGTCGGCAATAAATTCCTTTGTTGATTTTTATTAATATTTCTGCTCTGCTTATACGCATAGAGCTTAACTAGCTACCGTGGCATATTTGGTAGGCCAGGCGTGATCATCGCGATTCACGTACGACCTACCATACATCTTGCTTATATATATATATATATATATATATACAATATATATATATATACATGCTGTATGGGTCTGAGACTTGGACAATAACCAAGAGACTCACTCAGATGGTGGATGGGTGCTACACGAGAATGCTGAGGTTGGCTCTGAACATTAATCAGTATACACTGAGGATGAAAAACTCAGAGCTGTATGGGAGCATCACAAAAGTCAGCTCAAAAGTGACACAGAGGAGACTGAGGTTGGCTGGACATGCTCACCGACATCCAGAGTTGACATTGCACTCAGTGCTCCTTTGGGAGCCCCTACATGGACACACTAGAAGAGGAAGACCAAGGTTAACATATGTTGATGCCCTAAGGACAGACACTGGTCTGTTGGAGATGCAGGATATGGCAGCGATAGTGAGGGACAGAGACCGCTGGAGAGAACTCGTCCATGGATCTCGGGAATTTTACCCGCCTTAGATATATATATATATATATATATATATATATATATATATATATATATATATATATATATAAGAGATGAATATAAAATGAAAGTGCTTTTATAAAGGAATTTATTAGTTATTGACATATGTTTCTGTAACAGACGTAATACCTATGTATCGCTGCTTGCTTAATCATATAATGTTAGCAAGTATTCGATAGCAAATATATAATCAGTTGTCACTTCTTCAGAGATATTGGATAAATTGGAAAAAATCAGAAAAATTGAAGTATTTATATTAGTTGTAAGAAAGGAAGAAGAGAGGGTATAGTATATGACAGATGATAATTCAATTTGCTGGTAAACATTTATATAGAAGGTTTTTAATGAGAATACAATGAGTATATGGCTTATTTTATCTAAATAAGAATTTTTGGAAGTGCCTATTTTAATCTATATTTGACCAATTGAACAATGGACAGGGCTGGTCATTTGGTGTAGTAGTATTTATACAGATATATAGTGTCAATTAAGGAGGAGGGAGATTTTCACTGCTACTGTATAACAACAATGCTTCTAAACTCATCTATAGCAGTTTATTTTAAATGGTAAAGAATAGAAGAGTTGATAGAATTAAGACTAATAGAGAATGTTAATATGTATTTTGACAATCTAACGGAGATGGAGACAAGCGTACAATCCTGGTAGCGTTTGTAATATGAATCTGTAGATTTCAAGCGATGGTTACAGTATAACGATCGCTCTATTCTGTTATTTAATAAAATATTTTTGGATTTCATAATACAAAATAATTTCATATTACACAACTTACAAAATTCCTGTCCTTGGAAATATGCAGGGGCAGCGCTATTATATCCCATTTTAGGTTAAATTGTTGGTTATTTTTCGCGCAGCTGCCAAGCCTTGTCTGCGAGTGTTGTTACATGACGCTGGTGTTCATGTTTTATAGAGTAAAGATGTCTATAAAGGCGAGATTTGAAGGAGGTAACTGTAGACCCCACAAAGTACCACTTCTGGCTACCCGATTCGATAGTAAATTTGTATATGATGTTGCGTTCAAGACACTGATTGTTCAACGGACACATTCCTAGTTGGACACAGTTACAGTTATAATTTTGCTATGTTGTATTACTATTGATGGGTGGATGAGGTTGCTTAGGCAGGACGGGATGTTGTTTGTTGTTTTGTGATGTTATAGCCGATGTTTAACGTGTATTGTTATGTGTTGAAAGGCGTTTATACAACCGTTTTGCGTTAAGCTTTTTTATATGTAGTTCAATATCAGGGGCGGTTGAATATGAAAGTCGAATAGTGTTAGGGTTTAAGATTTTATTATATTTATGTGATGTTGGAAAATGTTTTTTTAACTAATCGAAAGAATTGTGAGGGTTGATTGGTTTTAATAGAGTTGTTATAGACCGGATTGTACCATATATACTCTTTACATCGCCTTCTGTTTGGTGGTGTGCGACTATTAGTGTGTCTATTGCGGTAGTGTATGTATGGTGGTGATTATATGCTATTTCTACCTCTATGAGATTTATTTTGGGTGTTTTGGTGATCGTCGACTATATACTCTATGTTATCTAGGTGCCCAGCCTTCCTAAGTGCATCATCATAATATTCGTCATGTTCTTTGAAGGTTTGCTGGTTGGAAGACAGGCGGGAGATTCTCAGGGAAATATTTCTAGGGACGGATTTAATTATAGAGGGTGGATGGTTAGAACCCGTATTTACATATTTAAGGTTCTCATTTAGTTTATGGAACGGTTTAATCGTTTCAGTGTTGAGATTCAAAGTAACATCAAGGAAATTAACCCCTTTGAGGTTATATTCAAACGTAATATTTAATCCTAGTTCCTTAAAAAGCTTTCTAATATTTTTACGCATCCTTTCTAGATTCTGGTTATTCATATGCTTAACTAATAGGAGCGCATCGTCACGGTAGAGTCCACCGTGGAGATCCTTAAATGTTCCTTGTAGTCTGTGGGTGATATAAATTCCCACAAGATCAGTTACTTCCGCCGAATCATTGGAACCCATAATTATATCAAAATTAGAAGGTCTATCTTTGCGAACCCAGTAGCTATCATCAAATTTAACAATAGTTTTCCTCGCTTCCATAATAATACTAATTTCATCATCCGTAAGGTCAGAATTAGCCTTAGCGAACGAAAGAGCTTCATGCAGAGTATCAGGTAAGATTGAGGAGTAATACTCATCAATATCGAACTGAATA
>OZ024741.1:82430214-82435214 GCA_964016885.1 Eledone cirrhosa | reverse complement strand
GCAAGTTCTTTAGATACGTCTAGTGATTTCGATGCGTCGCCTGCTGGTTCTGATAGGGGAGGTTGGGTAAAAGGAGATTCCTCTAGAATTCTTTTTTCGCCTGCTTTCTAGCTAGCCTAATTCAACCACACTCCTTAGAATTTGCTGTATAGAATTCACTTTTAACGCTTGACCGGCTCCACCCACTCCCTCATTGTTCTACAGGCAAGTGCAGCCACCAACCACCATGAAAGATATAATTGTGTTTACAAGAAATTTTGACCAATCCTTTTGACAACTACAATCTTCAGAAATGCATGATTATAGCACGCCCATATCTAGAATTACCCCTTGAAAAGTTCGGCTACATATTACCACGCTAAAAATCTAATTTAGTCCAGAAATAGCCGTTGAAACTGCTTGAGTTCTGCCGTCGGGGTTTTGAACATCTTCCTATTACCCACTCTACTACCCACAGTATTGAGTACCCTGTTGCGTCCACCTGGTTCCTTACCACTCTTACTTCATTGTATGTATATATATAAACCAATGTTGTCTCTGATCGAGACGAAGCGAGTGTGTATTTGATTACATTTAAAAACTGGAAAATTCATCGCTAGAACAGCCGTTAGTACAGCTAAATGCTGTCAAAGTCAGCGATGGGCATCTTCACTACTATCATCATCCTTATCAGAACTATCACCACTACCATCACGACCCCCACCACCATCATCGTCACTAGTAAAAGCAACATATGTTCCATCTACACTCACAATTTCCACCAACCAATACTTTATATATAATAATTTTAAAGACGGTCAGTATTTATTGTGCAATTTAGAATGATATTATTAATGATTTCACAAAAAATGCTGTAGTGTTTGTCAGTACCAATGAAATGATGTCTGCTAAAGTATTTCCTGTAAATTGACAGCCTCTATTTAAAACATATGTACATTATTTAACTCATAATGTAGTGTGCATCGCGAAAATATATTTGCAAAACATTCGTAAGATGTACAAAATAGCACTATAATTACATCCTCAATTAAAGCCGTCTTGTAACAGAAATGTTTGCAACAATCTGATCAGTAGCAAACTTACTGTAAACATTTGAATTAACTAACTAACTTTTAGATATATTCATTTTCTGCTAAATCATTAACAAATGTTAATAGTTAAAAGTATTAGACTTGTATTATTAAAATCAACAGTCATTTAAATCTTTCTCTTCAATTACATTTGATTTTTTGCTTTTTCGGAATCGGGAAGATTCACAACATCCGAGCTGATTATCTCTGGATTTCAGAGATTTCAAGCTAGATTAAGAATAAATAATCTTCTTCATATCACTATATAAGAAGTTTGTTAAAGCGTCGGATTAGAGCTTTACACTATCAATGTATTAAATTGCTTATCTTTAATACTTATATTTTGGCGAGAGTCTCTACCTTCTCGGTTGAAATCCCACGGCAACCCAAATTACCTTTCATCATGTCGAAGTCGATAGAGAAGTTATCTATCCAGTGCTCGTGGCGCTCCCACACATTCAAGGTGTCACAATCACGATATTACATTGGATTAACGTGGATGTGGTGGTGTGGGAAAGTTTCGAACTAAACAATACAAATGCATTAAATGAACTTGTGTTTAGTGTGTCAATGTTGAAGAATTTTTGTGATTTGGCATATTATAAAAAATAGCCATATCAGCCATAAATCATACTTTGCCGTCTTAAATAAAGTAAATATAAATATAATTATGTATTTTCCTGAATAGTAAGCGTGGACTCAATTTCAAGGTCATGCTCAATCAAGCTGAACCATGGGCGAAATAACAATAATTAGAACAAACCTGTCACTGCCTGCAATGAGGAATTACATCATACCCTATATTGGTACATCTTCGGAGATCAGGTGGAAACAAGACCTGAGAATAGTTTGTCCTCGTTAGACACACATGGCATAGACCAGCAACAAATATATCACTATACACCACTAATATTAGACGACGAATTCTCCGACTAGTTTATGTGTTGAATAGAAATCTGTATGGTATGTGTTACTTCTCTGCACTGCCTGTCAAAATGTCGCTGAAGTTAATTATATCTTCGATCCATTTCACAATCTATATATAAAGTACTAGTTACATAGAGTGATAATTACTTCTTCGTTATGCTCTCAGAGTATTTATTTCATATTCTTAGGAATAGCTATATTCGAAGAATTGTATTTATTTCGAGGACAACGAGAAACCAGACTTCTATTCCCTTCAGAGGGTTCATAGTGTGTGATATAGATGTCGGCAAAAGTGCAAGACATTGTTTCCAATAGCACGAGGGTTAGAATACTCAATTAGAAAAAATATGAATCTACATAGATGACACGACGTTAAGTGCAGCTCAGATCATTAGATCTGAGCCACTGGCGGAGCGTTGTTTGATAAAATAACATTGATTTCCCTTCCATTTGATTTTTTCTATTGTTTTGCCGCAGATAGGTTCTCGTTAAACAAACATATATTCAAAATCCCCAAAATAATTTTTTCCTTATATATTATATCTAGGACAAAATAATACATCCTGTATTACAAAAATACAAACACACATGCACAAACACACACACACACAGACATATACACACACGCACACACAATTATTTATATATATATATATATGTGTGTGTGTGTGTGTGTGTGTGTGTGTGTGTGTGTGTGTCTGTGTATATATATAGCGTAGATGATTCAGTGAATTACAAGTGTTGGTACCAATATGAGCACTTGATGCACAGAGTGAATGTAATAAAAAAAAAAAGATAAAACTTTAGTTTACAGGCATTTATTATTATATTGAGTATCGACTTGATACGAGCTTTAGGCAAAGGAGTGGGTGAATGTCACCTATGAAAATTAAGATCTCAACTCCGGCATCCATTTGCTCACCAGGCAGGTGATTCAACAAAAATATTTTATTTTTTGTTGAATCACCAGTATGATGATCAGTTCGTTGCTGGCGTCGGGTACATGTTAATATAAGCGAAGGTGACCCTATAAACTGCGAAGTGCGCGTAACAGGTCGAGAAGAAATGAAAACATAAACAACTGTAAACAAAACTTCATTGCCTTTCCTTAATATATATTTTTACGCATACATGAGTATGTAAATACATGTGTATATATATATATATATATATATAATATATATATATATATATATATACGTATATATATATATATATATATATATATATATATATATATATATATATATATACGTATATATATATAATATATATATATATAGAGAGAGAGAGAATTATGTAAATATTTGTGTAGGATATGAATTAAAGTTATCATGGTTACGTAGTCTTATTTTTTTGCATTATACATATAGGAAGTACACCAGTTGGCAAATATGAGTTGTACTTGTAATTCCAGATGCCAAGCTTGTTACAATCTGTGTCACACCTAATCTCTGTGACAAATATATTAATGGTACATATGTATGTGTAATGTTCAGACACTTGCTCGTTAATTTCTTGAACGGGCTGTTCTGTAGATCGGAAAAAGAATAGTAATTCGATGGATTCAAATCAGAGATGAATTAAAGAGAGAAAATGGTATAATTCCATGTGAAAGTGATATAAATCATTGTTTATTTGAAATCGGGAAAGGTCGAGAGCTTCCAAGATAAATTAAATTGTACATTGCATATTGGAATATTAAAGACATATAAACACTCGGATATAGTCACACAGACACATGCACACACGCATGCACACACACACACCCACTCTCTCTCTCTCTCACACACACAAACACACACACATATAAATATATATATATATATACATATAACTGCTTTCATGTGGTGTCAGTGTGTGCGTGACATTTTGTTTCTGCTTCTATGTATACGAGTCTTGTTTTACTGTTAGTGCGTTCCTGAAATGTACTTAACAGCTTATATGAACAGATATTTTACAGATCCATTTTACTCACGACACAACACGTATTTAATTCCTAAATCAAACATTTGCATATGCCTGTATTTATTGTATAGTCATTTAGATCCGAATTCCGCCGTGCTATGAAATCCTTCTGGGTTCTGTCACATTACGTGCCACTTTGTGCAAGTGAAGTCATGCTTAACATCTGATTGATCAGTGATTTTTGAGTGTAATTACATTATTTGATTGATTTCAAATGTATCCTAGCATTGTCTTACAGGGAGTTTCACTCTACCAACTAATGTATGTATGTACGCATTAATGTACGAGGTAGAGAGACATTTTAAATTTGGTGAGACCTATACATTTTCAGGTGGAAAAAAGACAGTTAACGTCAGAGAAAGGAAGAAAGTTATACAGATGAATTGACATAGACATATATAGACGTGAATCGACTCCAGTACTGAGCTAGTACTTTTTTTATCAACCCTGAAAGTATGAAATGCTAAGTTGATCATATCAGTATTTTAACTCATCGTGCAGAGATCAGAAAGGAATGTCACGAACATTCTAACTGACGTTTCAGCGATTCCACAAATTCATTTTAGTGTATCCGGTAATATAAAAATTATAAAAGTCAAACCAGGTAACAAAACACCATGAGTAACAAGAACATGTCAATGCTGGGAAATACTTGTGCCCTCGCGAACCAAGCCTTCCTTTGTCATATGCAGATGTACATTGTATTATAGATAATATCTTGTTCGTTTTGTAAATGATATTTTGCTTGTAACATAGGTACTGCCTTGTTTGTAGTAAAAATACGGCTTTGTAATGTAGATATCCTGTTTGTAGTGTAGATAATATAACGTTCGTAGTGTTGATAATATAGTGTCTGTATAGTAGATACTCCCTTGCCTGTAGTATAAATGCGGCTTTGTTTGTAATGTAAATAACATCTCACGTGTAGTACAGATGACGAACTTTTATCATAGACACTGTCTTGGTTGTAGTGTAGATAATATATTGTTTATAATGTAGATAGTATATTGTTTGTTGTATAGGTATAGGTTTGTA
>OZ024741.1:82336668-82409168 GCA_964016885.1 Eledone cirrhosa | reverse complement strand
AACAAAACAACCAAAACGATACACACTACACAGCATTAAATTTGAACAACAAGCAATTATTACACTACATCCAACACAACACCAGCATCACAGAAAAAGACTACACAACAACCCCAAAATTCACACCACCTCCACACATACAAATCACTCGCATCACACAGAAAACGTACATGACACTAAAACAAAAATTCCCCAAAGACATCGGAGACTTCCGACAAGCACTCTCCAGGAGGATTTATAAGGACATCCTTCCTGAGGAGGCCACAAGCAGTGAAAAGGATGGAAAAGCCGTCCTTCCCCTACGAGAAGTAAGGTAAGTGGTCTTTCCCATCTTTTCCACTCTATTTTAAACATGACCTCACTCAGAATAGGCAGCATAAATGCGCGTGGCTTGGGGTCGTCATGGAAGCAGGGCCACCTGCTCAACGACCTCAGGTCACTAAACATAGATGTAGTGGCCATCAGCGAGACCAGAATCTCCGAAGCACAGGCTTTCGCACCGATCTTCGGCGGCTACGATGTGTACGCATCTCCCAGCCGTCCGGGATCGGGGGTAGGAGTTGCTGTGCTTTTTCGGAGAGGTTTGGATCTTGCCATACGGGCCATCTTCCTGGACCCAGAAGGTAAGTTGGTGGTGCTGGACGTGACCAGCGGAGACGGGCAAGCTTTCAGGTTAGTGGCCGTCTATGCCCCGACAGGAGCAGGGCGGCCTGATTTCTTCCGGCGTCTGGAGACCTTTCTTGGAACGTCCCGCTCTTTAGTGTTAGTGGGCGACTGGAACGGGATCTTAGATGCACGCTGGGATTGTGTGGGATTAGTGGATAGGGAAGGAGGGTGCAAGAGTCTCACCAACATGCTCAGACGTTTTGAACTGTCTGACAGGTACCGAATGGATTTCCCGAATGTACCAATGTGGACTTGGACAAATCGCATAGAGTCATCCAGATCATATCTAGATAGAGTATTTTGTAGGGAAATAGATAGGTCTAGCATAGGCTGTCCACAATTCAAGATAGTCAGCTACACGGACCACAAATTCGTGATCTGTGTGCTTGACTTAGATAGGCTTCATAGACGAGGACCCGGATACTGGAAGCTAAACGCGTCCTTACCAGCGCGCAAGGCCTACAGAGACCGGATTAGCGAACTAGTTAAGCGGGCGTTGACGGGGGCCATCGTCAACAACAAGTGGTGGTTTGCTCTGAAAAGAGCAATTAGAATAGAGTCCATTAGGTTTAGTAAGACTTTAGCAATAGAGAAAAATAGAGCAGAGGGAGAACTAGTTAGAAAATTAGACGAGGCGCTTAGCAAAGGCATTGCGACCGACGTGCTTGCGGTGAAATTGGCCCTTGACCAATTCTTCAATGCAAAGCACGAAGGCTGCGTTGTCAGAGCAAGGGTGCGTGCTCTCAGAAAGGAGGGGACGAAAGCCGTTCAATGGGCCCGAGTGGCGGAGGCGCGTCGTGGCAACAAAGCCACGATCCGGTCTTTGGTGGACCACGACGGGCGCATGCTACTCGATCCCGGGCAAATGTATGAAGCTTTTCAGCGACACGTCGCTCAACTGTTCGGGGGCAGTGGCGGGCCGGATCGAGGGATGGACTTTAGTGTCTACCTCGACGGACTGCCGCAGCTTTCGGCCACTGAGGCGGAGTGTTGCGAAAAGCCGATAACAACCGCTGAAGTACGGGATGCAATGACTAGTTGCACAAGGGGTAAATCGCCTGGTTTGGATGGTCTGCCCTATGAACTTTACGTACAAATGCCAAACTTGTTCGGAGGCCTCTTGGCGGACGTCTACTGCAACTGGCAACAGAACGGGAGAATTCCCAGCTCTGTGAGCCGAGGAGCGGTGGCGCTGCTGAGAAAGGATCCGAACAAGGGGGATAACATAGATAATTTTAGGCCCATAACTCTGCTAAACACAGAGTTCAAGATTTTGGCCAAGGTGCTAGCAAAGAGGTTGGCGCTTGTCGTTGGTGGTCTGGTGGGAGAGGCACAGACATGCGCCATTCCCGACAGATCCATCCACGACAACCTCCACCTCATGCGATACATCGTAGAGAGGGTAGCTAGGGAACCTGGCACGGGTGGGTCTTTGATCAATTTAGATCAGTCGAAAGCCTTCGATAGGGTCGCATCGTTACCTAACGGCAGTCCTGAGGGCGGCTGGCTTTGGGCCCGTCTTCAGAGGCTGGATCGCTGCCATGCACAGCGACATCTGCTCTGTAGTGAGAGTGAACGGTCACCTTTTGGAACCATTCAACATCATGCGCTCGGTCCGCCAAGGATGTCCCCTCTCGTCCTTATTGTACGTATTGACTCTCGAGCCATTACTGCACAAACTGGAGACGTTGAGGGGGTCCCACGCGAACTAGGATGCGGAAGATCCGTGTCTGCATATGCGGACGATGTCACCGTAGTGGTGTCGAACGCCAAACACATCGAGGCGATCGGCACTACACTAAGTGAATACGAAGCGGTGACAGGAGCAATGATCAACCAGGAAAAGTCAGTGGGCCTGCAGCTCGGCACCTGAAGAGGCAGGTCCATGCCGTCCAACAGCGTCGTCGGGTGCTGGACGGACGGACCGGTTAAATTGCTAGGGGTCTGGATCGGTCCAGACCTCCAGACGGACAGAAACTGGGACGAGGTGACGAGCAGGGTGGCTTCTCTCACCCAGAAATGGGACGAGAGGAAGCTATCCCTGAAAGGTCGAGCGGAGGTGGCGAATGCGTACATCGCATCCGTCATCTACTACCACCTGACCGTCGTACCTTGTCCTAAGCCCCGCCTGACTGCGCTGGAGCGTTTGCTCTTTCGCTTCTTGTGGAAGGGACGCGCTCCGATGGTCAGGCGGTCCATCTGCTGTCAACACCCGCTACGTGGAGGGCTGGCCATGCCGTGGCTGATGATGCGCAGACACGCGCTCAGGCTACGACATCTCCACCTCTTCCTCGACGGTGATCAGGTGTGGTCGCCGTTTGCAAGACACGTTTTTCCCCAGCTCGTCTCCTTGACGGAGCTGCAGCCCTGTGTCAAGCGAAGACCGAGTGGGAGCGCTTGGAGACTGGAATGTCTTCAGGCGCTCACAGCCCTCGACCAATCGGGCAATGTGATCGGTGGAAACTCCACCTTGGCGTTCTATAGGGGATTAGTGGAGGGGAAGAGCGACGACGTACTTGGAGAAACTCTAGGCGTCGACGAAAATCAACTAGCCAATCTCTTCGGAAGGACTTTCGGGCCGGGGCCTATGGACAACTTCTAGAAACCCTGGCCTGGCAGTGCTACCGAGGAGCTTTGCCAGTTCGGGATAAACTCTACAGGCATGGAGGTGCCGTCAGCCGGGCATGTCCGAGATGCGCGCAAGGCGATGAAACCGTCCTGGACGCACTCGTCCAGTGTCCGAGCATTGCTGACTTGTGGGTTTATGTCGAACACCTGCTGTCACGTGTAGGACGGATCCAGCTATCAGCTGAGTCCATCGTGAGGATTGCCCCGCCCCCTTCCTTTAGCCTGGAAGGGCAGGCAGTTTTTATCTGTCTGGTGGCCATGGCGAAAGAGATAGTATGGTGGACACGTTTGAAAGGGCTGAAAACGAGCACTTACCTCTTCGGTGATGCCCTGATTAACTTTTTCAAATTTCATTTGAAAAGGAAAATCAGGGTAGAGAGGGAAGTGCTCTCTTCCCAGCATTTTGTTGAAAGATGGGTGAGAGATGCAAGTATGGCCCGAATGATTGGGCCTTCTCTGAGTATGTGTCTGTAAATTAAAGGTGGAAAACTGGGAGAGGGCACTTGACTTGGTGGTCAGGGCCACTGTGGTCTTATAATGGGCTTTCTCCACAAATGTCCCTTGGAAGTCTCCCCCCTATTGGGGAATTTTTCTTTGTTATTTTATTTCAACCTCTGTTTTTTTACACGCAGAAATGCCCATTTGTACCGTCCTGTATTGTCCTGTACTGTCCTTAATGTCTACTTTATGTGAACCCTTGTGGTTAATAAAGAAAACATTATTATTATTATTATTATTATTATTGAATGCCATGGTTGACGGAGGCTCGGCTCTGTAAGGTATAGTAATTTTTAACCGTTAAAACAATTGTAAATTGTTTAAAACTTGAACCAAATTGTTGATAAAGACACCCTCCTCCTCGTGAGAGGGGTCTTTCTGTCCGTTATTTGGCCCTTCGGGGTTAAATAACCAGTTATTGGGGTTTTGTACCCAAAATTTCATTTTAAACAAAAAAACAACATGGCTACGAAAAAAAAATTTCATACCTCACTCCCACTCATTCCGTCTTCTTCTTCCTCAATCATCACTACAGCAGAGAGAAGATTGTCTCTCTCCCTCCCTTCTTTAAATGTGTCTCTCTCCCTCCCTTCTCTTTCGCAAGTGACGAAAGAAAAGAAAAGTCTCGTGCAAAGCGTGCAAGGTTTCTCCACGACGACGACGACAGCGACGAAACAGGTGTGCGGGAAATACGAAAACCCAGTTCATTCGTCTGACGTCAGGAATAATAGCAGTAGCAGCCGTAATAACAACAGCACAGTGACAATGAAAACAACAGTAGCAGCCGCAACAGCATCACCAGCAGCATAAACAACAACAGCATTAGCAGCAGCAACACCAACAACAACCACAGCAACAGCGGCGGAGGCAGTAGTCGTAGTACCTGCAGCAACAACAAAAGTACCAGCAGCTCTGACGACAACAACAACAGCAGAGAAAAACCAATTTCATTTGCAGGTATTGCGAAAAACTTGGAAACAATCCTCATAACAAATGAGGAATTAGAGGAAGCGAAGAAGATGGTGACAAAGAACGTACACCGAGCAATCTGCAAGGCAGCGGAAACATTTTTCGAAACCCAAGAGCACCGTACGGTCACGTACCGTACAGTAAGTACAAAATCCCGTAGGGTGGAAAGAGCCACAGAGGCCCAAATACAAAAAGCCTTGGGGTCTGTGTGGCAGCGGAAAACGCACATCACCCGAGGCAAAAAATATGCCACCGTAGACGTACTTTTTGCCACACCCCAGGAGGCAAAGGCCCAATCAGTAGTGACCCTAAGGAGCGAGGAAATGGTGTTGGTGCCCTCCTACTGCGGGAAAAAAATTGTGAGGGTCAAACTGACCCACGTCCCCCCCGGAATGACCCCTTCTTGGCTGGCCGCGTCTGTCCTCGTCGGAATCGAGGACAAAACAACTGTACTGCAAGTACAGAAAAAAGTAAGAGAAGATTGGGTCGGCTCCTCCATTGAGATGCTAATCCAAACCAACCAGGAGTGCATCGAAGCTATCCCGGATGTGATAGACTTCGATAACGGCACTCAACTGCCCATAAGTGTTGAGGGCAAACGCCCGAAATGCTTTCGCTGTGGATCGAAGACTCACCTCAGGGCCTTCTGCAACGAGAAGACCCTGAGAAAGGAGAAAACCACCCTCCTTCCGAATCCGGCTCCACGGCTACCAGCAACAGGACAAGCGGCAACCAGGAACGATAGGCCCGTGGCACCCATACCCACTCCACGGAAATCAAAAACAGCAGCAGCAGTGGAAATACTAACAACAACAACTGCAATACCAAATGCAGCTGCAACAGAGACTCCAGTGCAAACATCACCAACAACAACAAGTGAAAGAGTGGAGCTGGTACCCCTCCCCGACCTCACAGAATCAGACATGGAGTGTGAGGTGGGAGAGAGATAGCAAAAGGTCGTAAGAAGGCACAAACGCAGAAGCAGCGCATCGTCGCCTTTGAAAAGGGAGGAAAGAAATGAGAAAAGGGTAAAGTCTACTGCAAAGAGACCCACAGCAGCAACAACACCAACACCATCACCACCCACACTAGCACCACCATCACCACCGGCGACAACCCCACCGCCAACAACACCTTCAACACCACCACCACAAGCACCAACATCGCAAACACAACAACAAAACACACACACCCAGCAACAACGACAAGAAAATAGCAGAACCACACCCCACCCCCAGAAAAACAAATGCACAGCAATAAATACACACAACAAGAAACTAATGACTTACATAATTGAACACACAGACATTTCACAACAGGACTACATAATACCAGCACCAATCAAAACGCCAACGAACATAAGACTGCTAAAAATAGCACAGAAACAATACACAAATATTAAAACGAAATTCCCCAACGCGGTTGGTGATTTCAGGGACCTAGGAGGAACCATCAATCGAAGAGTATACTCAGACATTCTCTTAGAAGAGCCGACGACCAGCCGAAGGGACGATTCAACGGTCCCTTCACCAGACGATCAAGTGAAAAGGGATGTAAAAACCATCCCTCCTCTACCAAAAGTACGGTAAGTGGTCTTTCCCATCTTTTCCACTCTATTTTAAACATGACCTCACTCAGAATAGGCAGCATAAATGCGCGTGGCTTGGGGTCGTCATGGAAGCAGGGTCACCTGCTCAACGACCTCAGGTCACTAAACATAGATGTAGTGGCCATCAGCGAGACCAGAATCTCCGAAGCACGGGCCTTCGCACCGATCTTCGGCGGCTACGATGTGTACGCATCTCCCAGCCGTCCTGGATCCGGTGGAGGAGTTGCTGTGCTTTTTCGGAGAGGTTTGGATCTCGCCATACGGGCCATCTTCCTGGACCCAGAGGGTAAGCTGGTGGTGCTGGACGTGACCAGCGGAGATGGGCAAGCTTTCAGGCTAGTGGCCGTCTATGCCCCGACAGGATCAGGGCGGCCTGATTTCTTCCGGCGTCTGGAGACCTTTCTTGGAACGTCCCGCTCTTTAGTGTTAGTGGGCGACTGGAACGGGATCTTAGATGCACGCTGGGACTGTGTGGTATTAGCGGATAGGGGTGGAGGGTGCAAGAGCCTCACCAACCTGCTCAGGCGTTTTGAACTGTCTGACAGGTACCGATTGGATTTCCCGGATGTGCCAATGTGGACTTGGACAAACCGCATAGGGTCATCCAGATCATATCTAGATAGAGTATTTTGTAGGGAAATAGATAGGTCTAGCATAGGCTGTCCACAATTCAAGATAGTCAGCTACACGGACCACAAATTCGTGATCTGTGTGCTTGACTTAGATAGGCTTCATAGACGAGGACCCGGATACTGGAAGCTAAACGCGTCCTTACCAGCGCGCAAGGCCTACAGAGACCGGATTAGCGAACTAGTTAAGCGGGCGTTGACGGGGGCCATCGTCAACAACAAGTGGTGGTTTGCTCTGAAAAGAGCGATTAGAATAGAATCGATTAGGTTTAGTAAGGCTTTAGCAATAGAGAAAAATAGTGCAGAGGGAGAACTAGTTAGAAAATTAGACGAGGCGCTTAGCAAAGGCATTGCGACCGACGTGCTTGCGGTGAAATTGGCCCTTGACCAATTCTTCAATGCAAAGCACGAAGGCTGCGTTGTCAGAGCAAGGGTGCGTGCTCTCAGACACGAGGGGACGAAAGCCGTTCAATGGGCCCGAGTGGCGGAGGCGCGTCGTGGCAACAAAGCCACGATCCGGTCTTTGGTGGACCACGACGGGCGCATGCTACTCGATCCCGGGCAAATGTGTGAAGCTTTTCAGCGACACTTCGCTCAGCTGTTCGGGGGCAGCGGTGGGCCGGGTAGAGGGATGGACTTTAGTGTCTACCTCGACGGACTGCCGCGGCTCTCGGCCACTGAGGCGAAGTGTTGCGAAAAGTGTTGGGAACCTGGCACGGGTGGGTCCTTGATCAATTTAGATCCGTCGAAAGCTTTCGATAGGGTCGACCATCGTTACCTAGCGGCAGTCCTTAGGGCGGCTGGCTTTGGGCCCGTCTTCAGAGGCTGTATCGCTGCCATGCACAGCGACATCTGCTCTGTGGTGAGAGTGAACGGTCACCTGTCGGAACCGTTCAACATCATGCGCTCGGTCCGCCAAGGATGTCCCCTCTCGTCCCTCTTGTACGTATTGACTCTCGAGCCATTACTGCACAAACTGGAGACGTTGAGGGGAGTCCCGCGCGAACTAGGATGCGGAAGATCCGTGTCAGCATATGCGGACGATGTCACCGTAGTGGTGTCGAACGCCAAACACATCGAGGCGATCGGCACTACACTAAGAGAATACGAAGCGGTGACAGGAGCAATGATCAACCAGGAAAAGTCAGTGGGCCTGCAGCTCGGCACCTGGAGAGGCAGGTCCATGCCGTCCAACAGCGTCGTAGGACGCTGGACGGACGGACCGGTTAAATTGCTAGGGGTCTGGTTCGGTCCAGACCTCCAGACGGACAAAGATTGGGACGAGGTGACGAGCAGGGTGGCTTCTCTCACCCAGAAATGGGCGGAGAGGAAGCTATCCCTGAAAGGTCGAGCAGAGGTGGCTAACGCGTACATCGTGTCTGTCATCTGCTACCGCCTGACCGTCGTACCTTGTCCTAAGCCTCGCCTGACTGCGCTGGAGCGTTTGCTCTTTCGCTTTTTGTGGAAGGAACGTGCTCCGATGGTCAGGCGGTCCATCTGTTGTCAACACCCGCTACGTGGAGGGCTGGGCATGCCGTGGCTGATGATGCGTAGGCACGCGCTCAGTCTACGACATCTCTACCTCTTCCTCGACGGTGATCAGGTGTGGTCGCCGTTTGCTAGGCGCGTATTTCCCCAGCTCGTTTCCTTGACGGAGCTGCAGTCCTGGGTCAAGCGAAGACCGTGAGGGAGCGCCTGGAGACTGGAATGTCTTCAGGCGCTCACAGCCCTCGACCAATCGGGCAATGTGATCGGTGGAAACTCCACCTCGGCGTTCTATAGAGGATTAGTGGAGGGTAAGAGCGACGACGTACTTGGGGAAACTCTAGGCGTCGACGAAAATCAACTAGCCAATCTCTTCGGAAGAACTTTCGGGCCGGGGCCTATGGACAACTTCCAGAAATCTCTGGCCTGGCAGTGCTACCGAGGAGCCTTGCCAGTTCGGGATAAACTCTACAGGCATGGAGGTGCCGTCAGCCGGGCATGTCCGAGATGCGCGCAGGGCGACGAAACCGTCCTGCACGCACTCGTCCAGTGTCCGAAAATTGCTGACTTGTGGGTTTATGTCGAACACCTGCTGTCGCGTTTAGGACGGATCCAGCTATCATCTGAGTCCATCGTGAGGATTGCCCCGCCCTCCTCCTTTAGCCGGGAAGGGCAGGCAGTTTTTATCTGTCTGGTGGCAATGGCGAAAGAGATAGTATGGTGGACACGTCTGAAAGGGCTGAAGACGAGCACTTATCTCTTCGGTGATGCTCTGATTGACTTTTTCAAATTTCATTTGAAAAGGAAAATCAGAGTAGAGAGGGAAGTGCTCTCTTCCCAGCATTTTGTTGAAAGATGGGTGAGAGAAGCAAGAATGGCCCGAGTGAATGGGCCTACTCTGAGTATATATCTGTAAATTAAAGGTGGAAAACTGGGAGAGGGCACTTGCCTTGGTGGTCAGGGTCATTGTGGCTTTTTACTGGGCTTTCTCCACAAATGTCCCTCCGAAGTCTCCCCCCTATTGGGGAATTTTTCATTGTTATTTTCATTGTTATTTTTGTTACATCCTCTGTTTTTGTTTTTTACACGCAGAAATGCCCATTTGTACCGTCCTGCATTGTCCTGCACTGTCCTTAATGTCTACTTTATGTAAACCCTTGTGGTTAATAAAGAAATCATTATTATTATTATTATTATTATTATTATTATTATTATTCGTCTTCTTCTTCTTCTTCTTCTTCTTCTTCTTCTTCTTCTTCTTCTTCTTCTTCGTCTTCTTCTTCGTCTTCTTCGTCTTCTTCTTCGTCTTCTTCGTCTTCTTCTTCGTCTCCGTCTTCATCTTCTCGTTATCCACCTTCTAGTCCACCTCCCCCGACAGAGCCTCTTCCTTGTCACTTTCATGTGGAATTGTCGTTTACAAATCTTTAAATTGTGTACTCGCCTCACAATGTTCTTTAAAGATATTCTAGAAAACAAATAAGGGACCATTGTTTGAAAAGGTGACTGTGATAATTTTGGAAAGAAACCGTTAAAATCGACATTTTAATTTCATTTCGCTACAAGCAAGCCGTCAATTCTGTTGATGCCGATATTCATCAACCGATTCTGATCGCTATCTTCTCTTATTGATCCGCAATTCAATTAGATGAATTTGTAAAGTGATCTAATGTTTTAACTCTCCATTCTCTACATCCCTCCTCTAGTGTATTTTTCTATTTCTCTCTCTCTCTCTCTCTCTCTCTCTCTCTCTCTCTCTCTCTCTCTCTCTCTCTCTCTCTCTCTCTCTCTATCTATCTCTCTCTCTCTCTCTCTCTCTCTTTCTCTCTCTCTCTGTCTCTCTCTCTCTCTCTCTCCCTCTCTACATATATATATATATATATATATATATATATATATATATATATATATATATATATATATAGTTATTGCTCGCACCAACCTGAGGTATCTGATTATTAATGCGATGAAATAGCAATGATGGTTGGAAAATCACTGACGAAGGACTATTTTTATCATATGTAACCCATGTGCAGCCACGCATTATTTTTCTTTCTTCTGATGTTTTTTATATATATTTACCTCGGCTGCGTTTGTCTGTTTCTCTTTTACTGCTTCCCCGTTCTCTCTGTTTCTCTCACCTTCTTTCGCCCCCTCTGTCAGTTACACTTTCTCTCGACTGACCGCTTCCTCGCACTTCCACTCACTCACTATCATTTTCTCCCCTTCTCACTTCCTCCCGTTTGGCTTACAGTGGGTCTCTTCTTGCTTACCTCTCACTCACGTCGGACGTCTGTACCTTTCGCTCATGAAATCCACCCAGTTTATGCTGACCATGACAACCATGTTGCTTGTTTTTTTTCCTTTTTTGGTTTGCTTTTATCCTTCTATGTTGTTCACTTGTCCCCCTCGCTTTACGCGATTTACTGGTTCCAATAACTTTTTTTAGTTATTGCTCACACCAACCTGAGGTATATGATTTTTAATGCGATGATATACCAATGATGGTTGGAAAATCACTGACGAAGGACTATTTTTATCATATGTAACCCATGTGCAAACACGCAGTATTCTTCTTTCATCAGATGTTTTATATATATATATATATATATATATATATATATATATATATATATATATATATAGAGAGAGAGAGAGAGAGAGAGAGAGAGAGAGAGAGAGAGAGAGAGAAATAGAGGAAGAGAGAGAGAGAGAGAGAGAGAGAGAAATAGAGGAAGATAGAGAGAGAGAGAGTGAGAGAGAGAGAAATTTAGGAAGAAAGAGAGAAAGTGAGAAAGAGAGGGGTGGTATATGTGTGTCTGTGTTTCTAGATTTCGGTGTTTATAACACTAAACTTGACAATGTTTCCTGCCAATTATATTATCTTACATTCCAACTTCATAGCTGTTTAATTCTTCTTCTTCTTCTTCTTCTTCTTCTTCTTCTTCTTCTTCTTCTTCTTCTTCTTCTTCTTCTTCTTTTTCATCGTCATTGCCGTCGTCTCTGTCTTATTTTGCTTTTATTGTTGTCGATTATGATGTTGATGATTGTGATGATGCTATGTTGATTATGACAAAAATGCTTTTACAGAACGTTTCATTTGGCAATCGTAGATTTATTAGAACATTATTCTTGTTATTAATGTCAGTCCTGTCTTCAGTAATCAAAATTCCTCCCGAAACGTCGTCGTCTAACGATCCATAAAGATCAGGAGAGACTGAAGAAGAAGGACGAGGAGGGGAGGGGGAGGGGGAAGAGGGATATGAGGAGGAAGAGGAAGAGGAGGAAGTGGAAGAGGAGAAGGAGGAAGAAGAGGAGGAAGAAGTAGAAGAGGAAGAGGAAGAAGATTATGAATAATTATGTGAAGTTAGACAAAATAAAGATTTTAAATGATACAAAAAATGAAAGGGAAAAAGAAAAATGAAATTCAATCAACGAAGTAAAAGTAGTGAGGGACAAATTCTGCACCCCAGTTTGAGTGGTGAATAGGCCGTGTACGCGTATTGATAAGCGAATACATTGCTACCACGGAGAAAGACCAGTGATACTCGCTGTAACAGCCGCACCACCTCGTGGGCTGCCTTCCTCAGACAGGCTGCTGTCTTTCCGATTTTATGGGGGAATCCGATAATGCACAGATCAAGGATATCAGAGGTCTTGACGGCGACAGTGTCGAAAAGGAAGCGGTTCAACAAGCCCCTGTGTAATGGCTATATCTGCTAAAATTATGCAACTAAACTCACCCCAATCTACACCCTGACAACAGTTTTAAATATGTAGTACATATTAAACAATGTAAACCTACCTTATCAAACAACGGATTGTTCAACGCTGGACATACATGTAATCACATATCTATATTTTAAAAGATGACCTTGGGTTAAGAAACAACATTAACAATCTAGTATATCATAGTTTAGCGTATTGTATGCCATGGAAAATCCCAGGATAATAATGATGATGGGATCTCAATGCTGTGGCGGAATCTGACGGAAATATCGTCATTTTTAACTAAATATATATTGGACACTGCTGCACATTTCAAACTCTGACCCTCAGATGGCTGACCTCATGACATCTACACTTAGACAATCCTGCCTAACTCATATTCCCTCCTTTCCCTCCTCATACAGTATCGCACCCCTGGCCTCCCACTAACCATTACACTCAACGGTTCTTCCACAGAATGTTATTTCTCCAGCATTTTCTCCAATCCTTTCATGCAAGACAACATAAAACTGTTATTATACGCAAATATATATGCATGTAGATATGATATATCAAATAAAATCGTAATTGACAATATCCACAGAAATTGAAGAGAGTCTGTGTTACACTCTCTTCTGCAATCAGTAAAGTAATCTATGATACATTTAAAAAAGAGGATGTTATATATAAACTCCATTAGGAGAAAATTAGCGACGGAAATATATGCGATGATTGTATAAGTGTTATAATATAACGGGCGCTAACCGGAAGTGTTGACATTTGAACATTTAAAAGAAGTGGATCTTTAAATAATTAATAAAATTATTTATATTTAATCAAGAGTTACGAAATTTAGTACATAAATTTTGTAATATTCATATATTATTTATTCAAAGTAATCCAACTTATGTTAAAAACGGATGAAAAATATATTCTGGACGCAGTCCCGCATTCCTTTCTTTATTATAGTTAAGATTAACTTCTCTTGTGTCTATTTCAGTTTTGCAAATCCGTATATTGTTTTTGTTATTGTTGTTTCGCTCAGAGCTAAGATTAGATGCAAAAGAACTATAAATCAAATGCATGCTAGCCGTTACCATATCGTCTTCATTTTCAATATTGTATATCTAATATATTAACAAATGTATCCCACCGCCTTAAGAATGTAGATTATGATTTGAAGTTGATATGAATGCTGTTTCTAGCAGGTGAGTTAAAACGTAGAAATTCAAACGTTGGCTCACTTAGACACCGTTTAATATCTCATGTATGATTTTTACGCTGGTCGTTAAAACGGCTTTTGAATTGCTGCCACTATTTGTTTCCATAATTTCGACAAAATACTGTGTATCACATGTGTATGAATATCAATTAGTATAGAATACAAGTATATTTCCATTAAAATACACTTCTGCATCACCACTACTTACTTCAAGTGCACCCGCAGCATCAACATCATCGCGATAGGCATCGTCACCTCTAATTACTGCAAAGTATTGTTCGAAAAATATATGAAGAAGACAGCGTTGGTAAACAGGTATGAATATTTGAAGGAGGACGTGAGGAAGTAAAACTGGAAAACAAAACGAGAAAACAAAACGGTATACAAATAAAGCGCACAGGGAATAAATAGATAAATACACAAACAAATGATCCTCACTTTTAAATCGAAATATTTGTTTATTTTATTCAAATAATTATACATGCATTGCAAAATGTATACACTTTCATCTCTCTCTTTCATGGCTTAGTGATTAGAGTATCTGGCTTATGATCGCGAGGTTGAGAGTTCTTGGAGCTTGTGTTGTGTTCTTGAGCAAGACACTTTATTTCACGTGGCTTCAATTCACTCAGCTATAGAAATGAGGTGCTGCTTCACTGATGCCAAGCTCTATTGACCATTGCCTTGGACAACATTGGTTGCGCGAACAGGGGAGACTGGTATATATGGGTGACAGTTGGTCTTCCACAAACAACCTTTCCCGGACTTGTGCCTCGGTGGGGAACTTTCTAGGTGCAAATCCTTTTGTCATTCGTGACAGAAAAGAGTCTTTATACACACACATATATATATATATATATATATATATATATAAATATATATATAAATATATATATATATATTATATATATATATTTATATATGTGTGAATGAAGTAATTCCGTCGGAAAGGTCCAGGAAAAAAGAGTGCTCTATGTAGGTTACAGAGCTTATTAGTTATGTAATAAAAAACATAAGATAATTATTTCATTTACCAGTGGCTTCTTGAAAGCAAACAAATTTGCCTTCAGTCATCAGAATGAAAAAATCCTGGTGTTTATTACATAACTATATATATATATATATATATATATATATATATATATATATATATATATAGTGTATGTGATTTAGTGAATTACTGGTGTTGGTACAAAAATGAGAACTCAATGCACAAGGAGAATGTATATATTAAAATAAAACGGTATAGTTTCTTTTACATGTAGACTTTTTTATTGCGTATCGACCTCTTACTTGTGTTTTGCAGTGCATTGGCTCTGGATCACCCATAGAGTTTATAGACCCAACGCCACTATTGATCTCCTCTTCAGAGTAGTGATTCAACAAAAAATACACCTTTTTCTGAGCCAAACCTCCTAGTTGCGGCACAATAAAAAAATAGCTACATGTAAAAGGAACTTCATCATTTTTCTTAATACATACGTATATATATATACACACACGCAGACACACAGAAACACACACACACACACACACATACACACACACACACACACACACACACACACACACACATACACACACACACACATATATACATATATATATATATATATATATATATATATTGATTTATGCGTGTTGTACTGACAACAGTGTTTGTTTGGTGCAGCTATAAATGAATACAAGTAGTGAATACATGTAGAAGGTATATATGGCTTCCACATGGCATCATATAATTAAACAACTATCATGCAATTAGGCCCACTATATTGAATCACCAATTAGCTAGTAAAACACGGTGAGTGAAAATGGGGAAGATTCAATATAGAAGTAACCTCCTTTTTATTTAGAAAATTTTAATAATTATTTGAGAGATGTTTAATAAATATGTTCTTTACTTGATTTACATAACAAAACATACATTGAAATGAAAAGTCAATGTGAAATGTTTTCATTTACGGAAATAGATATTAATTTCAGAATTAAATGAAATCTATTACACGTCGTAGAGTTATCTCAAGGAAATATTGATGAAGAAGATTGTAACTCTATCTGACTGTGCAAGTATTGTGCGTATTATGCATAGATATTAATATGACTGCACCACCACCACCACCACCACTACCACCATCACCATCTTCTCATCATCATTATCGTTTATACGTTCGCTTTTTCACACTGGTATGTGTTAAATGGTTCCTTCTCAGCATCGCACCTCCCCACACGTCGCGATCCTTTGTCATCGCCTCCGTGAGTTTCAGTGATTTGAGATCAGCTCTTACATCTATCCAGGTCATTCTTGGTTTACCTCTACCGCGACTTCCTTACACTCGCATTTCCTGGCACTTCTTCACCTAAAGATCACTGTCCAAACCAATGCAGCATTCTCTCCTGCACACCACCTCGAATTCATTTTAAACCTAGCTCTTCCTGCAACTCTACAATTTTTCCATCTCTGTGAGTGTTTCCGTAACCATATAACTCTCAACTTCAATGGCTGGATTGAGGATATTTTCTCTTCCTCAAATTCCTTCTCTATTTTCATCCGTCTCTCGTAGTGTCATTTCGAGACTTCTTTCGTTTGAGAATCAGTGGTGCTAAATACACCGATGTCGTTTCTAACACAGTTTTCCCATAACAAAATCACGTTACACACTTACAAACTGACTTGCAATGCGGAACACTTCGAGTCTCTGATCGTCACATCTCAGGACTTTGGCAAACTTTCTTACATCAGCCTCTCTCCGAGCTGTGCATACAGTCACTTAACTTCTTTCTTAGCCACCTGTTATCGGTTTCTGCTGCACCCATTTTTCCAGTTTTCCAAGCTTGTCTCTTGGCTCTGATAACTCCATCTAGTGAGTTCCACTGAATACGTGGATTCATATTATATATATATATATATATATATATATATATATATATATATATATATACGAGGTGGGTCAGAAAAGTTCCAGGACTGCTGTCACAAAAGATTTATTTCAAACCCAAACTTCATACTGAGTTTTTTCTCCTTCAAAGTATCCCCTTGAAGTTTAATGCACTTTTCCATCCTTTTCTGTCACGCTTGCATGCACTTCTGCAAGGATTCTTCCGGGATCCTCCGCAATTCCGTCGTCACGGCCTTTTTGATGTCGTCCACGTCTTCAAAACGGGTTCCCTCGGGGGCGTACTCGAAGATCCATGACTGATCACCGATGATGACTGTCCCTAGCAAGTCTGGTTCGGTTTCAAGACTCTCGAGGATGTCCTGGCACATTTGCATGCGTCGACCCTTCTGGTCATCGTGCAGCAGTTTTGGCACCATCTTCGCGGAGACTTTCTGCATGTCCAAATCTTCAGTGAGAATCTTCCAGACGCTGTCCCGATTCATGCCCAGCTCATTTGCCAGCAGTCGAACAGTCAGCCGACGATCGCTACGCACCATCTGCCTGACGCGCTCAACGTTGACCTCAGTCTTTGTTGTTGAGGGCCTTCCACTCCTGGGATCATCTTCAACGTACTCGCGTCCTTTTTTAAACGTCTTGCACCACTCAAAAACACGTGAGCGTGACATCTTCTCATCTCCATACACTTGCTGCAGCAATCCCAGTGCTTCTGACAGAGTTTTCAAATTTGTTCGTTGCTCTGTGCTCATTGCTTCACGACCTGAAACAGAGGACATGTGTTTAAAATTATGAAGAAAAAAGTTTGATCGCTGCAGAGAGCTAAGATTACAATTACATACTCCAGGGTGATTACTTTGAAGGAGAAAACTATTAGTGTGAAGTTTGGGTTTGAAATAAATCTTTTGTGACATCAGTCCTGAAACTTTTCTGACACACCTCGTATATATGCAGTGTATATATATATATATATATATATATATATATATATATATATTTATATATATATATATATATATATATATATGTATCTATATATACGTGGAAAAGTAAGAAATCGGAGAATAGAGCGTTAAAACATGTTTATTTAAAACACCACCTACGTACGTTTCGCCCAGCTGGGCTTCTCAAGGGCAGAAATAACCAAAAGCGTTTCTTACATTGCTCGGAAAGAGATTGGGGGTTAAATTCAAGTCAAGGTTCATTGCTCTCAAAAATAGCTTGTTTTGATTTTGCAGCAGGTCAACAGAGGTAACTCTGGCCGGTGTTAGGGCAGCCTTTCCCGGACAAATTTTTATCCGTTACAAGATGAGGTTACAACCTTACCATTGTCGATACGCACAGGGTCATGTAACCAACGCTTATTTTGAGACGTTTGTTTTTCCGCACCTGTTTGTCTGGGGCGTTTGAGGCTGGGTCTGTTATGCAGGGTTAGTTTCCTGGGTGTTAGTTTGCAGCGCCTGCCCGCCGGGGTGTTAAAACTTGTTGCAGTGAGATCCGGTGCACTGTTTCACTGCTCATCCTTAACCCATCTAAAGAAGGATATTTTTAAGCGATGTGTACAACTAATCCCTGTTTAAGCTCTGCTGTTGATGAGCTCGTGGGGCCCAGTTATGATGTGGTCGAGCTCCACGAGGCAAAGATCGCACTTCCACTTGAAGTTGTACGGTGCAGCCCTGCCGACGATATCCCAGTGCGTGGAGAGGCTGATGTTTAAGTCCTTTAGTGATGTGATGTAGTCCGCGAGCGAAGTGGAGTGTCTTAGTTTTTTTATTTGTGAAAGTGTGGAGATGTGTTCGAAACCTAATTTTGAACGGACCGGAGGTAGCCCCTATATAATGTTTAACGCTATTGTGGCTAGTTACAGTGCATCTATATATAACCCTATCAGTCAAGCAGTATCCTGTAAGGGGGCAGCGTCCTCTGTCGCGGCAGTTGCAACTTCTGTCGCAGTTCGATCTATTTCCCACGGTAAGGCTCTCATTGTTGCTGCCTACGTTGTTACCTACGCTCCCGCAGCTGTTGTTAGCACCATTACAACCGACAGCACGCGGGGTGGAGCGATTGTTATTCCGCACGTCACGTCCTGCATGTTCCCCAGTCATTTCGCGGTTATGCTGGTTGCGTCTGCGGAGGCCGTTGCCAGCACTATTGGATGCTGCTAGAGAGTTGTTAAGGCCGATATAGTTACTGTCAGGTGTAGGTACGTCTGTGCTAAGGTGTTGTGTCTTGGTGATCTTACTGTGGTTCGTTGTTCCTATGATGTCTGCTAGGTTAGGTGTAGTAGAGAAGGATATTTTTATATTGTTCCTATTAAGAATTTTTCTATACCTATGGTTGGGCGGGAAATTCTTCTCTAAGGCTTCGAAGAATATCCGAGGTATGTTGGAGACCACACTCCGAGAGTAGGGGGGGGGGTGTAACCATAGGACGTTACGGTGGCGATTACGTGTCCTTGTACGTTTGCTACAGGTGGTTCCATCTAGGTGTCCGCTCTTATGTATGTTAATGCGTTGTAGCCCGTTAGGTGCCCCTTTCACTTTATGCTCGAGTTTACTCTTCTTCTTTCTTCCATGTTTATGTACAGGAAGATGTTGGTTGGAAGGCGTTGGTAGTAGGCCGTCGCCTTTGTTGGTTTTCTAGTAGGGAAATAGTTCGAGTAATTTTCAAGTGGTCACCGTCGCCGGGGTCGTGATCTTTAGTGCGATTATCTATTCTATTATATCCGACTTCAACGAGGTCGCCGCGTGATCGGTTATAGGTATGGCTTACTATAACGTTCGTTTTATGAGGGAGGAGGGTTTCTAGGGCTAGTGTGGATATATGCACTTTGTAATCTATAAAATGTATGTATTTTAACTATGCCAACATGTATTTATCTGAGTTTCATTGTGGATTGGCAGCATAGTTACGTCCCTTTACCATCTGAGTTCAAATCCCGCCGAGGTTGACTTTGCCTTTCATCCTTACGGGGTCGATAAAATAAAAGTACCAGTAATGCACTGGACTGGTTAATTGCTGGCCTTGTGCCTAAAGTAGAAACAATTATTTATGCATTAACGTACTTGATAGTATTTTACAGCGTATCATATGATATATTATACTAAATGCAATTTACCACACAGTACTATATTGTGTTGCTTAAGTTGTATATTATCGCATTACTGTATTTCTTTATCTTATTATAATGTTCATCTTTTAATATACTATATTTCCTAGCCATAACTTTAATTTATATTCACCTTAAAACTCAATACAACACTAATCACCATTTATTTTGACATTCCTTTTAAATTCACTATACCAGATACATTCAACTATCAGTTTGACAATCCCTTTCCTCCTAATAGATTTTTATGCCAAATCCACTATTAACACCCTTCAACCATTCCTTTCAAAGGTTCATGACTCCAACTAAAGTATATTACTTTTCATCTTAACACCATATGAAAAAACAATTTGAATCGTTAGTTCTTCAACCACCACGAAATAAGGACATGATACGAACATACTACTAATTATGAATAAAATCAATATTGAATAAAATTATTATTGCTTTTGAAAACAGCTGGTGATATGCATTTAAGAAAATATTCTCTTTATTTGATAATTTGTAAATAACCGTACATAGATCAATTACTGAGTATAGCTACAATGTATTATCATCAGCTAGAATCGATCGTAAAGCAGTGATGACTTGATTTTTTATTTCATTGTGTTAACTTATATTATATTATATATGTATATATATATATATATATATATATATATATATATATATATATATATATATATATATTGAAAATATGAATTTAAATGAAAGTGCCTTTATAAAGGAATTTATTAGGTATTGACATATGTTTCTGTAACAGACGGAATACCTATGTATCGCTGCTTGCGTAATCATATAATGTTAGCAAGTATTCGATAGCAAATGTATAATCAGTTGTCACTTCTTCAGAGATATTGGATAAATTGGAAAAAATCAGAAAAATTGAAGTATTTATATTAGTTGTAAGAAAGCAAGAAGAGAGGGGATAGTATATGACAGATGACAATTCAATTTGCTGGTAAACAAGTATATAGAAGGTTTTTAATGAGAATACATGAGTATATGGCTTATTTTATCTAAATAAGAATTTTTGGGAGTGCCTATTTTAATCTATATTTGACCAATTGAACAATGGACAGGGCTGGTTATTTGGTGTAGTAGTATTAATACAGATATAAAGTGTCAATTAAGGAAGAGGGAGATTTTCACTGCTACTGTATAACAACAATGCTGGTATATGCATTAGGGAATTGAATTAAGAAATCTCATTTTATCTATAGCAGTTTATATTAAATGGTAAATAATAGAACAGTTGATAGAAGTAAGACTAATAGAGAATGCTAATATGTATTTTGACAATCAAACGGAGATGGAGACAGGCGTACAATCCTGGTAGCGTTTGTAATATGAAAATGTAGATTTCAAGCGATGGTTACAGTACAACGATCGCTCTATTCTGTTATTTAATAACATATTTTTGGATTTCATAATACAAAACAATTCCATATTACACAACTTACAAAATTCCTGTCCTTGGAAATATGCAGGGGCAGCGCTATTATATCCCATTTTAGGTTAAATTGTTGGTTATTTTCGCGCAGCTGCAAGCCTTGTCTGCGAGTGTTGTTACATAACGCTGGTTTTCATGTTTTATCGAGTAACGATGTCTATAAAGGCGAGATTTGAAGGAGGTAGCTGTAGACCCCACATAGTACCACTTCTGGCTACCCGATTCGATAGTACATTTGTATATGATGTTGCGTTCAAGACACTGATTGTTCAACGGACACATTCCTTGTTGGACACAGTTACAGTTATAATTTTGCTATGTTGTATTACTATTGATGGGTTGATGAGGTTGCTTAGGCAGGACGGGATGTTGTTTGTTGTTTTGTGATGTTATAGCCGATGTTTAACGTGTATTGTTATGTGTTGGAAGGCGTTTATACAACCGTTTTGCGTTAAGCTTGTTTATATGTTGTTCAATATCAGGGGCGGTTGAATATGAAAGTCGAATAGTGTTAGGGTTTAAGATGTTATTATATTTATGTGATGTTGGAAAATGTTTTTTTAACTAATCGAAAGAATTGTGAGGGTAGATTGGTTTTAATAGAGTTGTTATAGACCGGGTTGTACCATATATACTCTTTACATCGCCTTCTGTTTGGTGGTGTGCGACTATTAGTGTGTCTATTGCGGTAGTGTATATATGGTGGAGATCTATGCTATTTCTACCTCTATGAGATTTATTTTGGGTGTTTTGGTAATCGTCGACTATATACTCTATATTATCTAGGTGTCCAGTCTTCCTAATTGCATCATCATAATATTCGGCATGTTCGTTGAAGGTTTGCTAGTTGGACGACGGGCGGGAGATTCTAAGCGAAATATTTCTAGGGATGGATTTAATTATAGAGGGTGGATGGTTAGAAACCGCATTTACATATTTAAGGTTCTCATATATATATATATATATATATATATATATATATATATATATATATATATATATATATATATATATATATATATATATATATATATATTAGAAAGTGAGGTGTTTTTTTTACAAATTGAAAAATAACCGGTGTCCTACACGAGTAAAAGTATAAAGAAAAAGAGACGAAATCGAAAATGCAACTGGAGTCTTATTTTTTTTTTAAATATATATATTTATTTGGTTCATTTACCGGTCTCGCAGTTCTTCTGCTTTTAAAAAGTAGAGTTGAGATGGAGGGTCTGTGATTTTTCTCACATATATATATATATATATACATACACACATACACACACACACACACTCGTATATCTTACAGGTTAGAGCGTCTGGATGGTTAGAACCCGTATTTACATATTTAAGGTTCTCATATATATATATATATTTATATATATATATATATTTATATATATATATATATATATATATATATATATATATATATATATATATATATATACATATATATATATATATATATATACATACACACATACACACACACACACACACACACACACTCGAATATCTTACAGGTTAGAGCGTCTGGCTGGCTATTGTGTGGTACTGAGTTCGATTCTCGGACCGGTCATGCGTTGTGTCCTTGAGCATGACACTGTTTCACGCTGCTACAGTTCACTCACAATACAAGGTGCAACGAAAGAACTTTGATAGACTATATATATATATATAGTATAAAGAGAACGAAAAATCAGTGATGCATCCGGACTTAATTTATTGCTTGTTACAATTGTTTCGCCGGCAGGTAGCTCGAGACATGGTCCCTGTATGGATCTGGCTGTCTCTACTGCTGCAGGTTCTTTCAGACACGTGTAATTCGTTCGGAGCAAATTTTATCACTGGCGTGTTATCAGCAAAAAACACCCTCAAAAAACCCTCTTCCACTCCTGTAATGCCATTGGCTGTTTTTACTCGACGTCGTCACAACTTCTGGTCAGTGTTTACTGCCACACGGGTCATCAGCCATTTTCCGTCTGACACACTTCAATGGAGTCATGCTGGATTCAGCATCTCACACGTCTGTTCACACTCCAGCGAAATCACCCACACACACGAATATACACACACATATACACACACATGCAGATACAGACACATTCGTGCATACACACACGTACGCCTACATGCGTAGACACACACACACCCACATACATACATATATATATATATTCACACACACGCTCTCCCTCACTTCAACGAACCCAGTCACACCCACTTGTAGATATATATAGAGATAGGAATATCCTTATGAGACGTAGAACCAAGCTCTCAAACCAGTTGAATGCACAACAAGAAAACAAAAACAAGAAGCAATCCTATTTGAAACGAGCACTACTTGACACCGAGATTGCACTCAAACTTTCCCATGAAAATGAGAGGGTAAAGAAAGAAGGCAGAGCCATAGAAAACATTAAAACAAACCCTACGGCCTTCTTCAAATTTGCAAAAGAAACTGCCTCGGTACACTGCAAGATTGGGCCACGCTTCCATACAGACGGTTCATTAACCGAGAATCCCCAAGAGATATGTGAAATACTGAACGAACAGTACAAAAGTGTGTTCACATGTCCACTGACGCACATTCAAATAACTAAGCCAGAGGAGTTCTGTGATGCCACAACACTACATGTAAAAATGTCGACCATCAACCACATAGACATAACGGAGGCGGATGTGGTATACGCCATAGATGAAATTAGAACACTCAGCTGCTGGACCTGATGGATTCCCAGCAGTTCTCTTAAAAACATGTAAGCGGGACTTAGCAACTCCACTGAAGATGCTCTTCAGAAGCTCCTTGGCTAGCGGTATACTACCCAGGAAGCTGAAAGAAGGCACAACATGCCCTATCCATAAAGGAGGTAGCAGAGCGGAGGCCAAAAACAATAGGCCAGTCTCCCTGACGTCGCATATCAGTAAGGTCATGGTGCGAGTCGTCAGAAATAAACTGATCACTTTCCTCTAGGAAAATGACCGCCTGACTAGCACGCAGCATGGCTCCCGCCCAGGAAGAAGCTGCCTTACACAGCTGCTACATCACTACGACTGGGTACTGAAATAACTGCTAGACAGCTCACATGTGGACGTGATATATCTTGACTTTGCGAAGGCCTTTGACAAGGTCGACCTCGGAATGATATGTCACAGACTACATGGTGTCGGCATAACTGGAAAAGTAGGTGAGTGGCTGCATGGCTTCCTACAAGACAGAAGTCAGACAGTCGCAGCAAACGGGGCTCTCTCAAAGGAAACATCAATAACAAGTGGGGCGCCCCAAGAGACAGTCCTGGGACCACTACTGTTTTTGGTGGTTCTCTCAGACATTCCCTCTGTAGTACATACAACAACATACCCTCACTAGCTATGCTGATGACACTAAGGTAGCACAGGCAATCAAAAACCCGGCTGACGCTGCCCTTTTACAACAAGATCTGGATGCTATATACAAATGGGCGGGAGAAAACAACAGGGAGTTTAATGCTGGCAAATGCCAAGCCCTACAATACATACCTGCAAACACAAATACAGTACAATACAGTTACGCAGGACCAGGAGGGACCGATATCCCCGTGTCAAAATCGATACGAGACCTGGGCATAGACATGAGCGATGATGCATCTTTTTCCTCACACATCATGAAAGTGGCGACAATGTGCAGACGACTCGCTGGCTGGATATTGAGGACTTTCCGGACAAAAGACCGGGATACCATGTTGACACTAGGGAGAACGTTTGTCCTAAGCCGCCTGGACTATTGCTCCCAGTTGTGGTCACCCCATAGTGTCAAACTAACCACGGAGCTGGAGGCAATCCAGCGAAGCTACACCAAGAGGATTGCCACGATGAAGGAGACAAGCTACTGGGAGAGGCTAAAAGAATTGAACCTCTACTCCTTGGAACGAAGACGGGAGAGATACGCAGTGATCTACATGTGGAAAATCCTGGAGAGACTAGCACCAAACTTTGGCACATAAGCAGAAATATGCTATAGCCTGGGATTCAAGGGCCCTCAAACTTCAACAAGCTGCCGAGGGATCTGAGTGATCTTCATGGTGTGGAGGTGGATGTCTTCAAGAAACACCTCGACATCTTGCCATCCAGGATCCCGGATGAGCCCACAGCAAGGCACGAGGGAAACCTAAGGGCAGCAGCAACAAACTCCCTCTTTCACCAGTGGCCAACCAATACAGACTGGAGATAAAATGTGTAGCAACAAGGGCAGTGCCGCACCTTGACCTCAGCCGGATGGCTGGAACAGGTAAAAGAGTAAAAGAGTAAAGAATATATATATATATATATATATATATATATAGATAGATAGGTAAATATACACGGGTGTGTATGATTGTGTATAGAAGATTATATTAATAAGAGGAATTCCAACTTTGTCTGATTTACTCGTTTTATTTACAATCCTTTAAAATTTATAATGTATTATAATGAAATAGTATGATAGAATATTAAATTCTAAGTGTTAATTGAACAAGTACTTTCATGCTTTCGCAATCTTCAGGTTCATATTATGTGGTGACAGTCAAATTTGCGATTTTCAACTGTTGAAAATTGCAAACTTGACTGTCACCACATATTATGAACCTGAAGATTGCGAAAGCATGACAGTACTTGTTCAATTAACACTTAGAATTTAATATTCTATCATACTATTTCATTATAATACATTATAAATTTTAAAGGATTGTAAATAAAACGAGTAAATCAGACAAAGTTGGAATTCCTCTTATTAATATATATATATATATGCCTATCAATACATACACAAAAATTCTTCGACCATATATATGCGCTTCTGTCTGTTTGTATGTATGTATTTGTTCGTGGACGTGCGTGTGTTTGGGAGATTCGTTTGTGTGATACGAATATTTCTTTGATTTCATGATATAGGCAGCGAATTACGTCAAATAGTACTACTATTTACTTACGGAGATGTATATGGCAGTTTTAGTATATCAGAATTAACCTATATGTGTTTACTCGACACACTAGGATTAACAGTTAACATTCCATCAAATCACCTCCAATTGTTCTTAAATGATGGACGATAATCATTTATTATCCTCAAACGTCTATTACAGAAACATACAATATCCGATGATTACTTCATATTTTAGGGTAATATTTGTCGGACATATACCTTCTAATTCTTGCAAGTTGACGGACACGTGGATCATTTTTTATGATCATCTTTGCTGTTGAAATGCAAATATTGTCTCGTAATATATACCTGTATGTATATGTATATATACTACACACATATATATATATACATGTACATCTATCTCTCTCTCTCTATATATATATATAACTTTGAGTATATGTTGCTTGTTTATCGACACTCAGTTAGCGGTTAGAGTACTCAACAAAGTGTGGTGCAGGTGGGTCTGTTTACTCCGGAGTAATGTAAAAACAAGATGTGTAAGTAAACCGATTAAAACTAACTTCGTTTATTCATATTCGCTGCTATATATATTTCTGTGACCTCATCAGGCAGTTAGGACTTGACAAGAAAAAAGAGGAACATATAATGTTGGAATATATTTTATATTGTTAATTCATTGATTTGTTCAGATCCACTATGTGGTTTTAATCCTCTGGATCTGAACATATCAACGAATTAACAAGGTAAAATATATTCCAACATTATATTTTCCTGTTTTTTCTGTTCAATTTGTAACTGCCTCATGAGGTCATAGCTGTTGAATAATGGCTATCACCGAAAAATATATAGAGGCGAATATGAATAAACGAAGTTAATTTTAACCGGTTGACTTATACTTCTTGTTTATATATATATATATATATATATATATATATATATATATATATATGCGTGTGTGTGTGTGTGTGTGTGTGTGTGTGTGTGTGTGTGTGTGTGTAGGGCTTTTAAACTTATTTAAATTTGTATTTCCTATTCCACAATGCTTCAAGCAAACTACAATACTCTATTATATATGTATATATATATTTCCGAGCAATGTAAGGAACACTTTTGATTATTTATGCCTTGAGAAGCCCAACTGGGCGAAACGTACGTAGGTACTGTTTAAAATAAAGATGTTTTAATGGTCTATTCTCCGATTTCTTACTTTTCCACGTGCTTACGCTCTGCTAACTCTCTAGCCCACTAAATATTAACACTTCAAATATTTAATACTGCCGGCACTAGTATCGAGCACCTTTGGCATACTCTACTTGGCAAATAACTATATGTATCACATATCCTCCCCTTTTTTTCTCTCTCTCGATACGTAAATACTGTATATACATATATATATGTGTGTGTGTGTGTGTGTGTGTGTGCGTGCGTATTAATACGTACTTTTTTCTATCTGTGAGTTTACCACCCACATTCATGCTACGTCGTCCCTACCAATAATACGAATGCCAGTCAAAATTCAATATAGGGATCTCTATGTAAGCGCTTGATATACTAGAAATAGGAGCCAAACCTCCCCCAACTCATATGCTACAATCGTAGACAGAGAAAACCACATTATCTCTAAATAATTAAAATTAAAGACAGTATATTCGGAGATGAAATGCTTATGATCAAATTTTAGCTCGCTCAAGTATGAGCTGGGTCTAAAGAAACCAACAATAGAAAGGTAAAGTATCTATAAGCATTGTTATATGGAAGCCTGACGTATCTCATTTCACGTTGCTCCATTCGATTCAGTTGGAAAACAGATTATAAACGACAGTGACTCTTTACTGTATCACTATTTGTATTTCTCGTGTTCTAGTGTTCTACAGTAAATAATTGGTGTGGGGAGACTTGCATGCATAGGCAACTGCCAGTCATTCAAAAAAGAAAAACAGTGTGTGTGTCTTGGAGATGAATTCTTTAGGGCCATACATATAGTTAACCTTAACGGGAGGGTCGTGATATTTTCATCTCTTGCATTCATGTCTGAAATGGTTGTAATTTGCAGAGAATCTTCGTCAGTTGAATAAGATATAAAAAATGTGTAAACTTCCCCTGTCTCCAAATACGTTCTAGTTATGAATTCTAAACATTGGTCTTTATTAAATTACTGCGCCAATTGAGAGTGTTTGAATAATCATCACTCAAGACATTAGGGATATTTTTTTAATTATATTTTGTTATATGCTTATTTTTCATAGTGTCTGTTATTGTGCAAAAGTCTACTTGAAATAATACTACACACCTGCTGTTCCTATTATATGCATATCGTAGAAACATCTTTGGTAAAAACTTTCTTTTACTCTTTAACAATTAATCAATTTTCCAGCTGCAGTACAGTTCAAGCTAGGAATAGAATTCTAGTTAAAATTTTATGGCTAGAACTGCATTGCTTATATTTCCAGCTAAGAGTCACACTGGCATCAAATACTTCAACAACAAATATTTTATTTTTTTTGTTTTTTGTCTTATCACCGTGTTGTTTCTTTTTATTTCCGACAGATATTTTATCAAATCTAAACTGTAATATATATTATGTACCATCCACTAACCACATACTGTGTAGACCAATATATTTCTTATATATATATATATATATATATATATATATATATATATATATATATATATATGGTGGCTGCCAACTCGTTTTCGAGTACGGTTACTACTTTATATCCATGTAGGAGAACCCCCTACCGATGTACTGAACGAGTGTGACTTTTTAATCCAGCCAGCGACTTGAAAACTCTGGTACAAACACTACACTTGTGACAATTATTGACACATAGTGGTGGGCCCATGGTACCATGTGACGACAAGTGCAGAGAGATCTCCAGATATAAAGCAATGCCTGTGCCGTGAAGCTTTTATAGTGAGCAAAGACAGTGCACAAAGCCAGTCCCACTCTCTTAACCAATATATATATATATATATATGCATATACATATGCATATAATATACAGACACAGAGATATACATACACACGCAAATATACAAACACACACATACCCCCCCCCCCCCCCCACATACACACACATATATATATATTTAAAGAGACCATATATAATATATAACAATGATCCGGCTCTCTGGTCGCTCGACGAGGGAACTGAAGATAAAAAATCAAGTCCTCGATAGCGCCTGCAGACTGCCAATATCATATGAAACCACATACCGAATATTGTGCATAGAACAATAGAATTAATCTAAAAAAACAGACGGACAGAATAAGTATTATACTTACATAGACACTAAGTTTTTATGAAGCCTATATGGTACTATTTCGTACTATCAAATATCATCAACATTTACTGTCAATTAACATCAGATAATGGGGAAGCCAAGAACTAGATATCATCAGTAAACATCTGGTAATTCTAGAAAAATATTCGTTCCAAACGATCGGTAGGAACATTTTTGCTCAGGCTACGTGTAGAGTAAAAATACAATTCCAACGTTCGATAGGGCAAACGTGTTAAGTTGTAACGCTAAAAATAGCTCACACACAAACTTACAAAAAATGCCCGATTAAGCTAAGAGCATAAATAGCAAAGGAGTACGATATATGAGATATATCAACAGTGCGGCTCTACGTTTGCTCGGTGTAATAATTGGAGCTAAAAATCCAACTCCTCAGAGCACTTATAGAATGCCAATATCACAGAATCCATATATCATATATTTTGCAATAACAATAATAACAGAATAAGTATTATATCATAATTACATAGACAATATGTGGTACTATTTCGTTATTAATATCATTAACATCATTATTATAATGATAACTATAATATTAATGAACCCATCAGTAAAATGTACGGACTCTGTGTGTGTGTGTGTGTGTGTGTGTGTGTGTGTGTGTGTGTGTGTGTGTGTGTGTGTCTGTGTCTGTGTCTGTCTGTATGTGTGTGTCTGTATGTGTGTGTGTGTATCTGTGTGTGTGTGTGTGTGTTTCCGTTGGATTGTTATGGTTCGGAAAATAGCCTGGTGCACAAAATATGCTTTTTTCATATTTTGAATAAATATATTCTGTTTCTATTTGTATGTGATTGTGCGTGCAACGATATATTTAAACAAAGATAAAAGTGCTACATCTATAAAAATTATAAGGGAAAATATTTGTTAATGATATCATTGATTACACATTAATTAATACGAAAATTATCTCTTGGGCATTCTTTAAACGCAAACTTTGTTCTCAATGTAGCCAGCAGGAAGTAACCTAAGGGTACCGTTATTCTATATTGTTTTATTGGCTACAGTTGATGATTAGATAGGTTTAAATGTGTACATATTGGGATTATATTCAGTCATATATATATATCGACAGTAGATCGACAGTAGATCAACTTTCGTCAAATCGAACCGAGGAAACAATGTGTCCGTTGGTCTTTTCAAATTGCTAATACTATCTATCAGTTGCAACTACAGGTACAAGGAACAATGGGAAATAAAATGTCTTGCTGAAGGACATAACGCATCACCCGCTCCATGAAATCGATTGCGAATCCAACTCTCTAACCACTCAGCCTCGCGCCTTTCACAAAAATGTATATATATATATATATATAAATATAAGAAAAGTTTTTCTTATATCAAGGTTTATTGGGCTTCCACATGAATGTATATTAGGTTTCTACATAAACTGGAAATATTCTCCGAATTTGTAGAAAACTTATGATGAAACAATTGTTTGGAAAGAGAGATATATTTTAACTTTAATTATATCTCATAAAATAATACAACTGGCTTTTCCACATAATACATATTAGCACCCCAAACACTTAAATTGGGTTTATATTAAAATATAACCTAATGTTTGTTGAGTGAGATGGTTACCAGTCAGAGATTAGCTTTAAACTATCTCTGTTATTGTATTAATATTTTACTCGTGATTGGCCAGAGGTGTTTATTTCCAGGTACCTTATAAATTTGACTTTCCGTATTTATTACTGTTGTGCGATATTGTGGTTTTTATTGGTTGTAACTTCTCTGTTTTTTAGCCTAAGAAAATATATATATGCCTATGTATATAATTACATGCATACATTTTTTCTTTTTTATTTAATTGAGTTCTTTACACGAGGAATTGATATTAGTTTTGAAATAACTAATTAACCCGCATGTGTTTTATATTTTACTCTTAATTCGGCCGGAGATTTACATTCCCATTTGCCCTTTAAAGCATAACTTTCCGTATTTACTACGGTTACGAGATGCGGTTTCTTATTCAGGTACAACCTCTGTTTTTAGCCTAAGAAAATATCTATATGCGTGTGTAATTTATATACGCATATATTTATTTTTTTAATTTCAATTGAGTTCTTAACACGTTGGATTGATAATGTTTTCGAAAAAACTGATTAACCCGCGTGTATATTATTTTTTTTCCTCCTTTCGTGGATTGTGGTTGTCTCCCCTTCCCGCTTAGTGACGCTATAATACTTCCTCAGTCAAAAACTGCTGGAATTTCAAATTTGCCGGTCATTCGATGCGGGAAGGAGCAACTTAACGGACACGATTTTTAACTGTGGTAAGAAATGTTTTTCTTATATCAAGGTTTATTGGTGATTTATAAGCGCCCACCTAAATATATTCTTACATGAATGTATATTAGGCTTCTACATAAACTGGAAATATTCTCCGAATTTGTAGAAAACTTATAATGAAACAATTGTTTGGAAAGAGAGATATATTTTAACTTTAATTATATCTCATAAAATAATACAACTGGCTTTTCCACATAATACATATTGTTAGCTCTTGAAACACTTAAATTGGGTTTATATTAAAATATTACCTAATGTTTGTTGAGTGAGATGGTTACCAGTCAGAGATTAGCTTTAAACTATCTCTGTTATTGTATTAATTATAAATAAATATATATATATATATATATATATATATATATATATATATATATATATATATATATAGACACACGCACACACACGCATTCATCGTCAAAATCGATGAGGAGAGTTCCATTTCGTAAATATACAAAATGACCCACTCTAAATTGCCCTAATCCGAATTGATGCAAGAAAATAAAATTGTTATATTTGATGTTTGTGCCTCTACCACTTATAATTCTGCCTATTTCGCATGAGAATCGACAATCATTATAATGTATCTAACATTATTATGACCAGTGTAATCGATATGAATGATGAAATCAAAACTGAATTTCCATCTACCATCCAGGTTTCCAGATTTCTCTGAAGATATACTATCTTCACGTTAAGAAACATTACTCCATATATTTCAATGAATCTCACTTAGTTATATTTTATTCGGTTAATGCACCATGCCCAATAGAGAATGAATAAAGTAGTCAAAATTGCAGTGATTAGAAGTCAGCACCATTTGCCGAAACACAAGGAAGCTACAACCGTTAACCATTTGTCAAAAATGTTCGAAGTGTTATATTGAACGTGAAGGTGTACCAATCTGAAATAGTTACTATCATAAATACCATCATTAGCAAATTTCAATCAAATTATATAATATTTACCATAGAAAGGAAAAAAAGAAATAACATAAGTAAAATGAGGAGATGGAACGGCAGTCTCTACACCCCAGTTAAGATGGTATATATTAGTTGCGTCGTGCAGAGAAACTTATGAGGATATTACTGTGGAGAAGAACCAGCATATAGAGTCTGGGGACTCTAGCGGTTTCGACGGCGACTGGCATGAAAAGGACGCTTTCGTTCAAGTTCCGTTATTTAAGAATCTTTCTCTCTTCAGTGCCAGGATTTGTGGGTTTAATTATTGTCATTTTTGTTATTCCAGTTCTTTTGTTGACTTAACAACCGTTTATATTTCAATATATAAAATGAGATGAGATTCATATCAGGCCAAGGAAATAATGTGTCCACTGATTTTTTCATTACTTATATAGTCTGTCGATGAGAGCTCGTTGCGGAAAGAAGCGGAAGTTGAACTTAGGACACAACGATCCATGTTAGATATTGATATGACAAAGCATCGCCGTCAATTTTTAACAATCTCAATAAACCACAACCCTTGGATTGATACCTCATTTGTTGACCCGAAATGAAGAATGGAAAAGTTCAGCTTGGCAAGATTTAAATACTTTTGTGGTTAGGGCGTTTGACTGACGATATAACAACATGAGTTTGGTTCCGGCAACCTTTTCAGTCCTTAAACAAGGCATTCATTTCACCTTTCTTAATTCCATTCTGCTGGAAAATTAGTTGTAATTGTAATTTAAAGGGTCAGAGCTGTTGCATATTGGTTCAGGCTCAATCAGCCTGAGAAGTACGTTATGGCTATGTACGAAATGCTCTGCCAATTTAACGGTAATTTTCCGAATATATTCCGATAATCAAACAACTGAATCCCTCATGTCAAAATCGACGCATGCTCAAGAACTACACCAACATGTAATGTTTCTCGTTTCTATAGACAGTGTGGCTCCTCTTATCGTTGTGTCGAACAACCATATTAAAGATATCTCGTTGCCACCTTCGTTGGGTGGATCATAAACTTAGTCTTTAAAATATCAAAACATCTAACATTTAACTGAGCAATACATTTTGATGTGTCTGATTTTATAATACTGTACCGATGTTCTCTGTTACAGGAATTCAGTCGATAATTCATGCTACATAGAAACAAAATAAATAAAACTTCTTGCCGTAAATTAAATTTCTCTCTGCAGTTAATTCTCAGATGATTTAGATTACTCTTCTCTTTCACTAAAAAATACATTAGCAGATATCGCCTCGTCTGCGAATATTATACGACAGTAAACCTTTCCACACCAGACAAGGATATTTCACTTTCTAGATATATTTTATGATTTTATGCAGACAATGTGTTTTCCTGACTTGTTAGAGAACAATATATTCTCCCCATGTGTGATGATTTTGAAATAATTTGATTATTGGAACCAATATCAAACTGCAATCTAGTTCGAATGTTGTTAACTGAAACTCCAATAAACTTTCTACCAGTTGCGTATTCATTCTCTCGTGTAGTTTGTATTAGATTTCTATTTGCTTTGCTTTGATTGAAGTGATGATGTAAATGACATTATGCTTTTCATCTGTAATTAATTTAGTTTCACAATAGATATATTTCTGACAACGTCTGCTATATTTACCAAATATTTTTCTTCTTTTTATGAACAAAATGTCATATAATCTCTCTCACCTAAATTTTCAATACTTTCAGAGTACTAAGTACTCATTGTATATTTTATAACCTCAGAGTTTACATGGGAAAACAATACACTGTTCTAATCATTCATGTCTCTCTCCTAGATAAACAAATGTGCTACTTTGCCATATAAACGTTAGTTTACATCCGCACACGCTTGTGTTATAGCTTATAGCCAATTATTATGGTATATACCTCAACGAAATGGCAATATATGCGGTCGATCAACAAGTAGAAACAACCGCTAATTCATCAGTCAATCACTCGTATATATATATAATTAGAGGAGAACATCCGATAATAAAAATCTAGATAGGTTGTGTTCGAAAAGGGACGAGATATCTATAGCTGAAATGCTTTTCATTATAAGTGTTCTGGATCTGGTTGATCTGAAACAAAAGAAGGCTGCCTCATATCATTATATCCTCTTCGTTTAAATGAATTGTTGCTTATGGTACCATTTTCTTAGAGCTGATGTTTGTGTGTGTGTTGACAGAATTAGCTATCAGCATCCTGTACCATTGCTATCACATTGGTACAATCCCGGATAATGTGAGCACCAGGTACAGGACCCAATGGTCGGAATGGCGAAAGCGTTTTCTCGGAACAGAGGGAGGTAGACGCGTTGATATAGCCATTTAAACACACCGGGTTCATTCCTGTGTATCAGATGAGTAACTATGTCCGGACAGCAGTGATTGGGTAGGTGGTACGGGGACCCAAAACGACGGAAGTCTCGGCAGCTCGAGGTTCAATTTCAAGTCAGAAGTGTCAAATGTTACACGGTCAACTTCGGGTTCATCTACCATTTAGGGAGATACCCTAGCTTGATTCATTTACTATTTCCCTTCATCTTGGAAGTCTCGTTTTCTAGTTGTAAAGAGAGTTCAACCTCGGGTGCTTATGATAACAAAACAAACTTCTTAAAATGTTGGCAATGCTGAACCCATCCACGTGCAATATATGTAATATTACATATATTATACACAAGGTATAGGAATACTAACGGAATCACTTATAAATAGGCAATACCTCAAATATCTATATACGAAAATCTATTTTTACACATATACAGAAAAAATATAAATGTTGATATTAAAATCTATTATATATATATATATATGTGTGTGTGCATCCAGCAAATAGCTAATTCCATCCACCAGAGTATCAAAGTTACTATAGACTACCCAACTAATCACCCAAAACCGTACTAGACACAAAACTTAGTAATAGAATAGAACAACCCCTACCCTATTCGCCATTCCCATCTGAATTCTTGATCAGTACACTAACACAATTGAGATTTCCTATGTTGAAGGAATACAGCTACCAACACTGCTGCTGCTACAACCACCTCACTATACACAAGAGTTCTTTTACAGTTTCCCTCTCAACAAGGAAGACGAAAACACTTACCGCAACGATTGATTTTAAATCTTTTATTTTTAGTTTTTAATCCTTATTAATTCTTTTGAATTATAATACACAACGTTTGCTAAGATGAATTTTACTAATACATCGAAACCGATAATACATTATATACTTTATATACATTATAAAACTCTTTTTAAAAAAGAATTGTCCCTCTCATCTTTTCAATAATGCCATTTGACGAATCAAAGCAAAGGGAAAAAAAAGAAAAACAGGCACTTACACATATTTTCCGTGCTATTTCCAACGTCACATTTTATCTCTAGTCAATTTTTGTATAGAACCTTACTTCCCTTTTCAAATATATATATATACATACATATATATATATATATATATATATATATATATATATATATATATATATATATATATATATATATATAACGAAGGAAATGTGGTAAGGAACCAGGTGGACCATAACGCACCAAAGTACTCAATACTTGAGGTAGTAGAGTGGATAATAGGAACCAGTAAGACCCCGACAGCTGAGCTCAAGCCGTTTCGACGGCTTGAGCTCAGCTGTCGGGGTCTTACTGGTTCCTATATATATATATATATATAAGTTAAACCAATGAAATAAAACATCAAGTCATTAGAGATATACTTCACTGCTTTACGATCGTTTCTATTTTGTAACTAACCTTACATAGAAGTATAGCTACAATGTATTATCATCACCTAGAAACGATCGTAAGGCAGTGAAGTATATCTCTTATGACTTGATTTTTTTATTTCATTGTTTTAACTTATATCATGACTCCGTTTTCCTTTTAATGTTTTATTGTTTTCCGGGTTTATCTTAACCTACAACATTTTCAACATATGGATTACATTGAGTTCTTCATGCAGAATAGACCCCACAACTTACCGTGGATATCTGTGTTTATATATATATATATATATCCCAAGGGCGGTGCCCCAGCATGGCCTCAGCCGGATGGCTGAAACAGGTAAAAGAGTATATATATATATTTATACACACACACATAGACAATGCCGCAGCATGGTTGCACTGTAACTACTGAAACTAGTGAAAGCAAAAATTAAAAGAATCTTGCTCTCTCTATCTCTCTCTTTCTCTCTCTCACTCTCTCTCTCTCTATCTCTATGTATGTTATTTTATCTATCTTATCTATCTCATCTATCTATCTATCTATCTATGTATCTATCTATCTATATGTATGTATGTCTACCTCTCTATCTATCTACCTTTAAGTGCAATATGCAAATCAATTCCCTTGACAACATACTTCCGAAATGATTATATGGTTGAATTAGAATATTCCAATAAAAATAAAATCCGATTTTTCCCTAAAGTAAAAAAATAAAAGTGTTTTACAATTTGTTTGTTTAGTTAGTGAATAAAATAAAATGTTGTTTACATATAGTGAGTAGAGGAAAAAGAAAACAGAACGAAATTGACGTAGATATTACATGATTTAAGGAAAATCTGTTGAAGCCTTTCAACTTAGAATTGAGAGGATCCTGTTTACGGTGTACATTAGAAAGAACTTGTATCTGTACAAGCATGCGCACACTCATACTGTTACACAAACATACTTATATATATATATATATATATATATATATATATATAAACGTTTGTATATGTATAATAAAGCGAAAACAATGCAGGTATGGACATAGATTAAAGAATGAAAATGCTAAAGATATTTTTAACCGCTTTACTTCCCTCCGAAGAAAATTAAGGACATTTAAATAAATCTAAGGTAAAAGACTTATTGTCAACAATATCTTTTGCATTTGCATTCTTTATTCTATGTCCATACCTGCATTGTTTTGGCTTTGTCGATAAAATAAAGTACCAGTAATGAACTGAGTACCTGCTGGCCTTGTGCCTAAAGCAGAAACAATTATACATATACAAACGTTTATACCTCATTACACAATGCTTCAAGTGAACTATAACTTCCTCCCATATATATATGTATATATATATATATATATATATATATATATATATATATATATATATATATATATATATATGGAGGGGGTAGTGTTTGTATGAACAGAACGTTGCAATATGTCATCAATTACTGCTTAATATCTAAGCAGTTTGATGAATTGATTAATGATTATCACGCACATACACACACACTCACACACACGCACACACACACACACACACACACACACACACACACACACACACACACAGACACACACACACATATATATATATATATATATATATATGTATATATATATATATATATATATATATATATAAATATAAACGTGTGTGTGTGTTGTTGTGAGTGTGGAGTGTGTGTGTGTGTCTGTTTTAAATATATTTTGATTCCTATGCGATTTGGTCGTAGATACCCGGGTGTTTTTAACAATAATCTAAATATACACATTATACTGCAAATCTATTTCTCTCCCTCTCTGCCTTCTTTTCATCTGCCTCTAGGTCATGGCTCATTGTTTTTGTATGACTGCAGTAAAAAATAAATCATATTTCTAGTTTTATCTCTTCTATTTTTCTGTTTTGGGCTATTCTATTCTATTCTATTCTATTTCTATCACTTCATTTTCAACTGAAGCACATTGTCATATAGCAATTTTGTCTGCTTTCATTGGTGGAAATCACCGAAAGACAGAGTTCTTCATCTGTCTTCACTGAATAAACAGTATTAACATTAATACATTGAGTCTGTAGGAATCTCCAGAATTTGACTGAAGAGAAATGACTATTCCTTTTACTGGTGATTTTCTTTGTCTTTGTCTTGTGCGGGTCTATTGCTCTTTTAATTCATATATACATATATATATATATATATATATATATATATATATGTGTGTGTGTGTGTGTGTGTGTGTGTGTGTGTGTGTGTGTGTGTGTGTGTGTGTGTGTATTGAGAGAGAGAGAGAGTGAGAGGCAGGAGAGAGACATGCCACCCCTCACTCGTCTTCAATATTTGTAAGCGGATTTCTAACCTCACTTCTAAACTCATCGCTAAGCAACTTTCGAGAGGGCAGCTTATAATACTTCTAATAGAGCAAAAGGAAATGAAGTGCTTACGAATATAGGAAACCATGAAAGGCGATAGAACCAAGAAGTACACCTGGATGTAAAACATTGCCTCAAAAAGTATTCAACGATGTGTATGAAGCCCACCATAGTAAACCATGCTTTAGGAGGGAGAAAAGCCTTAAAATACTTTTTGCATCACTCTATTAATGGACATGGCTGCATCGAAACGGTATTGGACAAATTGAATTATATTATTCAGTTACTTTCTACATTTTGCGTTCAAAACCCTCAGTGTTCAGCTTTCCTTTCAGTCTTCTGGGGTTAATCCAATATAATACCACTTCAGAACTGTTGTAAATATAGTCAATGTTTCACTTCCATCAAATTGCTAGCTGTGTACCAATGTCAGAGAGAATCAATTATATATATCTATACTTCAATTGATTGGAGTAGTAGACGGCTACCCAACAGCAGTTATCAGCTAAATATGTGGCATCTGTATAGGCTCGGCAATCTGTATTAGGAACAAATCCATAATCCTATCATTATTGCTGTTGTTTTTTATTGTTTTACTTTTTTTTTTACTCTAAATCAGATTCCATTCCTTTAAGGAATTAGGGCCTACCTGGCCACTGGAAGTTAATCATCTCCGATGAGAGCACTTTACAACGAATGGCTGTAATAATATATCGGCCAAAAATAGTTCCAAACTATGTAACCGTAAAATGATAGACGTATCAGCCATGGCTGTTCCGTCAGTCTATTGGGTATTTCCATATCTAGGAATAAGATGAAACTTAAAATAAAACATCGTTTTCTATGTGTCAGGGTGTAATTTAGAGTGGATTTCCAATGCTAATAGGGTGCCTATCTGTACAGACTTCCCATTTTTGTTTTCTTCAGAGTAGAGTGATTTTGCTTACCCTGAATACTAATATTATTTTAAAATAATTAAAACTAATCTAATGGCGTGTATGTATTATATTATTTGTGGCATAGTATGTTTTATTGGAAGAATAATCTGATACTATCATGATGCATGAGGAGATCATATATATATATATATATATATATATATATATATATATATATATATATATATATATACACACATATATATATATATACATGCATACATAAAACAAAGAAGGTGTGGTAAGATACCAAGTGGACCATAACGCACCAGAGTACTCGATACTTAGGGTATTAGAGTGGGTAATAGGAAAAGAGTCATATATATATATATGTCTAGACCCTGAGATACATAGATAAATATATATCTTTCTATATTTGCCACAGGGGTGTACAACTATGGGACACTACAAGACATGACGGCGGGGTTTTTCATAAAAATAATAAATAACAATAAACTATATATAATAAAAAAACAATTCAAATCCCTAGTAGGGGGGAACGTTACTGCAGGGTTGTTTTACACCCCGTGGATAGAACAACCCTCAACACCAGGAACACGTTTTGTAGGTGTTCCTGTCTTCCCTCTGTTTATCTTCCTCAACCTACAGGTTTATATACAGCGATGGCCCAATCACTCGGGCCATTTTTGCCACATGCACCCACCTTTCAGCGAATTTCACCTCTCTCTCCACTCTCACCTTCCTTCTGAAGTGATACTTAAAGAAGAGGATAAGTTGTTGTCCGGAGAGAAAGGTGTTTGCCCTCAGTCCTTTTAACCTCGTCCACCATATTACCTCTTTTGCCATAGCCACCAGACAGAGGAAAACCGCTTCTCCTTCGTTCTTAAATGAAGGCGGCGGGTTGATCCTCATGATGGACTCGGCTGACAACTGGATGCGTCCCACACGTGACAGCAGCTGTTCGACATAATTCCACAGGTCGGTTACCCCTGGGCACTGAACAATTGCGTGTAGAACGGTTTCGATGTCCTGTTCGCATCTTGGACAGGTCCTTTTGGCAGGATCTCGGCCAAAGCGTCTGTGTCTGTAGATTTTGTCTCGAACTGGTAGAGCTCCTCGGTAGCACTGCCAGGCCAGAGACCTCTGGAAGTTATCCATAGGCCCTGGACGGAAAGTCCTCCCGAACAGACAGGTCAGTTCGTCTTCCTCGATGCCTAGAGTTTCCCCGAGAACGTCGTCGCATTTATCCTCCACTAATTCCCTATAGAATGTCGAAGTGGAGTCTCCGCTGATTGCCGTTTCCGCTTGGTAGAGGGCTGTGAGCGCCTGTAGGCACTGGAGGTGACAGGCACCCATTTCCGTCTCCGCTTGACCCAGGACTGCAGCTCTATTAGTGAGACGAGTTGTGGAAGAGCTTGTCTCACAAACGACAGCCACACCGGTCAGGAATACCTGGAGATGGCGTAGCCTCAGTGCATGTTTACTCATCATCAGCCACGGCAATCCCAGCCCTCCGTTAGAAGGGTGTTGACAGCAGATGGATCTCCTCACCAATGGAGCCTGTTTCTTCCAGAGAAACTTGAAGAGTAGGCGTTCAATTTTGGTAAGGTATTCATGGGGGCAAGGCACAACTGTCAAGCGGTAGTAGATGACGGACACTATGTAAGTGTTCGCCACTTCCGCTCGACCTTTCAAGGAGAGTTTGCACTCAGCCCACTTCTGGGTGAGTGCAAACACCTTCGCCGTGACCTCGTTCTAGTTCTTGCCCACCTGGAGGTCTGGACCGAACCAGACCGCGAGCAATTTCACCGGTCCTTCTGTCCAGCGTCCAATGACACTGTCGGAAGGCATGGGATTGCCTCTCCATGTGCCGAGTAGAAAACCGACATATTTGTTTGGGTTCAGTCTTGTTCCTGTCATAGTCGTATTCCTGTAATAGGTTGCCGATTACCTTGATTTCCGAGGTTTTCGACACCATTACGGTTATGTCGTCGGCATAGGCCGACGCTGCTTTCCGCAGTCCTGGTTCGATCGGGATGACCTGAAACAGCTCCAACTTCCGCAGTAACGGCTCGTGAGTTAGTACATACAGAATGGAGGATAGAGGGCATCCCTGACGGATGGAACGTATGATTTGGAATGGCTCTGATAGGTAGCCATTCACCCTGACTTCAGCGCAGATGATGGTGTGCGTGGCAGCGATGCAGCCTCTGAAGACGCGACCGAAGCCGGCCGCCTTGAGAACTGCTTACAAGTATTGATGGTCGACCCAATCAAATGCCTTAGACTGATCTAACTTGATCAGATCCCCACCGAAGCCAGGTTTACACACTACGCTCTCTATGATGTATCGCATGAGGTGGAGGTTGTCGTGTATGGACCTGGTCGGGATTGCACACGTTTGGGGTTCCCCTACCAAGTTCTCGACGACAAGCGGCAGCCTCGCTGCTAACACCTTCGCCAAAATATTTAACTCTGTGTTGAGCAGAGTTATGGGCCAGAAACTGCTTATCTCATCCCCCTTGTTCTCGTCTTTCCTGACAAGCGTTACTACGTCTCTGCCTACGGAACTGGGAATCCTCCCGTTCTGCTGCCAGTTGCAGTAGACCGCTTCGAGGACGCCAGAGAACAAGTCTGGCATGCCTATGTAAATCTCATAGGGTAGACCATCTAAACCGGGTGTTTTGCGTTTCCCGCAGCGGCCTAGGGCATCTTCTATTTCGCCCGCTGTGATCGGCCTTTCGCAGCTCTCTGCATCCGTGCTCGAGAGTTGCGGTACGCCGTCGAAGTAGGAGCTGAGGTCTATCACCTCACTCGATGTACCGCTTTGCCCGAACAGTTGTGCAACATGCTACTGGAAGGCCGTGCACATCGGCTTGGATTCAAGTATAATGCGTCCATCTTTGTCTTGAAAAAATCGAATTAGTGGACTTGTTGCCACTTTTCGCCTCTGCTTCTCGTGCCCAGCTAACAGCTTTGTCTCCCTCGTTTCTTAGAGCACGTATTCTACTTCTGACAATACAACCTTTGTGTTTCACATTGAAGAACTGGTATAGTGCCGTTCTCGCCGCTAGCACGTCAGCTGGGCTGTCACTCCTAAGTACCTTTACTATTTTAGCTACCAGTATCCGGTTCCTGCCTATGTGTTCTATCAATGTTGACTACGCAGATGACTAATTTGAAGTCTGAATAGGCAACCATGTACATTTGTGAACAGCTTAATGTTTCCTTATCATTCTGTCTAATTAAAAATCTATCTAAATACAATCTAGAAAACCCAGTGTGGTTGCTCCACGTCCACAGTGGTGCGCCTGGGAAGGCTAGTCGATATTTATCAGCCTGTTGGATTTAGCTGATGAGATTTTTGAGGCTATTACACCCCCCTCTATTATCACAAGCTCCTACATAGTCCCAACGTGCGTCTAAGATGTCATTCCTGTCACCCGCTAACACTAAGGAGCGAGACGGTCCCAGTTATGGCTCCAGACGCTTGATGAACTCTGGTCGCGATGTCCCAGTCGGAGCATATACGGCCACCAGTCTGAAAGCTCCACCTTCACTACCATTCACGTCCAGGACCACCAGGCTGCCCTGCGGGTCCAAGTGAATCGTCTGTATTTTGAGATCCAAGTTTTTTCGAAACAGAACACCAATTCCACCTCCACCTCCTGGCTGACAGAGAGATGCGTAGATCTCAAAATCATCGAACATGCGGGTTAGCTGCTGTTTGTCGTGAATCCGTGACTCGGTGATAGCTATCACATCTATACAATGTGACCTGAGATCATTTAAAAGCTGGCTCTGTTTCCAGGACAAGCTCAGGTACATTCAAACATCCATCTTGTATAGTCGCCATGTTGGTGAAGAAGAGTTAAGGAGAGAAAAGGCATGAACACTTACTTTTTCGTTTCCTGGAGGTCGGGTTGTTCGATCTCTATGTTCAGATTGGTGGTGTTTGAGTAGGGGGGTACTTTTAGCAGGACACGGTTAAGGGGCTTTTGGCAAGGGGGCCCACATCATGGAAATTCTCTTTTAAAGTTTCATACTGTAGGGTTGTTACCCTGATAAGTTTGAGGTTTGGGGGTGGGTCGTTGGTGGGTAAGGTTTTCCCTTCCGTTTGTATTGTGGGTTCTTTTCAGACAGTTTCCACCAGTTCTTTGTTTCTTGTTTTTATGTATGTGTAATATGTTTTGTTTTTTATGTGTACTGTTTCTGTTTGTAGTTTTCTTTTTGTGGTTGGGGTTTGTGATTGTGGTGGTGTGGGTGTTTGTTTTGTTGGTGAAGTGTTTGGTTGTGTTGGTGGTGATTGTGTTGTTGGTGTGTTTGTCATTTGTGGCGGTGTTTTTATGTAGGGGTTGGTTGTGTGCGTGTTTTCTGTAGATGCTTTTGTGTCTTTTTTTGTTTTTTGGATTTTGGGGGTTTCTCTTCATTCTCACTTGGAGATGTAGAGGTTCCCGTGTCTGAGACCTCTGAATCAGGGGTAGATGGGAGGGGTATGCTGTGCGGTGAAGTGTTTGGCAGGTGTTTATGGAAGTATTTGACAGAGAGGGAAGAGGCAATGGGGGGTTATTCAGTGGGATTTTGTGTGTGATTTTCTCTGGTATGTGGGGGTATGGGAGTGGATGTTGCAGGTTTTTGTGTTGTGTTTAGTTTGGGGTGTTGATGTTGGGGTTTTGGTGTTGGTAATAACACCTTGTCCTCGGTTTGTTTAATAGAGGGCAAAAGCCCTTAAAGTGTGTGGTTTTTTCCACACTTATGGCACTGAGGTCTTTTCACCTCCACTAAAATAGAGATGACATCTTCCTCAAGGATGATCCTGTCCGGTATTTTCTCAACTCCCTCTGACCTCATTTGTACCAGAACCTCGATGCAGGTTCCAAACCAGTTATGCTGGTCTGTCCTGTCTACAGATAGGAGGGTGTCCTCATCCTTCTTCAGGATGCAGCGTAGGATCCACCATATGTTGACCCTGCTGGGATCCTTGTTATTTTTATTTTGTAGGATCTTCTTCCCATGTATGTGGGGAAGAAGATGTGTTGATCCGTTTTTATTGGGTGAACCGAGTATTTTTGTGTCAGAGTTTCGCTCTGAAGGAGCACTGACACACTTCCATACTGTTTACCTCTTTGGAGGTATGCCACGTCTGGCTTGATATCTTTTAGTGCAGCTTCAATAGTGATTGTTGGGAACGTTATAGGTTTTTTGGTAATGATGTTAACTGTTCTCATCTCTCTTACTTGTGGGCGTGTGTGTATGTGTGGGGTGTCCCCCTCAAACGTCACATAGCTGGAAGCGTCTTCCAAATATTGGGACTTTTGGGAAATGTCTATGGAGTAATATTTAAAATCGGTTGCTGCAAATGTAATTTTGTTATTGTTGTGTTGGTGGTGATGATGGTCTCATTCGTTGTGTTGCCGCTGATTCCTTTTGTTGTGTTGTTGTTGTTCTCATTTATTGTGTTGTTGTTGTTGCTTGTGAATGTTTGGTATAAAAATAAAAGTTCACGATGACGAATTTCTAAAAACTTTAAACAAAACTTACCGAACAAGTTTAACACGTGTCCATCCGAGAGAGAGATAGATAGATAGATAGATAGATAGATAGATAGATAGATAGATAGATAGATAGATTTCTTTATTTACCATAAAGGCATAAAAAGAAGGGACAAATACAAAGGGGGTGTTTACATAAAACCGAGTAAAAAGGGTATAAAATGAAAAAAATCAAAAACAACCTCAAAAGGGAGGGGACGTGATGGGGGTTGCACACACCCCCAAAAAAGTGTACAGTCCTTTTCCCGGGGAGCACATGGAGAAGGTGCTCCCCTCTCCTTCACTTCTTTACCTACAGGATGGTATAGAGAGAAGGCGCATTTACACGAGCCATTCTTGCCACTATCACCCATCTTTCATAAAACTGCCTGTGGCCAAGCACCTCTCTCTCCATTCTTATCATTTTTCCGAAGTGATATCGGAAGAAGTAGACCAGACTATGGCCAGAGAGGAAGTTGCCTGACCTCAGACCTTTCAATCGTGTCCACCAAACAACCTGTTTCAACATGGCTATTACGCACAGAAAAACCGCCTTTGCTTCCTTTGTGAAGAGGGGAGGCGGCTTGATTGTTATCACGGACTCGGCGGTCAATCGAATCGGCGCCACCCGCGACAGCAGTCGTTCGGCGTAGCCCCACAGATCAGCCACGCCCGGACAGTGCACCAATGCGTGCGCAACGGTTTCTTCGTGATGCACGCATCTAGGGTAAATCTTTTTCGAGGGATCCCTGCCCGGGCGCCCGTGTCTGTAGAACCTTTCTCGAATGGGTAGATCCCCCCGGTAGCACTGCCAGGCCAGTGACTTCTGGAAGTTGTCCATTGGTCCCGGGCCGAAAGTCCTAACGAACAGGCTGGCCAGTTCGTCCTCTTCCATGTCCAGCGACTCTCCAAGGGTGTCATCGCCCCTGCTAGCCACCAGCCCTCTATAGAATGACGAGGTGGATTCTCCACCGATGGCCGGGCCCGCCTGCCAGAGAGCCCTGAGCGCCTGGGCACACTCAGTGTGCCAGTCGCCCAGTTTTCCGGATCTTTGCTTGACCCAGGACTGCAGCTCGGTGACCGAGACGAGTCTCGGAAAGGCTCGTCTCACGAACGGAGCCCACACCGGTTGACCAGTGAGGAATACCTGTAGGCGCCGTAGCCTTAATGCGTGCCTACGCATCATCAACAACGGCATCCCCAGCCCTCCTTTCGAAGGTTGTTGGCAGCAGATGGATCTTCTCACCATAGGAGGGCGCTTCTTCCAAAGAAATTGAAAGAGCATGTGTTCCAAGGTGGTGAGTGTTTCCTTAGGGCAAGGCACGACAGTCAGGCGGTAGTAGGTGACGGACGCTATGTAAATGTTCGCCAATTCCGCCCAACCTTTCAGAGACAGCTTACAATTGGCCCATTTCTGGGTCAGTGCACACACCTTGCTCGTAACCTCGCCCCGGTTCTTTTCCACCTGGAGGTCCGGTCCAAACCAGACCCCAAGCAACTTCACCGGGCCCTCCGTCCAGTGTCCGACGACACCGTCGGGAGGCATCGGTCTGCCTCTCCACGTTCCGAGTTGCAGCCCGATGGATTTTTCCAGGTTCAGTTTCTCTCCTGACAACCTTTCGTATTCCTCCAGTAATGTACCGATCGCCTCGATCTCCGAGTCGGTCGATACCATTTCTGTTACGTCATCGGCGTAGGCCGACACCGCTTTGCTCAATCCTAGTTCCAGGGGATACCCTGCAACAACTCCAACTTCCTCAGTAAAGGCTCGAGAATCAATACGTACAGAATGGAGGAGAGAGGGCACCCCTGTCGAATGGATCGTGTGATTTCGAACGGCTTCGAAAGGTAGCCGTTCACCTTGAACCTAAAACAGATGTGGTTGCCATGTAAGGCAGTGACTCAGCCTCTGAAAACAGGACCGAACCCAGCCGCCGCTAGCATCGCATCCAGGTAACCATAGTTGACCCTATCGAACGCCTTAGACTGATCCAAGTTGATCAGGGCCCCACCGAAGCCGGGTTTGTTGCCAACCCTCTCTATGATGTATCGCATGACGTGGAGGTTGTCGTGAATGGACCTGGATGGGATAGCCCATGTCTGCGCATCTCCCACCAGGCTACCCACGACAAGCGCCAACTAACACCTTGGCCAAAATCTTTGCTAACACCTTGGCCAAAATCTTTAACTCTGTGTTTAGCAGAGTTATGGGCCGAAAAATTAGTTATACTATCCCCCTTGTTCTCGTCCTACCTCACAAGCGAGACTACGCCCTTGGCTACAGAACAAGGAATTCTCCCGTTCTGCTGCCAATTGCAGTAGACTGCTTCGAGGAGTTCGGAGAAGAAGACAGGCATTGCTAGACCTGGAGATTTGCGTCTGCTGCATTGGCTCAGCGCATCCCGATCTCATCAGCCGAGATTGGTCCCTCGCAGGACTCTGCCTCTTCGCTCGAGAGACGCGGCAGGCCGTCGAGGTATGGAGCGAAATCCACGTCCCCGCCCGGACCCTCGCCTCCCCCGAACAATCGGGCAAAGTGCCTTTGAAAGGCCTCGCACATCTGCTTAGGCTCCCGGATCACCCGTCCATCCTCGTCTTGCAAAGACCAGATGGTGGTTCGATTTCCACTCTTAGCTTCTGTCACGCGGGCCCAGCCAACGGCTTTGGCCCCCTCATTACCTAGAGCACGTATTTTACTTCGAATGACGCAGCCTTCGTGCTTTGCATCGAAAAACTGGCTCAAGGCCGTCCTCGATGCCAGCACTCTGGCCACATCTTCGCTCTTGATAGCCTCTTCTAATTTACCTGTTAATTCTTTCTCGTTCCTATTCCTATCGGCAGCTAACATCTTGCTATAACTTATTGATTCTGTTCTAATCTCTCTTTTGAGAGATGCCCACCATCGGTTGTTGACGATTGCACCCGTCAACCTCTCCTTAACTAATCTGCTAATCCGGTCTCTGTAAGCCTCTTTTTCCGGTAAACACAAATTAAGTTTCCATTAACCGGGACCCTGTCTATGTGTTCTCTCGAGGTTGACTATGCAGGTCACTAATTTGTTATCTGTATAGCCAACCGTGAGCATTTCTGGACAGCTTAATATGTCCCTATCCTTACTTCTAACTAAGAATCTATCTAAGTACGATCTAGATTGACTACTGTGGTTCGTCCAAGTCCAGGTTGGCACAGTTAAAACGGTGGAGTAACCATTGAGCATGTTACACCCCCCTCTATTAGGACATGCTCCTGCATAGTCCCAAGGTGCATCTAGGATGTCATTCCAGTCCCCCGCTAGAAGCAGGGAACGCGACGTTCGCAGAAAAAGTCTCCAGACTCTGGAAGAAGTCGGGTCGTTCAGCTCCGAAAGGGGAGTAGACGGCGACCAGTCTCAAGGCTGCACCGCAACTACTGCCAACGTCTAGGACGAACAAACGACCTTCCGGGTCCGAGTGAACAACCTGTACGGCGAGACCCAGGTGTTTTTTCCAGCAGTACGACAACCCCACCCCCACCTCCAGGTTGACAGAGAGATGCGTGCACCTCAAAGTCATCGAAGGTAGGGGCCAGATGCCGCACGACGCTGATCCGAGTCTCACAGATAACCATTACATTTATACCACGTGACCAGAGGTCATTTAGAAGCTTTGCTTGCTTCCAAGTTGAGCCCAGGCCACGTGCATTCAAACATCCTTCTCTTAACAGATCCATTTGGGCGGCAAAGCCAAAGGAGAGTGTAGAGACCTACCTTTCTGCTTCCCAGGGTTCGGGTCGCACGACTTCCATGGGGTCGGGGGTGATGAGTGAAGGGTGTCTTGTGGTGGTGTGGGATCGTCAGTGTGTGGTGGGGTTGGGGTGTTTGGAGTTGTGTTGGGGAGGGGAAGGGGAGGGGGAAAGCTTTTTAGGAGGACGCGGTTTATGGGTTTGACAGAGGGTGGTCCTACGTCCTCCTTAAAATCCTTTTTTAGTTTTTGGTAGAGGTTCATTGGGACCTTTATTAATTTTAATTGTGGGTTGTTTTCTGAAAAAAACAAAGTGTATCCCATCGGTTTGTACCGAAGGGTTATTGTTTATGAATTTATTTAATTTATTATTGTTTCTGTTGATGTAAGTATAGTGTAATATCTTTTTTTCGGATGGTGTGAGTGTTTCGAAGAGGGGAGGGGCAGGTTTGGTTTTGTTTGTTGCTGGAGGGGTGTTTTGTGTTTTGTTGGATTGTGTTGACATTTGGGTAGGGGCTGTTTGGCCTTGTGTGTTTTGCACATGTTTTCTTTTTTCCTTTTAATCTGTCTGAAGGACTCCGTTTCTTCCTCCGAATTCGTTGGGTTATCTTCAGTGTTGGAGGGAAGAGGTATGTTTGCTGGTAGTGTTTCCGTGTTAGTTTTCTTTGTGGGGGAGATGGATGTCACTATGTTAGACTGTGTTGTGTGTTGTGGCTGCGGTGGTTGTGTTGTTTTATTGAGTGAGGGGTTGGGTGGGACTGTGTTTTGTTTTTGGGTAATGTGTTGTGTCTGTTTGTGCTGTGGTGGTGGTGTAGTTTTACTGAGGTACGGTTTGGGTGGGACTGAGTTTTGTTGTTTGTTTATCTGTTGTGGTGGTGGTGGAGCTGGTGTTGGTAGCAGGGTTTTCTTCTTATTGAGTTGGGGACAAGCCGCCTTCAGGTGCCCTCTCCCTGCACAGATATGACAGGACGGCCTTCTCCCTTCCACGCTAATGTTTATATACCCGTGGCCCTCTAATAGGATTCTGTCGGGTATTTGGGCAATGCGTTCAGGCTTCATTTGCACTACAAGTTCTATACCTGTTCCACTGAACGCATTGCCTGTGGTTTTCCCAATGGAAATCACGTTGTCATTCGCTGGATCGATGAAGCCAGCTATGAGCCAGCAGTAGTCCATATCTGGCATCATCGCATCCAGCCATATGCGCTGAGTTCTTTTACCCATATAAGATGGATAAAAGGTAAAATTTGTCGAACGAATCGGCGACAAAGCATATTTTTTCGCCGCCGATTCGTTCTTCATAATAATGGCCAGGCTTCCATACAGCCTGTCTCTTCTTATGAAAGTGCCTTCATTAAATACTTCTCTAAGTACCGCTTTAATTTCTACTTGTGTTGCGGCTTTTTTGAGATCTTGTTGATGGTGCGGAAAACGACCGTCCGACTTTCAATATCTTTGGTGAGTTCTTGGGGCATTTTTACCGACAAGGCTCCATTTTCCCCTTGAGTTGTGAATTGTTTGGCGTTTTTTATTCTTTGTGCCACATCTGAAATATTTTCAGGTATGTACGTTAAAGATATTTTTGTTGTTTGTGCAAATGAGATGTTATTGGTGTTGACTTTGTCGTCTGTTTTGCTTTCTGTTATGATGTTGTTGTTTTCAAATGTTATTTTTGTGTTTGTTGTTTCTTTGTTTGTGGTATTAATATTGTCATGCAATTCTTTCAATTTTTTATTGTTGTTGGAATCAATCTCCAGATTTGTGTTTTCGTCGACATTTTTCTCCGCACATTCGTCTGTTTTTATTTTATTTTTTCTTCCTTCTCTATGACGTTAGTTGGGAAGGAAGGGGGACTAAAGCGTGCCAGCTTACAACTCTTACCGCTGTCCCCCCACCACTATTTTCGTTAGCTTCATTTAACATTTCTCCCAGAGGATTGAAATTTTATGCAACAAATTTTTTTAAAAACAGGTTTTTCACCCCTGGGAGGGGCGAAAATGAGCTGACCCACCGCCTGACAGTTCAGACGGGGGGGGGGGGGTCAAGCTACACAATCGTATCAAAATTTAAATTAAACTTACAAAATTTCCGTAATAAATTGGAACAAAAGATCTGCGCGAATTGAATTACGTCTACGCTATCGAACAGACGACAGCTAGCCTCATAGATAAATATATAGATAGATAGATAGATAGATAGATAGATAGATAGATAGATAGATATATATATAGATAGATAGATAGATAGATAGATAGATAGATAGATAGATAGATAGATAGATAGATAGATGTTCAATTGTTAAAATTATTCTTTACAAGAATCAATAATTACTTAAATGTTAAATCAGCTTGATACAAATGTTGATGGATGGTGGTAAAAATAAACTGAACTTTCGAACCATTTTTGGTTGAGAGTGAGAGAGAAAGGCATCGTGAATATAGCAGTAGGTCATTAGCAAAGAGAATCTTGCGTACTGTATTAATTCTTCTTATCTATATTTACATTTTTTGACATTCTGGAGACATCGTAAATTCTTCTTATCTCATAAATGGCAAATTTCATCAGTTACTAGTAGAAATAGTTTGGTTATTCTACAGAAGACGAATCTACAAAAGTTAGTTATTATATTATGCATGACCAGCGTCGTGGGTTGGCAGAATCATTTGAGCGTCGGTAAAATGCTTTGCGGAAGTTGTTCATGCTCTTTAGATTAGTTCAAATCCCGCCGTGATCAAATTTGCTTATATCCTTCTGAGGTCGTTAAGATAAAATATCAGTAAGATACTGGTTTTATATAATCGAATTTTCTATACACCAATTTTCAGAAGCTGTGTTAAGTTTAGAAATCATTATATTACCGATTATCTTTGAAAGGTGAAATCTAAGTATTACCTGGAAGGAAAAGACGTTACATTTATAGAAAAGCACTCTCAGAGAAATTGTCTTTTTTACCCTGCGCTTTTCGAGTGTTTTCAAACCCTCTGACCTCCACCAAACTTGCTATCGACTTTTTCTTCCGAAAACGGAGGGGGTTAGGCTATGGGGAACACTCTGCGTTTCGCACACGCAGAGGTTTCTTTGGTCAGAATATTTTCTTATGTTTCTAACGAGACCAACCATCATCCCAGTCGGAAAGTAAAGATAAAATGGGAAATTTTTAAACACACGAGAAATTTTTAAACGGCACAGAATCCAAAGATTTCAATTCCCAACAACCACACACGTAGAAAGGTTTTATTTTATTGTCATGCTAGCAAGAAGAACTTAGAAAAAAGATGCTGAATTCATTCTCACCGCAGTTCTGTAAAACGTAGCTCTTCCATTGGCGGCAACCTTTCATTTACAATGTTTTTTTGTTAATGCTAACATTGTCAGAGAGAACGAACTAAACTGATGAACACTGCATCTACACTCAAACTACTAGTAAACAATATATATATATAAACAAATAGTAGAAAAGAAAAATATTTTTTCAGTAGAAAACGTTGAAGAGATTTTTTTCAGTGAAATATCAAAACATTAATTTATTTACAATACCGGTTTCAGCATTATATGCATTGTCAATTGCGGATATGCAGAATATTGTTAAGTTGCTTATTTGTACAAATAGTGATAATAATAATAATAATAAAAATAAAAATAAAAAGGGTAAGAAAAATTAATTTTCACATACATGTTCATTCAGAGAAGAGACTTCATTTCTCTGTCCATCCTTCTCTGTTAATAGCTTGGTTGTGACTGGTAGTAGTTAGGGGAGAAGGAGGAGGAGAGGGAAGGAGAAGGAGGGAAGAGGAAAGTTGTAGAATTTTCTCCGTTCCCCTAAATCTGGAATTTCTGCTAGGGAAGGAATTAGCATTTCAATAACACTGAATCTTCTTTGTGGCAGAAAAATAAGGTTAATGTTGATGATTCTTCTAAGAAAAAATACCAAGAAAGATGTTTTTAGAAACAATCAACTCCCAACCATGAAAATGCTGCTAGGGATGGAATTAGTATCCCAATAACTCTTAATCTTCTTTGTGGCAAAAAAACAAGGTGAATGTTGATGACTTCTTCTAAGAAAAAATACCAAGATAGATTTTTTAGAAGCAATCACTCCCCCTCCCCGGTTCATTCTAATGTCACCCAGCCTTTCAAACCCATGCCAGCTAGACCTTGCATCCACTATTCAAAGGGTCTCGCAAAGCAGCCTGCCACCACAACTATCCCCTGCCACCTCCTCCTCCTTCTTCTCCTTCTTCTCCCCTCTCGTTCCCCTTCTCCCCCAACTACTACCAGTCACAACCAAGCTATTAACAGAGAAGGATGGATGGAGAAATGAACTCCCTTCTCTGAATAAACATGTATGTGAAAATTAATTTTTCTTACCTTTTTATTTGTATTAGTATTATTATCCTGCCGAGGTTTACTTTGCCGTTCATCCTTACGGGGTCGATAAAATAAAGTACCAGTAATGCACTGGGTTATTTGCTGGCCTTGTGCCAAAAGTAGAAACAATTATTATTACTTATTAAGGGCGGTGGATTAGCAATATCGGTAGAGTGTCGGAAGCCATGATTTGCAGAAAAGAGTTACAGCCCTTTGCCAGTAATGCACTGGGATATTTGCCGGCCTTGTGCCAAAAGTAGAAATAATAATTATTATTATCACTATTTGTACAAATATGCAACTTAACAATATTCTGCATATCCGCAATTGACAATGCTATAATGCTGAAACCGATATTGTAAATAAATGTACACACATATAAACACACACATATATATATATATATATACATATATATATATATATATATATATATATATATATATATATATATATATATATATATATATATATATATATATATATATAACGAAGGAGATGTGGTAAGGAACCAGGTGGACCATAACGCACCAAAGTACTCAATACTTAGGGTAGTAGAGTGGGTAATAGGAACAAGTGAGACCCCGACGGCTGAGCTCAAGCCGTTTCGACGGCTAATTCTGGACTGGGCAGTCCAGAATTAGCCGTCGAAACGGCTTGAGCTCAGCTGTCGGGGTCTTACTTGTTCCTATATATATATATATATATATATATATATATATATATATATATATATATATATATATGTACTAGCTCTGACAGTTTGGCAGGTGAACAGTGAGCTGTACTGATGAAGGGTGATACCCAGGAACATTAGTGTCTGCAGTTCTGTTCACATGCCAACACAAGAGCAAGAATGAAGGGTTCATTCTACTGACATGGCTATAAAATTGAGGCTTGTTTGCATAATTGCAAATGAATGGAATGTAATTATTAATATTCCTAAAAATCAGATTACATTTATTATGTGTGTGTGTGTTTGTGTGTTAGTGTATGTGTGTGTGTTTCTTATATATATATTTTTAAATATACAAGTGTATGCATGCATTCCACGTAGGTACGTACACGTAGCAGCCGAAAATGCTCTGGAATATTAATTGATTCTTTATTGAAGAGAAAATAATCACACCAGAATTCCCTGAAGTGAGACAAAGCGTTGACCCAATTCCAGGCGCAGACAGTAATTCTCCAGTTAGCCAAGCTGTCCTACCAACTTGACTGAATCAAAGAATCCCCTGGCGGTTGCGTATCTTCAAAGGAAATTATGTTTCTATCAACGAAAACGTCGACACCATATACCAAGCTTCCTTTCGTTATCTTTCTATTACAGCCGCCCACACCAATCAAATCCTATGAATAACATGACATCCCAAGGAAATATGAACTGACAACGCTTTAATTATATGTAACGTTGTTCACAGATATATTGATTCAGTTAGAAATCCATATGTCTGAAGAACTATCGATTCCTGCATCAGGCACGGACGACACCGATCGTGCCTTGAGCTGATCAATCAGCAAAACGCATATCACACGTGAATAAACATAATAATAATTGTTTCTTCTTTTGGCAGAAGGCAAACAAATACCCAGTACATTACTGGTACTTTATTTTATCGACCCCGTAAGGTTGAAAGGCAAAGTTGGCCTCGGCGGGGTTTGAACTCAGAATGGTAAGGGCCGTAACACTATGCGTCAAAGCATGGTGTCCGACTCTCTACAGATACTGCCAATCCACCGCCATTATAAACATAATAATAATGCTCCTTATTATGATCTACCTCGATGAACTACCGCGTCTCCCGCCAGCCGATGCTTGGTGCTGCGAAAGCCCGATAACTTCAGCCGAGATTCGTGATGCATTAGTCGGCTGCATGAGGCGTGAGTAACCTAATTTTGATGGTCTGCCCTACGAGGTTTACGTGAATATGCTAGACAAAGTGTATTTTTAATTTTCGGCAAAGCCGGCCCTAAAATCGCTTAGTATGCAAATTACACTAACCACCCGATGTATAGCTTAGAAAATACTGTGTGTGTGCGTGCGTGTGTGTGCGTGTGTGTTCGTGTGTGTGGGTATGTGTGTGTGTACATATGCTTAATATATACAAACTCTATATATGTTTGGGTAACCGGGACACTGTTGTAGAGAGATAGCCGAACATACAAGGTTTGGCTGAAAACTTCATACGCTGACCAAGATACTCTCACAGAATGACCAAATGAAGTGTATTGTTCAACGTAGTCCCTGGTTAAAAACAGTTATCAATAAAAAGAGTTGATATTAATGCATGGATGATTTCACAGGACAGCATCATTCCTTCATATTTAACCTATGAACGTTTCACCCTACCGTCTTATATATATATTATATATGATCTGTATAGCACTGCAAAAGCAAAAATAAGCGATGAGAAATACCCACCTATATATATATACGAGAGCGTCCCTCAAACTGATGTGGACTGATAGTCGAATATGCATATTGTACATGACCTTACACCTTCCATAGCGTTAAATTGCGAGGGATTCGGAGGTACGATTTATTGAAATCATATGGAATAACCTAGCGAAATTTCAACAACCAAGAAACCCCGATATTCCCTCTCCCACTCCGTTTACGAAAAAACGGGTTGCTTCAAGTTTAGAGGTCAGCTCCGTTGAAAAAACTCACGAAAAGGAAAAACATTAAAAAAATCCCCATAAATGTTTCAATGTTTCCTCTCTCTTCTTTCTGTCTTCCATTTTCCCAAAACAAAAATCGGTTGAAAATGAGCACACGAAAATTCATGGGAAAAATAATAATTACTCACTGAACCCAAGCGGTGGCTTTCTTATATGTTTACCGAAAAGTCGTGTACCAACCAGCATATAAATCTCACTTCAAATCTCACTCAACAATCTTGAAGTGGCGTGGCCTAGGGGTGAGAGTGCTGATATCATGATCATAAGGTTGTGAATATATTAAATGAACCATCGGGCGTGCTGCTTTGTTTACTGAAATATTATTATATATAAGGTAGTATTTATTCCTTTTCATCCTGAAAAGTTTGTCTTGTATTAAATAAGTTTTTTTACTTACCCTCTCGTTATTATTTTAGCGTTTTGAATCTTTGGTGGCGTCTGTCATTGGGAATATGCAACGAAAAGGTTAAATGACAAAGACAGAATGTATTCTTGTTAGAAATGTAGTTTTAAAGCCGTATATGTGTTAGTCATAGCGAATAATGTATATTGATTTTGAACTATTGTAAAACGCTAACAATTGTATATGAACTGTCAACCATTCGCTTCTCAGTCTGACATCTTATCAGCTTAACCATCAAGTTTTCCTTCACTCTGGCAACACACGAGAAAATACATTTAGCTTAAACTTCTAAAAATTACCATATATCTTCGTCAATAGTTATTGTTGGTGCTGTTGTTATTGATATTGTTCATTTTGCTCATGTGGATGGCGGTATCTTTATAATTGTTGTTGTGGTTGATGTTATTGTTGTTGTTATTGGTGCTGTTGTTTTTCTTGTAGTTGCTGTCAATTTTCTTCGTTTTATGGATTTTGTCGTTGATCTTGTCCGTTTTTGTTGTCTCATTATATTTGCTAATGTTGTTTTGCTATTGCTATTATTGCTACCGTTGTTATATGTCTTCTTGGTGTTGTCCTTACCGTTGTACTTATCGTTATTCTTGCTTTTGTTGCTGTAGATATTGTAGTATTTATTCTCGTTGTTTTTAGATGCTGTTCATGTTTTTGCGGTTGTTGTTGAAAGTCACAAAGCAGTATATTTTCTTATATATATATCCGATAGCATCATACTACATCACAAGTTCATATGACAGAAATAGAGATAAAGGGAAGAAAAAATGACGTCTGTTAAATGGTGTCAGTATGCGTAAAATATTTATTATAACCTGATCGTTTCTCAGATATGTCTGCAGTTGCTGTGCTTAAATGAATTTAAGCTTAACGAGGAACTAGTATATTATTTTAAAATTCATCAATGATAATAATAATAATAGCGACGACGACGACGACGACGACGACGACGACGACGATGATGATGATGATGATGATGATGATGATGATGGTGGTGACGATGATGCCGAAAGCGGTGATGGTGGATTGTTAGTGGTGGTGAAGATGGAACCGGTGCTGCTTTTGAAGTTGACGATGATGATTATAGTATAATATTACGCGTAGATAACCATATATATATATATTTGTATATATATATATATATATATATACTTATATATTTATATATATATATATATATATATATATATATATATAGAGAGAGAGAGAGAGAGAGAGAGATGTATACATGTGTGTATGTTAGTGTATGTGTACGTATATAAATACACAGATGGACAATCAATATATGTACGCACACCCGTATTTATAGATATATTTCCACCATACATTGATTTTCTCTTATCATTCAATGTCTACTCTACAAGATATACAACAATGAATCATTTAGCATTAATTCTTTCGACTATTTGTACTGTTTCGGATTGATTAGAGAGCAATATAGGGTAAAAAGGAAAGGGAATCAAGAAGAGAGGATTTGAGAAATTCAAGAGAGATTGAGGAATTGTGTGCACGAAAGTTAATGAACCAAACATTTTCAAGTATGAAAATATTGTATTGTTGGATGAGGACCCAATATGACGATAGAATTTGACATACAAAGAAAGGGATAGGCACTATATAAACACTAGAGAAGAGAAAGAGAGAGTATTGTGTTGACAACAGTTTAGAGACTGGTATATATATATATATATATATATATATATATATATATATATATATATATATATATATATATATATATATATATATATTTATATATATGTATGGTGTATATATATGTGTATGTGTGTAAATACATATATATGTGTGTGTATGTGTGTATAAATATATATGCATACATACACACACACATATATATATATATATATATAGAGAGAGAGAGAGAGGGAGAGAGAGAGAGAGAGAGAGAGAGAGAGAGAGAGAGAGAGAGAGAGAGAGAGAGAGAGAGAGAGAGAGAGAGAGAACAAAATGTCGATGGCGAGAAACTTAGCGACTGAAATAGAAAAATAGATACAGGCAGAGTGACGGCCAGACCGAATGACAGAAATAAAAGGGTTCGCGGGTTGAAAATAACATATAGGTAGTTAACATGATTAACATGGCAATAGATCTATTCTGAGAATCGTGTAAACCGATAAATCAAAAATCATTTCACTTGCCATTAAATCTGCTTCATAAAAATTGAGGTTAGGTAACTCCTGCTTGCTTCATCAACCTTTGAACAAAACTTACATTATTATTTTCGTTATTGACATATGTTATCGTTTATTTCAATGGAGTGGCCTAAGATGTTTAACAATAGAACCAGTGAGAACAACTTGATATATTTCATAATACTATATCTATTATCTAAATAAAATACTTATCTATTTAGATGCCTTTACTTCAGGTAAAATACGACAAGGAAAATAATACTGAGCGATATTTACAATTCTAATATTATTTGATTCTTTATTATCTGCAAATGAATACAAGTATGGCTGAATGTCTACGATAAAAATTTCGCAATTATGATATCGTGGGTTCTATTCCACTACGTAGCATTTTTACCAGGTGTATTTACCATACCTTCAGGTTCATCCATCCTTTGCGAGTGAAATTGTTTAAATAAAAACTGCACGGAAGCCCGTTGATTTGATCGAACTTCAAGGTTTCAACTGTCATGTTTTGTCACGCTTCATTAGCTTAGGATTTAGAGTAAACTTACATGCATCCCTTGAAATCTTAACCGCCTGCCTGTTCATTTACGATTCGGATACACTGTTAATCAATAAAATAGAATGATTATCGTTGAAATCGAATGCAGTCCATCATAACTGTTATAATATATATATTATATCGTTTATAATGTTTATAATGTTCAAAGTGTATATATAATCTAGAGGTTGAAAGTTTGTTCTACATATCGTTCGATCCAGCTTCCAGCCAACTGCCTGGTTGGCAGATTTGGGCAAGTGTATTTCTATATTTGTTGCTTAAGATGGATCAATTCAGTAAACATCTACTTTCATGTTGTATGTACGAAATATTTGGATTCTATTTAGCGTACGGTATAAGATTTACATTACTGCTGGCCATTTAATGATAAGGATAACTTGACCAAACACACGCAATCAGCCGAAGTCCCATTAGACAGGTTAGTTTCTTACAAAGACTAGACTGATGTAGGACACACATAATGTAGCGTCCAATCTTGACTAATTTCAAAACCGATCACGCCGTGACTTTGGTTCGAAAAGGCTTGTAATAGAAAATTAGGAAAATAGAAATTATTAAGACAGAAATGCATGAGTGTTTTATGTTACCAGTGTTTTGTGGCTATTTAGTACAATGTTAGCGATACGTTCATGGACGGAGTAAAATAGTAAAACTAGATGCACAAACATACACGGTCATATATATATTTATATATGCATACTCACATTCATGTACATATTTACATGTATAAATATATATATATATATATATATATATATACATATATATATATATATATATATATATATATATATATATATATATATAAGTATTGAAGTTTCCGTTGAAAATTGAAAATGTCTTAGGAGTGAAGAGTGTTCTATGTAAGTACCAGAGCTAAATTTAATGTATAATAAACAATACAATATAATTACCACATTACCAGAGGTTTCCCGAATAAGACGAATAGAAAAAACGTCCTCATTCGTTCATAAAATTGCCTTGTCCAATGAGGACGTTTTTTGTATTCGTCTTATTCGGGAAACCTCTGGTAATGAGGTAATTATAATGTATTGTTTATTATATACGATTTCACCGAACTTATATTCATGGAAATTTGGGACTTGACTCGTTCTTCCTCACCTTTCGTTGCTTCACCATCTCTGTTTTTTTACACTCTCGCTGTTCCCTTTATTTACGTGTCCCAACGACTTTCTTTAGCCGTTGCTCGCACCAACCGGAGGTATATGGAAATACCGATGATGGTTGGAAGATCATTGATGAAGGACCACTTTATTCATATATATACATATATATACATGTCGCAAGGCTCTATAACCATCAACACCATAAACACAGAGTTGGCATATCTAAGAACTGACTAACTGCCTGATAAGGTCATAGCCATTCAATAGCTATCATCGAAATCTATATAGCAGTAAATAAAGGATTATGAGTTCATGCAATTGACTTATGTTTCGTCGCTATATATATATATATATATATATATATGAATATTTATATATATATGTGTATATGTGTGTGTGTGTGCGTGTTTGTGTGTGTGTGTGTGCGTGCGTGGGTGTGCGTGTGGGTATGTGCGCGCGTGGGTGTGCGTGTGGGTGTGTTTATGTGTGTATAAATCTACATATACATGTGTTTGTACGTGTTTAATACAACCATATAATTATTTCTTACTTGATTAACATGAGTAAATTTTCAATTCAAAACTATTTTGATTTGTTGCAAGATAACATACTAAAAACTATTGAGAAAAACATTTCTTATTCAACAGTTCATTAGAAATAATATACTTTGCATTACTGCATAAAAAATGGAGTGAGAAAAAACAGTGTTATCATATCGCCTTACATTTACATTTTCGTTGAAACAATCATCAGACTTAGGGGCGCATTTTTTGCACGTAGCAGATAAATAAATTCATTTATTAAACTTCACCGTGTGTGTTTGTTTGTTTTTTTGTTTTTTTATCATGTGAAGTTATCTGTCCATTACTAATTCCTTGAACATTCCATGTTTGTGAATTGAGATTTTTCACTGCGTCAGCTTACAGTAGTTTTTGATGGTTGGGATTCACTGTTAAATTCTAACCTGCGTTTATTTGAGCCTTCAAAGCGCTGTTAATCGGTGCCTGACGCTTTTAGGTATTTTATGTATTTATCCATTATTGTTCTTTTTGATTTGCTTAAATGAATCGCATATTCTTTACAATTCTGTCTTTAACTATCTATCTAGCTATCAATCTATCTATTTATCCATGTGCATATCTGTCCCCGCTCTACAGTTACGTGTGTACGTATATATGTATGTATATATGTATGCATGTATGTATGTTCTTCTGGTTTTATAATTTCACAAAGTTTTACCGATAGAGAGAGAGTCTGTTTCTAACATAGACACAAGACTCTCTCATTGGAATTTACACAACATCAACTAGGTAGGTGTGTATGTATGCATGCACGTGTAGATATGGATGTGATTGTATGTGTGGATGTGTATGTTTTGAATTGTATGTGTGCATGTGTATATGCTTTGCATCAGTATATGTGTATATGCATTTATTAGATGCAACATTTTTGGAATGTCTTACATATTTTTACTGTTCCATTAATGGATTGTACTTGTAATTTCCTAACTAGTTGTGTTATTTCTGTTCCTGTGAAGCGTTGCTTCTCAAGATTTGTAGTGAGGCAGTTACTAACATATCCCAGTGCTCCAATAATCACAAGCATAAATCTGAAGGTATAATCTGGGTGGAGTACCTGTAGATTTCTCAACAGTTCTGCATAAATGTTCTCCTTTTCACTAATCTTTGATATTATATTGGCATCTGCTGGGCAGCTAATTTCCACTAGTGTGCATGCTTTCTTCCTTCTCCCTGTCCCATATCATAATATCTGGCCTGGTATGCCTGCATTTTATTGGGGTTTTTACTGGAACATTCCACCAGTACTCTTTCATATTATGTACATGTATGTCTTCCACATTGCTGTAGCTTTTAATGCGTTTATTATCGGGGCTATCTTTTTTACGAACTGCGTTGTACAGTGTTTTGGCCACTACATCATGCCTCATAGGTAGATAGTACCGCGATGACATCTTTGGACAGCTGCTGATGACATGGGTGATATCCTCGTTGTTAGTTCTACAGAGCCTGCACTTGTTATCACATCTAGGTGTTTTGGCTGCATCCCTATCTCTTTTGTGAATCAGGCATTTCGTGCTAATCTCCTGTTTCTGGATTGCAAAAGCGTATCCTTCAAAGTGTGAGCCAATATAGCGGTTGTTGGTCCAAGATAGACTACTTTCTTTATTCATATTACTCTCACTCTGGAGCTTCCTGGCAACATATCCATGTATGATTTTTTGCTGATAGGCATGCGGTTTTTCACCCATGGATTCACTGCGATACTACTGAGCGACATCCTTGGAGGTGAGTTTTTGATTATCACACAGGGAATATCTCTCGAGGAGTTCCTTCCCAACTCTCATGATCTTATCTGTTTCATGCAGATAAACTTGCTTGAGAAACGGACTCCTACACTTCGAGGTTCATAGAGGTTGTCGGAGAGATATGATGCGACATTCAAATGTTGTCTGGACTGATGTTAGGCCTCTGCCTCCCTGCTTACGTTTCAAGTAAAGGCGGTCTATGTGACCGTTGATGTGGAAGTTTTCGATGTTGTTTAGTATTTTTCGAGTTCCAACATCAACTGCTCGGATTTCGTCTTTCGTCCAATTGAGTATTCCAAACGTTGGTGTTAGGACAGGCACAGCAAACACATTGTGAGTCACTGTATTGTTTTGTGCAGAGAGTTCCGATGACCAGATCTTTCTTAATCGGGTGTAGTATTCCTTGGTTACGCGTTCTTTATTACAGATACCATTATAGGATATGTTCTCATCTATCCCCAGGTATATGTAGCAGTCCTCATCAGATATCGGTGAAACAGTTAGGCCATTGATGACAATGTTGCTAGATTGGGTTGTTGTTTTCCCCGCTTTACAGTCATGTATGAGCATTTATCTTGGCCAAACTCCATTCCTATATCCTTTGAGAACGTTGTAACAAGGTCAAGATTTTTCTTCATCCCATCCATGTTCTTGGCATAGAGTTTCAGATCGTCCACAAAGAAATTATGGGTTAGAAATTATATGTTTGATTTCTGTCCTCCTGTGAGCCAATGATGTATCCCTCACATTTCTTGAGCAGAAAGGACAAGGGGTTTAATGACAAGATGTATAATATCACAGAGAGACTGTCCCCCTGAAATATACCCCTGCAATATTTTATTTTATCAGTGAAAATAGAGTCCTCCCTCTCTGTCTTTAACCTTAGGATAGTAGCCCAAGAAGAAGACAGCCTCTCTATGGCTCTGACAATAATGTGTGGGACTTTAGCAAGTTGGAGGGCCTCTATCATCCAAGAGTGGGGAGCTAATGTTAATCATTCTGGTATAAGTGTATCTCTCTTACGAACTTGTTGGTAGAGGTCAGTAAGTTACCTCCGATAGAATATCAGTTTTTTGTACCAGTAGCCGACAATCATGTCTCATCCTGGTGTTTCCTTATCTTGGAGTTTTCCTATCACAGTCTCAAGGGTACCCTCACTTATTTCGTATGTTTTTGTTGTAGTGTAGGAGCAATAGTTCTTTCGGATTTCTCTTAGCCACACTGCATCTTGGTTGAAATTCTTCTTTTCACCCCATATTTTGCTCCAAAAGGAATCTATGTCTTTCTTGGATGGGGCCTCAGTGACACTTATTATTTTGCCCTTCATATCTCTATAGACTGATGTTTGGTTTCGTCTGAATCTTTTATTAAGCACTTTTCCCTCATCTACCTTCTTCAGGTATCGGCGTTTTTCGATAACAGCTCTCAATTCTTGTTTGAGGGTGATCAACTTATATTGGAGAGTTCTGGTTCTACTGTTACCAAACATCGTCTCGATTTTATTTTTCACTCTTTGTTGGTGAGGAGTGAGGTTATTTTGTGTTTGTTTACATGTAAGGAGCATTGTCACATATCCTATGTTTTTTCGTAGGTCAGCAATCTTTTTATCTATTTTAGTTATATATGATGGTATTTTTGTTCTTGTTAATATCTCTGCTATCACCAAGATAATGCTTCACTGTCGTTGCTAAGGCATATAAACAGGCGTTGATTTGTATGTATGTATGTGTGTGTGTATGTATGTAGTTCAAGAATAAACAACAGGAACAGAGGAATACAAAAACTCAAAGTCTTGTTAAGTTTCCGCTTGGGTATCCAAATAAAGAAAAATTAACAAAGAAGTTAATAAATGATTCAAAGTATTGGACAGAAGTCCTTCATCACGAAAGAGCAAGTTCTGGAGTGGGGGAGGAGGCTGGAAAATCTAAGGGTGGAAGTTGGGAGGCTGAAAACAAATGCATTTTTTCAGAGAGGTGAGGTCAAGCAAGTATTCCTAATGGGGAGGTGGCAAATGGCGTGCATTTCGTGGATGCACATGTTGTTGACGTTATTTCTCCTCTGTGGGTGTGTGTTCCCGTTTTCTGTATGCATGAAAGTGTATGTGTGTATTTGCGTGTGTCTCTGAACTTCGTATATATTAGTGAGTGAGTGCACATGCGTCTGTCTCTATATGTTTATATGTGAGTGTATTGTGGGCGGATTTATGTGTGTATGTCAAATGTTTATGTATTGTATGTGTGCGCGCGTGTGAATGTATGTGGGTGTGCTTTAGATGTTACCACTATGCCTGTGTCTGTGTGAATTTATACAACTTTAAGTTTATGTATATGAGTATGTTTATGCGTGTGTGTGCATAAGCTTGTATATGTGTGTGTGTATGTGTGCGTGTGTATGTGTGTGTGTGTGTACCACATGAGAATCGAAATCTAATATCCCAAGCTGTCATCGAAGTATACGATGGAATGGTGTGTAGCGGTTAGTCGTCTGTGTGTGGGAAGAGAGTTGGGCGCATGCGTGGATTTGTTCAAGTTTACATGTGTACATTTATATGTTTGATTATCTTGAGAGAATGAAGACACAGAAAGAAAAGGAGGGTGGATAGAGAAAAACCTCTTCAGCATATTCAAAAATATATAATAAGACATGTATACGTAACTAAATACTTACGCACACACATACACACACACACACACATACATATATATATATATATATATATATATATATATATATATATATATAGAGAGAGAGAGAGAGAGAGAGAGAGAGAGAGGTATATATATAATTGATTGATACATATATATATGTAAGTATATATACATGCATATATATTAGTGTGTGTGTGTTTGTACATACACATAGATATCAAACGGAAAGTGTTTATTGCTTAATTTATTTTTACTCGGACACATACATTCATAGGGGCCTGTGACGTATTTAACAATACACAATAATAAATATTACTCAAACACTTCATTTAAATATGTGATGTATTAAACCATATCATATTGAAAACCAGCCAAAATGGTCTTATGAATCTCTGATATATTAAACGTTGCAAGATCATAAAAATTAGTCAAAAATTAAATAGGAAAATGGGATGCATAATAATAATAATAATACAATAAAAACAAGCTAATGTTCATTCGAATATCTAAGGTATTAATCAATATACAATAAAAACAATCTAAGTACTCCAACTGGAACTGTGATATATAAAACAACATGCAAGTATACAAATATTCCAATATTTTCACATGAAACTCTGATGTATTAAAGAATACATAATAAAGATATAAGTTAAGAATTTTATAGGAAACCATGATGTTACTGAAACATATAATAATGATTTCTTTATTAACCACAAGGGTTTACATAAAGTAGACATTAAGTACAGTACAGGACAGTACAGGACGGTACAAATGGGCATTTCTGCGTGTAAAAAACAAAAACAGAGGATGTAACAAAAAATAACAATGAAAAATTCCCAAATAGGGGGGGGGGGGGACTTCGGAGGGGCATTTGTGGAGAAAGCCCATTAAAAGGCCACAATGACCCTGACCACCAGGGCAAGTGCCCTCTCCCAGTTTTCAACCTTTAATATACAGACACATACTCAGAGTAGGCCCATTCACTCGGGCCATACTTGCTTCTCTCACCCATCTTTCAACAAAATGCTGGGAAGAGAGCACTTCCCTCTCTACCCTGATTTTCCTTTTCAAATGAAATTTGAAAAAGTTAATCAGGGCATCACCGAAAATGTAAGTGCTCGTCTTCAGCCCTTTCAAACGTATCCACCATACTATCTCTTTCGCCATGGCCACCAGACAGATAAACACTGAGAGCTGGATCCGTCCTACACGTGACAGCAGGTGTTCGACATAAACCCACAAGTCAGCAATGCTCAGACACGGGACGAGTGCCTGCAGGACGGTTTCGTCGCCCTGTGCGCATCTCGGACAAGCCCGTCTGACGGCACCTCCATGCCTGTAGAGTTTATCCCGAACTGGCAAAGCTCCTCGGTAGCACTGCCAGGCTAGCGATTTCTGGAAGTTGTCCATAGGCCCCGGCCCGAAAGTTCTTCCGAAGAGATTGGCTGTTGATTTTCGTCAACGCCTAGAATTTCTCCAAGTACGTCGTCGCTCTTCCCCTCCACTAATCCTCTATAGAACGCCAAGGTGGAGTTTCCACCGATCATATTGCCCGATTGGTCGAGAGCTATGAGCGCCTGAAGACATTCCAGCCTCCAAGCGCTCCCTCTTGTCTTCGCTTGACCCAGGACTGCAGCTCCGTCAAGGAGACCAGCTGGAGAAAGACGCGTCTAGCAAACGGCAACAACACCTGATCACCGTCGAGCAAGAGATGAAGATGTCGTAGCCTGAGTGCGTGTCTGCGCATCATCAGCCACGGCATGCCCAGCCCGCCTCGTAGCGGGTTTTGACAGCTGATGGGCCGCTTGACCATCGGAGCGCGTCCCTTCCACAAAAAGCGAAAGAGCAAACGCTCTAGCACAGTCAGGCGAGGCTTAGGACAAGGCACGACGGTGAGGCTGTAGTTTATGACGGACGCAATGTACGCGTTAGCCACCTCTGCTCGACCTTTCAGGGATAGCTTCCTCTCCACCTATTTATGCGTGAGAGAAGCCACCCTGCTCGTCACCTCGTCCCAGTTTTTGTCCGTCTAGAGGTTCGGTCCGAACCAGACCCCTAGCAATTTAACTGGTCCCTCCGTCCAGCGCCCGACAACGCCGTTGGACGGCATGGACCTGCCTCTCCAGGTGCCGAGCTGCAAGCCCACCGACTTTTCCTGGTTTATCTTTGCTCCTGTCACCGCTTCGTATTCCTTAAGAGCGGTGCCGAGCATCTGGACGTATCTGTTGCTCGACACCACCACGGTGACGTCGTCAGCCTAAGCCGACTCGGATTACCCGCATCCAACTTCGCGAGGGACGCCCCTCATCGCCGCCAGTTTGTGCAGTAACGGCTCGAGAGCCAATAGGTTCAAGAGGGACGAGAGGGGACAACCCTGATGGACTGAACGCATGATGCTGAACGGCTGCGACAGGTGACCGTTCACCCTCACATCTGAGCAGATGTCGCAGTTCATTGCTGCGATCCAACCCCTGAAAACAGGCCCGAAACCGGCTGCCTCGAGGACCGCCGCCAGTTACCGATCGTCGACCCTATCGAATGCTTTGGATTGAACCAAGTTGATCAGGGCCCCACCCGTGCCAGGTTCCTTAACCACCCTCTCTATGATGTATCGCCTGAGGTGGAGGTTGTCGTGTGTGGATCTGTCCGGAATGGCGCATGCCCGCGCCTCTCCCACCAGACCCTTGACGACAAGGTCCAACCTCGTTGCTAACACCTTGGCCAAAATATTGAACTCTGCGTTTAGCAGGGTTATGGGCCTGAAATTATCGACTCACAAAACTGGAAAAGCTCCCGTTCTGCTGCCAGTTGCAGTAGACGTCTGCCAAGAGGTCACCGAACAAGTCTGGCATAAATGCATAATACTTCAATTGCCCTTTTCAGGGCGAACCACCACGTGTTGTTGACGACCGCTCCCGTCAACGCCCGCTTAACTAATACGCTAATCCGGTCTCTGTAGGCTTTGCGCGCCGGGAAAGACGAGTTCAGCTTCCAGTAAGCAGGCCCTTGTCTATGAAGTCTATATATGTCGATCTCACAGATCACAAATTTGTGGTCTGTGTAGTCGACTATTTTAAATTGTGGACAACTTATACTACCCTTATCTAGTTCTCTGCAGAATACCCTATCGAGATACGATCTGGATGACCCGATGCGGTTTGTCTATGTCCACATTGGCACATTCGGGTGATCCAGTCGAAACCTGTCAGACAGTTCAAAACGTCTGAGCAGGTTGGTGAGGCTCTTGCACCCTCCTCACCTATCCACTAGCCCCAGACAATCCCATCGTGCATCCAAGATACCGTTCCAGTCACCCACTAAAACTAAAGAACGGGACGTTCCCAGAAAGGTCTCTAGACGTCTGAAGAAATCTGGCCGTCCTGCCCCTGTTAGACTAGCCTGAAAGCATTGCCTTCGCTGCCGGTCACGTCCAGCACCACCGACTTACCTTCTGGGTCTAGGAAGATGGCCCGTATCGCAGTAACCCCTCCCTCCGATCCTGGACGGCTGGTAGATGCGTATACATCGTAGCCGCCGAAGATCGGTGCGAAGGCTTGTGCTTCGGAGATCTGGTTTCACTGATGGCCACCACATCTATGTTTAGTGACCTGAGGTCGTTGAGTAGGTGACCCTGCTTCCAAGATGACCCCAAGCCACGTGCATTTATATTGCCTATTCTGAGTACGGCCATGTTGGATGAGAAACGGGCCAAGTGAGAAAGGGTCACTTACCTTGATCGTGTGGTGAAGGGACAGTAGAACCGTCCCTTTCGCTGGTCATGGGTGTTTCCAAGAGGATGTTAGTGTATATCCTCTTGGTAACCGACACTCTGAAGTATCCAACTGCGTTGGGGAATTTTTGTTTTAAAGGTTTGTATTGTTCTATTGAGATTTCGATGATGCTTATGTTTGTCGGGAGAGTTCTTGATGTTGGTGGGGTGTAGTAGTTTTTTTCTGTGATGTCTGTGTGCTGCTTTATATATTGTATGAGTTCTTTTTTTTCCATGTTTATGGCTGTGTAATTTTTGGAGGGAGGGGTGATTTTGTTGCTGTTTTCTTCTTATTGCTGTTTGGTGTGTGTGTCTTGTTGTGTTTGCGTTGTTTGTGTTTTTGGTGATGCTGGTGGTGGTGTGGTTGTTGTTGTCAGTGGTGCTTGTGGTGGTGAAGGTGGTGGTGTTGCTGCAAGTTTCCTTGCTGCCTTTACCCCTCTTTGTATGCCTTCGCTTTTGGAGGGTGAATCTAAGGGGTTTTTCTTTTTTGTTTTTTTTGTGGCAGACCGTTTGCCACTTCACTCCCGCCTGAAACTCCATGTCGAATTTTGTGGCGTCTGGGAGGGGTATGTGCTCCACGGCTGTTGGTGGTGGTAGTGGTGTCCTCTTCGGCAATATTGTTGCTGCTGTAGCTATTTCAAATGTAGCTATTGGTGTGGCCGCCACTGATGATGTTGCTTTAGTTGTCCGTGGTCTTGGTACGGGTGCTACGGACGTTGTCCTCCTACTCACCGTGAAAGGGGCTTCTGCGTTTGTTGCCTGCCCTCCTCTTGGTAGCAGTGGACCAGGTATTGGAAGGAGAGGGCCTTCTTCTTCGCTGTCTTCTGCGGGCAAAGGCCCTGAGGTGACCCTTCGACCCACAGAGATAATATTTTGGCCGTCTTCCTTCTACACTTATAGGGAGTTGGAGTCCTTCCTCGATGTCTATCATATCGGGGATAGCGTCGATACATTCCTGGTCAGTTTTTATAAGCATTTGCATGCCTATACCTGACCAGTTCTCGCTCCCTATTTTTTTCTACTTGCAGCATGGTCGTCCTGTTCTCGATTCCAGTAAGGACAGACGCAGCCAGCCAAGGTATGGGCACGTCGGGTGGTACCTGGGTCACTTTGACCCTCACAATTTTCTGACGCGGTAGGAGGGCATCAAGACTATCTCCTCACTCTTTAGGGTTTCTAAAGAGTGAGGCTTTGCTTCCTGGGGAGTGGCGAGAAGTACGTCTACTGTGGCGTACTTTCTGCCTCGGGTGATGTGGGTTTTGCGTGCCCAGACGCACACAAAGGCCTTTTGGATTCGAGCCTCCGTGTCTCTCTCCACCCGATGTGAGATTTTGCTTACGGTGCGGTAAGTCACCGTCCGTAGCTGCTGTTCCTTGAAAAAATCGGGTGGAGGTTTCAGGGAGACTCTATTGGCACTTCTTGTCACCATGGCCCTTGCGACTGCCATCTCCTCCTATGTGACTATCACTGTCTCGATATTTCGGGCGACACCTGCAAAAGAAGTGGTCCCTTTTTCAGCAGCACCACTATTGCTGCCGCTACTGGTCTTACTAGTGGTGCTGAGATCGCTATTACAGATATCGATGTCATTGTTGTTGTTTTCGTTGGTACAGTTGTTGGTGTTGGTGTTGTTGTTGTTTTCGTTGATACTATTGCTGTTGTTACTGTTATTGTGGCTGTTGTTATTATTGTTGTTTTTGCTGATACTGTTCCTACTATTATTGTTGTTGTGGCTGTTGTTATTGTCATTGTTATTGTCGTTCTCGTCCATACCGCTGTTATTTTTGTTATTATCGTTCTCGACTTTACCGCTGCTATTTTTGTTGTTGCTGTTGTTATAATAATAATAATAATAATAATAATAATAATAATAATAATAATAAGAAGAAGAAGAAGAAGAGGACCAACAACAAAAACAACAAAAACAATCATAATAATAATTGTTTCTACTTTTGTCACAAGGCCAGCAATTACCCAGTGTATTACTGGTACTTTATTTTATCGACCCCATGAAGATAAAAGGCAAAGTTAAACTCGGCGGGATTTGAACTCAGAATGTCAAGGGCCATAACTCTATGCGTCAAAGCATGGCGTCCGACGCTCTACCGAAACTGCCAATCCACCGTCCTATCATAATAATAATAATAACCATAATAATAATTTTGTTCTACTTTTGGCACAAGGCCAGCAAATACCCAGTGCATTACTGGTACTTTATATTATCGACCCCGTAAGGATGAAAGGCAGAGCTAACCTCGACGGGATTTGAACTGTGTGCGTAAAGGGACGTAACTCTGTGCTGCAAAGCATGGCGTCCGACCCTCTAACGATACTGCCAATCTACCACCCTAATAATAATAATAATAATAATAATAATAATAATAATAATAATAATAAGAAGAAGAAGAAGAAGAAGAAGAAGAAGAAGAAGAAGAAGAAGAAGAAGACGGCGACGGCGACCCCAACAAAGAAGAAGAAGTAGAAGACGCTAAGAATTTGAAAGAGGGAAATCCAAGAAAACATGATGAAAGAACCAATGAAATTGGAATTCAAGGTACATTGATTTTGATCATGAATTATAGAATTCAATTTTAATTCTAAGCATTCATCTGAAGAAGTTGTTTATTGTTTCTTTATAGTTTGTGGTTGTTTGGATGGGGGGCGGGGGATGTGGGGGGGGTGCATATCGGTAGGTAGAAATGTGTAGGTGTGAATGGGAATATGCGTATGCAGTTGGCTGGATATATCTTGGTTGGGACAGTGTGTGTTTGTGCGTGGTTGACTAGGTGTGCATGAGAATGCGTTGCTGAGAATCTGTTTGCGTATATATGTGTGTCTGTGCGTGATTATGTTTGTATGTGTTGACGTTTATATGTTTATGTAAGAGTGACCATAAAAGCCAGAAAACAACATTTCATACAACACTGTTCTCACAAACATACATACATACATTCACATACATACATTCACATGCACAGTGTATAGCCATACGTCCTTACATACATAAATAGTCATATATATATGTTAATATAAATGCATACTCATACGTATAAAAAGACAATATCGAAACATGCACGTGCATGCATTCATACACTAAGTACACACATAAATACACAAAGACACCCATACGCACACTCCTACACATTTCACGCATACATTATATCATACACGTCACATATATACACAGTATTTTTTCGAAATCCCAAAGTATTATGATAGGTTTCATCGAAACTAACACCATATATCAGAGTGCCACGGGGAAATATTAAAACCACCCAAATTTAACTGGAAAATGCATACATTGACACATACAAGTATTCATGAGTACAAGCTTACATACACATAGATATACACATAGACACACACAATCATGTATAATACATATGTATATATGTAATATAGGCATATACATTATTGCTGTTGGATTTCCGTCGTTGCCGACGTCGACAGCTTCGACCTAGTTAATCAATGGAATTTAATACAAAATAGCTAGCCATTCAGCAGACACGTACACCATTAATGTGGTTCTCAGAGAGAGTAGTGAAACACAATGTGTGTCAAAGCTAGCACCGTGAATTGCGTGTGCCACACATTTTTGCTAGGAATCAACATGAAAAAATATTCGCTTGGGTCACTTCACTCAAGCGATCTAAAGCCAGAGCGAAAGGTGTAAGGGAGATAACTGCGAAAGTCCGGAAAAGATGTTCGAGTTGATAAGAAAATTAGAATGTTGTTGTTATTCAATCCGGAGATTTGTAGTTATGCAAGATGTGTTTCCAGACATGTGGACAACGTGAACAGATTCCATTACTTGAATTTAGGCAACCGCTATTGCGTAATCTCCTTAGAATATATATCCTGTCTTCAATACACAGTCCAGAAG